>CM037865.1:49819226-50311726 GCA_021292105.1 Anadara kagoshimensis
TTGACAACATCCCGACTCATCTGAGGAATAGAAACCAAAACTTCTTTCCTTTCAAAATTAGCACTATATTTATCAGGGGAAGTACTTATATATTTTCCAGGTGAACTTTTAATCAAGTGCTGATGGCCTCCCTGTCTGGCTCTGGGTGAGAGTGAATGGGCGGGACTCTGAGGAGGAGTACATCTGCCCATCTCCATCTCAGAATGTAAATTTTGGTGATGAGGCGATAAATTACTTGGCAAAAATCCACTAGACCCAGAAATACGCATTGGAGAGCCAGTGTTATGCATGGGCGAACCATTAATTCGCATCGGCGAACATATATTGCTAGGTTTTTCATTGGTTTGATAACTGCTAATAGGAATGTAATTAATTCGTTGAGATGGTGATAACGCCAATGAACCACTAGTATGTAACCGTGGCGATGTATCCAAGGGAGGAGACCTAGAAAATCTTCCAGTCTCTAGACTATCATTTTGAAAATGTTCAAAATTTTTCAGAGGAGAAAATATTATTTGACTATTAAGTTCCTCTTTGCATTCCATGCTCTGAGTGGGCGATTTTTTCAACTCAAAAAACCCGTTTGAAGGTGATGTGTCTCTGGACTGTTCGTCGTCTCCCAAGGAACCACAAATTTCTCTTTCCTGTATGAATGGCACATGTCTATTTTTAGATTCTGGCGTTGACACTGACCTATTCATGCCATGGGGAAGGGCTTCCTCAGTAGCAGCAGTCTCATCCAATGCAGAAAAGTCCAGTGTTTTAACTGGTCTAAACACAACAGATTCATTGTCCATTGGTAAAAACCCACTACTAGCTTGTTGGAATGCCGGACTTCCTTCAGGACCTGATCTTTTATATGCATTCCCGGAGTGTAAACCTGCTGTATCAGTTTCCGGTTGCAAAAGATCGCTCTGATAATTATTAACATCTCGGATCATCATTTCATCATCAATATTAAAGCCTTCCCCAGGTCTGTGAAAATCATCCCCAAAATCTGTCTGCTGGGCATTTGAGAAATCATCTGCCTGCATATTCATTAAATATCGTTGATCAAGTGGACCCGAGTCATTTTCCAAGATGTTATGTTGATCCATTGAATTCAAGTTATTTTCTACATCTCTGTTGTTACTGAATGAATTAATGAGTCTATTTGTAGCCTCCATGTCAATTCTGCGATCAACCTTAAGCACAGGACCAGACATACCTTCATTGGTATCAGAATTCAAGCTATCTTCAAGGTCCTCCATGTATGATTTTATACCGGATACAGAAAAATTTCTAGTTATTTCTCCCAATTTAATTCTCTTAAATCATCTTCTTCCAATATTTATATTGAGCTGGCCACAATTCTGAAACATACAAAAACATTATCATTAGACAATGGCTTGGGAAATTTGTGCAAGATTCTGTGTAGCAAGGCTGAGTTAGGTAATGGTGTCATAGTAGATTTCTGCCTTCTGGTCTTGATTTTTAGTCTTGTGGTAGAATGCTGGCTTTTCACCAGGAATGGATCCTTATTTAAGGGATTCAGTGACAAAGTTGTTTTCTTCCCCAGATGTTTCCTCCCTCTTTTTATTTTATCTAATTGGGAATGAAGCCAATATTACAGGACATCTCTGGTTTTGTCCCACTGAAACACAGACGGATTTACATACAGTGATAGCCAGACAAAAGCTGAAATCCTTAACAATCAATTTGACCAAAGAGGCACCCACAAGCTACTAACCTCACTTAAACCACACAAAGCAACTGGTCCAGATAAAGTGCCAGCACAGTTCCTTGAAGAATTTGCACTGGAACTCAGCCCTCTGCTGACAAGTATTTTCCAGCTATCCCTAGACCATGGTCTAATTCCGGATGAGTGGAGAAAGGCATCAATTGTACCATTGTACAAGAAGGGCGACAAACACCAAGCCTCAAACTACCCTCCGGTATCTTCAACATTCATTACGTGTAAAGGTCTGGAACATATAGTGCATAGCAATATCATGGACCATCAAGACAGCCACAATATCCTAGCTGACCAACAACATGGATTTAGATCCAGAAGATTAACAGAAACATAGCTTTTCATCACCATACAGGAAATAGCCAAAAGCCTTAACTCTAAGAAACAAGTTGATGTGATATTACTAGACTTTTCCAAGGTGTTCGCCAAAGTTCCACATCAACGTTTATTACACAAACTAGATTATTATGGCGTGACAGGAACTACCGACAAGTGGATACAGTACTTTCTCTCCTGTAGATCACAAGTAGTTACACTTGAAGGCACAACCTCAAGCACAGCAGACGTCATTTCTGGGGTTCAAGTGTTCTGGGGACAGTGCTAGGTCCACTACTTTTCCTGACCTTCATTAATAATATGCTTAAGTAACAGATTCAGATGAATGCTTATTTGCAGATGATTCTCTTCCAGGGATTTATCAGGGGGGTCTTTTGGAAAAAGGCCATAAACTAAAAATTAGGAAAAATTATCACTTTTCTGCTCATTTTGGGAAAACTTCGACATCATGTCAGAAGTCAGTTTTCTCACGACCTCGGAAGCCTTTGATGTAGAAGCGGTATTTTCATCTTGTTTTGCAGATGTTGTTTGAAAATAATCTAGACTCTTTTACTTGATTTTGCTGATTTGGGGGGATTCACAAAATTTACTTTCGTTTTTGTTTGAAAACAACACAATTTTCTAATTGGGAATTTTCTCAGCCGATTTTGGGAAAAAATTAAGGTTTTTCCCATTGGGAATGGGGCCGAATTTCAGCCCTAAATAGACCCTTGATGAATCCCAGTCTTCTTTTACATAAGATCAGCAGTCCTTCAGACTCACAGACCCTCCAAAAGGACTTAACAGCTCTCAAAAACTGGGAAACACTTGGCAGATGGCTTTTGATCCAGAGAAATGCAGTTTTACATATTTCCAACAAAATATGAAACAAAACAAGACTTCATGACCACATAACAGCAAATATCTTGGTGTGACCATCAGTGAATATCTGCAATGGGATAGACACATATTAAACATCACCAAGAAAGCCAATCGTTCACTAGGTTTTATTCAGAAAAATGCAAAAGGCTGCAAACCATCTGCAAACCAAACTATTGTAAGACCAACTCTAGAATATGCTTCCACATTATGGGATCCATACACAAAAAACATGTCACCACATTCGAAAAAGTCCAAAGAAGAGCAGCATGTTTTGTCTGTTATAACTACTAAGATTACACCAGTGGCAGTGTATCCAGTAAGCTAAACAACCTAGGCTGGGAAACAATACAACACAGGTGAACTAAAAGCAGGCTTTCCATGATGTATAAGATCAGCCATGGATTGGTGGACATCCCTGCATGTAAATACCTGTACATTGCTGATAGACGAACTAGAGGCTCCCACAAATACTGCCAACCACAAACAGCTTGAGAATGCTACCAAAACTCTTTCTTCCTACAAACCATACGAAAGTGGAACTGACTCCCATTAACAACAGCAACCACAACTTCACCAGAAGAATTTAGGGTCATGCTGGACAGGCTACCAGTTGACCATAAGGCCTTCCTCCACCAGTAACACAGTCAATGCATTCATGCTTATACAGGGTTCGTACAGACGTTTGAACTGCAAATTTATGGACTTTTTAGGGTCTTTTTAAGGGTCTTATTTGCAAATTTAAGGCCCAATCAAAGGGACAATTTTAGCAAAAAATATTGGTGCAAAGGCAAATAATTCAATAAAACCATTACTTATGTGTCCATAGTAACAACACTTGAAGTAGAGATCGAAGTTAGGTGTTCGATAGGGTCAGGTACCTTTAAGTTTCCCATTTCAACATAATTTATTCATTAATTCATTTATATATATCAGTCTATTTGCATCCACTTAATATCAAAATACAGACATCCAACTGGCCAAATTCAAGGGCTTTTTAGGGCCTACAGGATAAATTCAAGGGTTTTTTAGGGTCAGACTTGTTTTTATGGTCTTTTTAGGGCAAACCTCAAAATTTAAGGACTTTTCTAGGCCTGTACGAACCCTGTTATAATTGTAAATATGCCTAAGAAGGTATTTAGCTGTCTTGCCATGTGCTGGAGTATTTACAATCATTGATGTGGCCTAGCTACTTCTGTACAGACAGAAGAAAATGCACCAAGGACATCAGTTACAGTATAAACATTGCCATGCAAAATCCCCATAGCACCAATATTTTCCTTTCTACAGAAATATTTTATGACATCCCATATGTGCATACAGACTTTCAATTACAACTACTGTACGTAGGAATCACTGTGACTGTGACAGTGAAATACTCTTTATATCCATAGAAAATCAAGTAAATTTGAATAAATATTGATATTTTTCACTTATTTGTACCTAGTCGTAACAGGAAATCTGTATGCGCATCTGCGATTGTCATAAAGTATGTGTGTAGAAAGGAAAATGTTGGTGGTATGGGGATTTTACACATGCGAAAATGACGAAGTTTACACAGGAAATGATGTCCTTGGTGACGTTTTAAGTCATATGCACAACAGAATCCACCATTTGCCTGGTTTTTCAACATGTTAAATCCCCACAGCACCAACGTTTTCAGATTTACATATTTCCTGTTACGACTAGGTACAAGTAAGTGAAAAATATCAAACTTTATTCAAATTTATTTGATTTCTATGGATATGAAGGGTATTTCACTGTCACAAACAGACTGGCTCCTACAGTAGGCACAAGTGAACAATATTTTTCAGATTTGATTTTCTATGGAAAATAAAGCATAAATCACTGTCATAAAGAGAAAGGCTTGTACAGTAGTAGGCTTGTATAGACCGCACATAAAACTACCAATGTCATAATGATTTAAATTGCAGATGCATACAAGAGTAGATGAATGACAATCAATGGGGGTGGGGGTGATGCTTCATTGCTTGCTTGCAAGTGGGCATGAACAAACTTGAAAGTTGTAGATAGAATTTGAAAATGAATGGGTGAAGTTAAAATGTACAATTTTTGGGTTTTGACAGTATAGCTTACTCCGTAAACGAGTTAAAAACATGATTTTTTGACAATGAATCTCTCTTTCAGGCTATGAAGTACCTGTCAAGCGCTGTAAACAAACTTTTACATGCTTCAAAGCAACCGCATCAATTTAAGCATGCGCAATTTTCATCATTTTCATTTCCGGTGTATTCCTTCGCTAATATAAAGTAAATTTCGTGTTGGATGAATAATATTTAGCAGATAAAGTTAATTAAATATATGTTTTTGCATTTTGTTATTATGATATAAATATTTTTTTCACATTCAAGTTCAATTTCATTTGCATATTTTTTTACGCGTAGGTAATATTTCCAAGGTGTTGCAGGGCACTTCCGGATTCATAATTTTCCCTTACTACATTCTACATGTTTGATTGAAACTGCGTGCGTTTACATTATTCAGAATGGGATAGAAAAAAGCAATCAGGCATGAGCAAGGTATATCGTGTCTAATACTTTCTCCTGCATAAAGAGGAGCAGACACCCCATAATTTTGTCACAAGTTATCCTCGATACTTGCATAATTTGCCACTGTTTATTTACCTTGTAAAAGAGAATGCAAAAATAGAAATTTGACTTTTAACTTGACAGACAAAATAAGTATCCATTTACTTAATTACATGAGAGCAAGTTATAGCTAAATAAATCTATGCATTATAATATCGCCTTTGATGCACATACAAAGTTGGGGTGGGTAGGTGTAAGGAGAATTCGATCACTTATTGGATTTGGAATAATTATAATAAGATATCCAAATCAAAATGATTCAATTGTACACCAGCTTAGTTAGTACTAATTAATATGGATGCTTTTATACTGATGAAATCTGAATCAAAGCATTAAAACAGCATGCTTTGTCTTAAATCACTACGGGTCCAATTTCTATGTACCGTAAACAAAAATGGCAGAAGGCGATTTTGATCACGAGATGTAATGATGTATTACACAAGGATATAAAAGTGTTTGAGGCTCAAAACGGGCAAATGTTAACATGAATCAGAAATATTATAAATCCAAAGTTTGCTCATATTTCATGCATGGCCACAGGAATTCACCTTGTCTCCTAATCGCCTATTATTTTGCTGCAGAATGGCAAATGAGTCCAATGCTGGCAGTTATCAAACAGGACACGACTTGACAATAATAATAGGTTGCTCCCTATATATTGTAATTGTGATATAACACAATGTCAACTTGGAGTCTGAGATTTCTTGAACCAGACTATAACTGGTGACATCATGTGAATTGACATTTGTCAAAATGCTCGTAAAGTAAACAAATGATGCTGAATTGTATAGAAATGGTTAAATGAAAAGAACTAGGTACTGTACATGAAAAATGGGAATAACAAATATGACAGTTTTTATCAACGTGAATAAAATTTGAGGTACCTTTTTAAAAAGCATTTTATTTGGTGATTTTTTACACTCAAAGAAAAACATGCTGCTGTTGTCAAAAATATGTTGTACCGTAACCGATTTCAAAATTTGCCAGATGTAAGTTAAAATAATATCTCAGCTAAGGAATGATTGTGAAACTGAAGTCAGTTATTTTAAATTTTCAGGAAATCTTCAACTAAATAGCAAAGATGACAGTGAAACTCCACCAATCATCCAGAATTATTACGATATTCAAAAATGGAAAAGGCTAAATGTTTTGTGTTTGAAGGTGTAAAACTGGAATGTGTTCAGAGTAGATTGCTGAATTCTGTCATCAAAAGAGAACAAGAGGTTTTAGTTATCACAGAATTCTTTCAAAGTGTTAAATCATCAAAATGTTTATATCAACAGAACGTATCAAAAGTATATACAGTAAACTTACCACAGGAATTACTTGGTGAGCGAGTGATAGGAAAGCCATTATGTATTAGTTGCCATGGTAACTTTTTTCTATTTCAATTTGTTCAAAGTAATTGTAGGTATATAAGGTTTTTTATAGTTGATACTGACAAAGGCATTCTCCAAATTTTTGATGATACTTTCCGTTATTTCTTGAGAGACTTTACCTCCATTGGTCCACTTCTAGCTCACATAAGCAAGGACTGCCAACAAATTCTTCTCAGACTTCATCGACATGTAATAGCAAGTCGTAAATGGTCCAAACTTCTCATTGTTACTAAGGAGAGATCGGACCACAAGGACAATTTGTCGGACAGATTTATTGGAACACAGCCGGGTCCAGTTCTAGATAAACTCTTTCAGTGTATTGTTTTTGACCATTTCAATCCCAGTAATATTTTTATAGCACTTGTGGATGAATTCTGCTCCAAATGCAAATTTATTATTTATGACATTGAAGCTAGAACAGAAATTAAGCAAAAAGTTCATCGCCTTGGAAACCGATCAGTAACCATAACAAACAGTGATAGTGAGGACGAAGAAGATAATTATTTCCTGCTACATGATTCGTCCCTAATACTAACCAGGGATGGAAGTAAACTTATACTTTGCTGTGTTTCCACTGACAACACACAGAAAACTTGGTTAAAACTATTTATTTATGATATTCAATCTATAAATTTTCTGTACAGTCATGAGACAGTTCTTCCGCAGTTGATATTTCCTATGCATAAAAATCAAACACTGACCTGGACAATGTCTACATGCGATACTGAACTGCAGCTCTGGCGTATGCAACGTGGTCATGTGGAAACGGACAGGCTATTTTGTTACAGATTACGTAAACCTTGGGAACTTAAGTCTCTATGTAGATCCAACATTTTACAAAATATTTGTATACAATCTGTGAAGAAGTTACCACTTCCACAAACTTTAATACAATATTTGTGTTTTAACTAATTTTTAAGGTTTTTATAGAATTAGTAATGATGCTTACCTTTCCGGAGCAACTGGTCTCACTTCCCTTGTTAATGTTATATTTAACTTAATTTTGCAGTTTAATTGCAAAGTTTTAATTTGCTTTGGATATGTGATTTGGTCATGTATTATTAAATTTGTTTTTGATCATTCACAATCTGGTGGCAATGTTTATAAAGTGTTGATTTCAATATTAGGGTGGATGGAAGAAATAAACTGAATTGTAATAAATTAATTGTACATGTCTGAATTTTTTCTGAATAATCCTTTATAAGAGCTGCATTTGATGTGTAAACAATGATTATTACGGAAACAGTTAAACTGTTAGACTTGAACCCCCTTTGGCTAGGAGGAAGGAAAACAATGTTCTAAAACTGGTTGACTTGATTCCCTGTGGATAGAATGCATGATAATGCTGTTTTATGACAGTGCCAGTAAGGTGAAATAATTGAGTTTAACGCCCAAGTCAAGTAGTCTTTCACTTTTATCGAGGTGGACAACTCATAGATGATGGAGGAAACTGGAGTGCCCATAAAAAACCACCAACAAACCTTTTCAAACTAGAATCTGTCACGTGTGGGATTCGAACCTAGACTGTGAAATGTACTGTGATCCATAAGCAGACACTTTAGACCATTGGTAACCCAGGCCACATTGACGGTGCCAGTAGCATGCGACAAAATGGACTCTAAAGCCGGGACTATTATAATCAGAGATCTCAATGTGTTAACTTCTCTTGTTCCATTTCTTTTAACTGCATTCTGTTATAGATAACACTAGTGATTTCAATTACTAGCTTCCTATATATATTTTATTACAGTAACTTAGCACATCACTTATTGCAACACCATTTCCAAGTCCAAAAATCCCTTTCTTCTATATTTTTCTTTCTTTATAAGCTTTCATCTTTTGATCCCAGGGTTCAAACAAAAATTTAGACTCCAAATTTAAGGACTTTTTAGGGTCTTATTTGCAAATTTAAGGCCTAATCAGAGGGACAATTTTAGTTAGAAATTACGCATTCCGGAGGGCCAGGTACCTTTAAATTGCTCATTTCAACGCAACTTATTAATTAATCTATTTAAATATATATCAGTCTATTTGCAACCGCTAAAATAATAATCCAATAAATCCAACTGGCCAAATTCAACGGCTTTTTAGGGTCAGACTTGTCTTTAGGGCAAACCTAAAAATTTAAGGACTTTTCCAGGCCTGTACGAACCCTGGATACTCAAACCCCCTTTTTAAACCAAAATTTGACTGAACAAATGGTGTCAATGAAACAAGGTTTTACTGCATGGTTTTCAAAAATATCTCTGCATTTATGTAGTTCAATATGGCTTTCTGACAAGTCTGCACACAATCTCTAATAAAACAATTAACAATTTTATTGAATTTTAATGCGTTTAATTCTTACTTTCTTGACATAATGGATTTCCATAACAATCAGCCCAAAAATTAGGCTTCATGATAAGCCACTTGCGACACTTTTTCAAAAACATTTCACAAGCAGCAATGAATTTGTACATGAAAAATGGGAATAACAAACATGGCTGTTTTTATTAACGTGAACATAATTTGAGGTATTGTACCTTTTTAAAAAGCCTTTTTGGTGATTTTTTACACATGAAAAAACATGCTGCTGTAGATTGCAACGTAACAGATTATCAAATTTGCCAGATGTAAGTTAAAATAATAACTCTGCTAAGGAATGATTGTGAAACTGAAGTCAGTTATTTTAAATTTTCAGGAAATCTTCAACTAAATAGCAAACATGACAGTGAAACTCCACCAATCATCTGGAATTATTACGATATTCAAAAATGGAAAAGGCTAAATGTTTTGTGTTTGAAGGTGTAAAACTGGAATGTGTTCAGAGTAGATTGCTGAATTTTGTCATCAAAAGAGAACAAGAGGTTTTAGTTATCACGGAATTCTTTCAAAGTGTTAAATCATCAAAACGTTTATATCAACAGAACATATCAAAAGTATATACAGTTAACTTACCACAGGAATTACTTGGCGAGCGAGTGATAGGAAAGCCATTATGTATTAGTTGCCATGGTAACTTTTTTCTATTTCAATTTGTTCAAAGTAATTGTAGGTATATAAGGTTTTTTGTAGTTGATACTGACAAAGGCATTCTCCAAATTTTTGATGATACTTTCCGTTATTTCTTGAGAGACTTTACCTCCATTGGTCCACTTCTAGCTCACATAAGCAAGGACTGCCAACAAATTCTTCTCAGACTTCATCGACATGTAATAGCAAGTCGTAAATGGTCCAAACTTCTCATCGTTACTAAGGAGAGATCGGACCACAAGGACAATTTGTCGGACAGATTTATTGGAACACAGCCGGGTCCAGTTCTAGATAAACTCTTTCAGTGTATTGTTTTTGACCATTTCAATCCCAGTACTATTATTTTAGCACTTGTGGATGAATTCTGCTCCAAATGCAAATTTACTATTTACGACATTGAAGCTAGAACAGAAATTAAGCAAAAAGTTCATCGCCTTGGAAACCGATCAGTTACCATAACAAACAGTGATAGTGAGGACGAAGAAGATAATTATTTCCTGCTACATGATTCGTCCCTAATACTAACCAGGGACGGAAATAAACTTATACTTTGCTGTGTTTCCACTGACAACACACAGAAAACTTGGTTAAAACTATTTATTTATGATATTCAATCTATAAATTTTCTGTACAGTCATGAGACAGTTCTTCCGCAGTTTATATTTCCTATGCATAAAAATCAAACACTGACCTGGACAATGTCTACATGTGATACTGAACTGCAGCTCTGGCGTATGCAACGTGGTCATGTGGAAACGGACAGGCTATTTTGTTACAGATTACGTAAACCTTGGGAACTTAAGTCTCTATGTAGATCCAACATTTTACAAAATATTTGTATACAATCTGTGAAGAAGTTACCACTTCCACAAAATTTAATACAATATTTATGTTTTAACTAATTTTTAAGGTTTTTATAGAATTAGTAATGATGCTTACCTTTCCGGAGCAACTGGCCTCACTTCCCTTGTTAATGTTATATTTAACTTAATTTTGCAGTTTAATTGCAAAGTTTTAATTTGCTTTGGATATGTGATTTGGTCATGTATTATTAAATTTGTTTTTGATCATTCACAATCTGGTGGCAATGTTTATAAAGTGTTGATTTCAATATTAGGGTGGATGGAAGAAATAAACTGAATTGTGATAAATTAATTATACATGTACATGTCTGAATTTTTTCTGAATAATCCTTTATAAGAGCTGCATTTGATGTGTAAACAATGATTATTACGGAAACAGTTAAACTGTTAGACTTGAACCCCCTTTGGCTAGGAGGAAGGAAAACAATGTTCTAAAACTGGTTGACTTGATTCCCTGTGGATAGAATGCATGATAATGCTGTTTTATGACAGTGCCAGTAGGGTGAAATAATGCAGTTTAACGCCCAAGTCAAGTAGTCTTTCACTTTTATCGAGGTGGACAACTCATAGATGGTGGAGGAAACTGGAGTGCCCATAGAAAACCACCAACAAACCTTTTCAAACTAGAATCTGTCACATGTGGGATTCGAACCTAGACTGTGAAATGTACTGTGATCCATAAGCAGACACTTTAGACCATTGGTAACCCAGGCCACATTGACGGTGCCAGTAGCATGCGACAAAATGGTCTCTAAAGCCGGGACTATTATAATCAGAGATCTCAATGTGTTAACTTTTCTTGTTCCATTTCTTTTAACTGCATTCTGTTATAGATAACACTAGTGATTTCAGTTACTAGCTTCCTATATGTATTTCATTACAGTAACTTTGCCACATCACTTATTGCAACACCATTTCCAAATCCAAAAATAATCCCTTTCTTGTATATTTTTCTTTCTTTATAAGCTTTCATCTTTTGATCCCAGGGTTCGTACAAAAATTTAGACTCCAAATTTAAGGACTTTTTAGGGTCTTATTTGCAAATTTAAGGCCTAATCAGACAATTTTAGTTAGAAGTTAGGCATTCCGGAGGGCCAGGTACCTTTAAATTGCTCATTTCAACGCAACTTATTAATTAATCTATTTATTTAAATATATATCAGTCTATTTGCAACCACTAAAATAATAATCCAATAAATCCAACTGGCCAAATTTAACGGCTTTTTAGGGTCAGACTTGTCTTTAGGGCAAACCTAAAAATTTAAGGACTTTTCCAGGCTTGTACGAAACCTGGATCCTCAAACCCCCTTTTTAAACCAAAATTTGACTGAACAAATGGTGTCAATGAAACAAGGTTTTACTGCATGGTTTTCAAAAATATCTCTGCATTTATGTAGTTCAATATGGCTTTCTGACAAGTCTGCACACAATCTCTAATAAAACAATTAACAATTTTATTGAATTTTAATGCGTTTAATTCTTACTTTCTTGACATAATGGATTTCCATAACAATCAGCCCAAAAATTAGGCTTCATGATAAGCCACTTGCGAAACTTTTTCAAAAACAATGAATTTGTACATGAAAAATGGGAATAACAAACATGGCTGTTTTTATTAACGTGAACATAATTTGAGGTATTGTACCTTTTTAAAAAGCCTTTTTGGTGATTTTTTACACAAAGAAAAAACATGCTGCTGTTGTTAAAAATAGATTGCACCGTAACAGATTATCAAAATTTGCCAGATGTAAGTTAAAAATAATAACTCTGCTAAGGAATGATTGTGAAACTGAAGTCAGTTATTTTAAATTTTCAGGAAATCTTCAACTAAATAGCAAAGATGACAGTGAAACTCCACCAATCATCTGGAATTATTACGATATTCATAAATGGAAAAGGCTAAATGTTTTGTGTTTGAAGGTGTAAAACTGGAATGTGTTCAGAGTAGATTGCTGAATTCTGTCATCAAAAGAGAACAAGAGGTTTTAGTTATCACGGAATTCTTTCAAAGTGTTAAATCATCAAAACGTTTATATCAACAGAACGTATCAAAGGTATATACAGTAAACTTACCACAGGAATTACTTTGTGTGCGAGTGATAGGAAAGCCATTATGTATTAGTTGCCATGGTAACTTTTTTCTATTTCAATTTGTTCAAAGTAATTGTAGGTATATAAGATTTTTTGTAGTTGATACTGACAAAGGCACTCTTCAAATTTTCGATGATTCTTTCCGTTATTTCTGGAGAGACTTTACTTCCATTGGTCCACATCTAGCTCACATAAGCAAGGACTGCCAACAAATTCTTCTCGGATTTCATGGCCATGTAATAGCAAGTCGTAAATGGTCCAAACTTCTCATCGTTACTAAGGCGAGATCGGACCACAAGGACAATTTGTCAGACAGATTTATTGGAACACAGCCGTGTCCAGTCTTAAATAAACTCTTTCAATGTATTGTTTTTGACCATTTCAATCCCAGTACTATTATTTTAGCACTTGTGGATGAATTCTGCTCCAAATGCACATTTACTATTTACGACATTGAAGCTAGAGCAGAAATTAAGCAAAAGGTTCATCGCCTTGGAAACCGATCAGTTACCATAACAAACAGTGATAGTGAGGACGAAGAAGATAATTATTTCCTGCTACATGATTCGTCCCTAATACTAACCAGGGATGGAAGTAAACTTATACTTTGCTGTGTTTCCACTGACAACACACAGAAAACTTGGTTAAAACTATTTATTTATGACATTCAATCTATAAATTTTCTGTACAGTCATGAGACAGTTCTTCCGCAGTTGATATTTCCTATGCATAAAAATCAAACACTGGCCTGGACAATGTCTACATGCGATACTGAACTGCAGCTCTGGCGTATGCAACGTGGTCATGTGGAAACGGACAGGCTATTTTGTTACAGATTACGTAAACCTTTGGAACTTAAGTCTCTATGTAGATCCAACATTTTACAAAATATTTGTATACAATCTGTGAAGAAGTTACCACTTCCACAAACTTTAATACAATATTTATGTTTTAACTAATTTTAGCTCACCTGAGCTGAAAGCTCAGATGAGCTATTGCAATGGTTCACCGTCCGTCGTATGTCGTGCGTCGTGAGTTAAAATTGTACATTTTAATCATCTCCTCTGAAACTACCAAGCCAAATTTGATGAAACTTAGTGATTATGATGCCTAGGTGAAGGCCTTTCAGATTTGCACAAATGAAAGGATTATGTCCCCTTGGGGCCCCATAAAGGGGGAAATTGTGAAAATCTTTAAAAATCATCTCCTCTGAACTTACAAGAGATATAGCTTAGATATTTCATGTGAAACATACTTAGGACTCCTAGTTTCAGATTTGCACAAATCGTAACTGTTGAGGCCAAAATGGGGAAATGGCAAGGTACTTAAGGGGAAAATCGCTAAAATTAATGTATTTGTCATATATCTTGAAAACTATAAACTTTTTATATAGGCATGTATATTGGAATATTGTAGGTATTGGTCTAAGGATCATTTTGATATATGAATGAAGGTCATAGGTTCAAAGGTCAAGGTAATAGCTGCGAATGAATACTTAAATGGTTAATTATCTCAAAAACTATAACTTTTTGTATAGGCATGTATATTAGAATATTGTAGGCATTTGCACAACGGTCATTTTGATATATGAATGAAGGTCATAGGTTCAAAAGTCAAGGTCATAGATGCAAACAAATACTTAAATGGTTAATTATCTCAAAAACTATAAACTTTTTGTATAGGCATGTATATTGGAATATTGTCGGTATTGGCCAAACGATCATTTTGATATATGAATGAAGGTCATAGGTTCAAAGGTCAAGGTCATAGAATTGAACGAATACTTAAATGGTTAATTATCTCAAAAAGTATAAACTTTTTGTATAGGCATGTATATTAGAATATTGTAGGCATTTGCACAACAATCATTTTGATATATGAATGAAGGTCATAGGTTTAAAGGTCAAGGTCATAGATGCAAACGAATACTTAAATGGTTAATTATCTCAAAAACTATAAACTCTTTGTATAGGCATGTATATTGGAATATTGTAGGTATTGGCCTAATGCACATTTTAATATACAGATGTTTTAGCTGTTTATAAATAATATATTGTAGCTAGACTTTAGATATGTTATATATAGCATACTTATATAATAATTATTATAATTAATTTGCAAAAATACTTGCATATTATTGGCCCTTACTGCTCTTTTATTAATGTCATTGACCATTGAACCTCTGCGCAAGATATGTATTCTGCCTCAGGTGAGCGTTAAGGCCCATGGGCCTCTTGTTAAGGTTGTTGTAGGATTAGTAATGATGCTTACCTTTCCGGAGCAACTGGCCTCACTTCCCTTGTTAATGTTATGTTTAACTTAATTTTGCAGTTTACAAAGTTTTACTTTGCTTTGGATATGTGATTTGGACATGGATTATTATACCCTCACAAACTACGGTAGTTTGGGGGGGGGGGGGGGTAATATAGGAATCACCATATCTCATAGCTGCTTTGGACTACTGTCATAAAACTTTACATGAATAATCTTCTTGATTCAAAGGTGTGTGATGACCTGAACCCAGGCCATATCGGAAAGGTCAAGGTCGTGTGAAAACATTTATGTTGGGGGCAGGGGTATTTGGCTCTATAGAGAGAGTTCTAGTTAAATTTGTTTTTGATAACTCACAATCTTGTGGCAATGTTTATAAAGAGTCGTTTTCAATATAAGGATGGATGGAACAAATAAACACAATTGTAATAAATTCATTATACATGTACATGTCTGAATTTTTTTCTGAATAATCCTTTGTAAGAGATGCATTTGATGTGTAAACAATGATTATTAAGGAAACAGTGTAACTGTTCAACTCAAACCCCCTTTGGCTAGGAGGAATATGTAGTAAAACTGGTTGACTCGAGTCCCTGTGGATAGAATGAATGATAATGCAGTTTTATGACAGTGCCAGTAGGGTGAAATAATGCAGTTTAACGCCCAAGTCAAGTAGTCTTTCACTTTTATCGAGGTGGACAACTCATAGATGATGGAGGAAACTGGAGTGCCCATAGAAAAACCACCAACAAACCTTTTCACACTAGAATCTGTCACGTGTGGGATTCTAACCTAGACTGTGAAATGTACTGTGATCCATAAGCAGACACTTTAGACCATTGGTAACCCAGGCCACATTGAAGGTGCCAGTAACATGCAACAAAATTGTCTCTAAAGCCGAGACTATTATAATCAGAGATCTCAATGTGTTTACTTCTCTTGTTTCATTTCTTTCAACTGCATTCTGTTATAGATAACTGCGGTAGCTCAGTTGGTTGAGCTGCTCCGTAAGTTAGAGGTTGTGGGTTCGAACCCCGGCCGGGCCTGACCCAAGACTAGAAAGTGGTAGTGACTGTTCTTTTGCCAAGCAGTCGGCATTATGAAAGTCATAGTTCTTTTGGATAGGAACTTAAAATAACTCGAGGTCCGTGGGCTTGGCACGCTAAAGAACCCTGCTGTATAATGCCATCAGCGCAACGCACAGGCAAAATTTCTACACTTTGGCCTACAGCTGGCGATGTCTCTATATAAGTGAAATATTCTTGACTGGGACATTAAACACCATTACTCCCTCATAACACTAGTGATTTTAGTTACTAGCTTCCTATATGTATTTCATTACAGTAACTTTGCCACATCACTTATTGCAACACCATTTCCAAGTCCAAAAATCCCTTTCTTCTATATTTTTCTTTCTTTATAAGCTTTCATCTTTTGATCCCAGGGTTCATACAAAAATTTAGACTCCAAATTTAAGGACTCTTTAGGGTCTTATTTGCAAATTTAAGGCCTAATCAGTGGGACCATTTTAGTTAGAACTTAGGCATTCCGGAGGGCCAGGTACCTTTAAATTGCTCATTTTAAAGCAACTTATTAATTCATCTATTTATTTAAATATATATCGGTCTATTTGCAACCACTAATATACTAATCCAATAAACCCAACTGGCCAAATTCAAGGGATTTTTAGGGTCAGACTTGTTTTTAGGGCAAACCTAAAAATTTAAGGACTTTTCCAGGCCTGTACGAACCCTGGATACTCAATTCCCCTTTTTAAACCAAAATTTGACTGAACAAATGGTGTCAATGAAACAAGTTTTCAAATATGTATTTCAATATGGCTTTCTGACAAGTCTCTGCACACAATCTCTAATAAAACAATTAACAATGTTATTGAATTTTAATGCGTTTAATTCTTACTTTCTTGACATAATGGATTTCCATAACAATCGGCCCAAAAATTAGGCTTCATGATAAGCCACTTGAGAAACTTTTTCAAAAACATTTCACAAGCAGCAATGAATTTGTTTGTTACAATAATCTTAGCATCGAGAGATCATAATACACATGAATAACCTCTTCATTCTGGCTAAAGCAAGCAGCAGGGCAACAATTTTTTTTCATACAAGATGACCCTTATTAAGCTTAATTTTTTTCTTAGTTTTTTTTAAAATCAATTTATTTGGTCATCTTGTACATAACTGCAAGTACATACATCATGAAACATTTAAGTTCTTTCAGACATGAACAGCTACACACCTGGACATAATGTAGTTTTTCAACTTGTGAACATTTTTATCTGTTCATAACACTTGGCCATGAGATATAAAACAATTCAGATCATACTCAAATGGCCAAGTCCTAAGGTGACCACACAAGGTACTTTTAGAATTATTCTAAAATATTGTGCTTAACACATGTACCTTGCCAAGAGATCTTAAACAATGCAGATCAATCTCATATTACAAAGTCCTAAGGGATGAGGTGGACACACGGAATCATTTTAAAAATAATTTTTGTACATAAAATACATACTTTTAAGTGTTAACAGAACATGTATATATAAAGCAAGCTTCGTGTAGAAAATGCAACACATGACATACATGTGTGTATATATATGTCTCTTAATGTTTGCGTGTGTATGCTGAATCTCTTGTAAATGTCTCAGCATCAAATGCTTCGAATACATTTACTTGTAATTTCAGAAACATATTAACAGTAGAGAAAACAGACAGAAGTTTTAGCAGTTTCATTCCTTTATATTTTGAACCAAGCAAACTACAAACAATTATTTAAGTTCTGATGAGACAAGTGTGTCCATCTCATGCCTTAATGAATTATCCT
This sequence comes from Anadara kagoshimensis, assembly GCA_021292105.1. Lineage (NCBI taxonomy): Eukaryota > Metazoa > Mollusca > Bivalvia > Arcoida > Arcidae > Anadara > Anadara kagoshimensis. Next base: position 49,837,222 of record CM037865.1, read on the forward strand.
CTTATTAATCCAATTACTTAGTATTAAGTTCTGATGGGACAAGTGCCCTTAATTCATTACTCTTATTAAATCATGTTTAAATGTACATAACTTTGTTTATATCAATCTGCAGAGGTAGAATCTTGTATTTAACAAATTCTAGCTTCATATATCTTTGACATCATTTAACAAATTTACCTCAGAATACAACATAATTGAAATAATCAATTCAAATGCGTCACAGTATTGTAAACATTTAAAGAATACCTGGTTTCCCCCAAGGGAGATAATTATGATAAACCAGACTTTCGACCGACTAGTATAGATACATTGTATATGCATATCACAATTACTTAACTAAGTTAAATCATTACACATCATTATTAATGAAAGCCCTAGTGTAAATATAATGATTTATTTAGTATCTGACCATGTATAAGATTAATACCAGAGGATAGTGTCACATTGTCTTTAAAAATTCTAGACCATTTAGAGTGCATCAAAATACATGTTCAAAGGTTCACAAGTGGTCCAAGTTGCTGTACATAGTTGCAATTCATAACCTTACCGGTTTAAGGCATTAATTTTAATCTTTTCACTCAATGAAATATAAACATGAAAACATGTTTGAGAAATCACAAGCAATCTCAAAAGTGAACAGCAACCCCCGTGTTAGTACATTTTGTGAAAGTCTTTGCCCCTGCTAATAATGTTCTATACTCAATTGAAACCCCTTTTAACAAAATAATTGTATTTATTAAACTATGCTCATGTTAGTAAATTTTGTGAATGTCTTTGCCCTTGCAAATACATGTTCTATACTCAAATGAAAGCCCTTTTAACAAAATAATTGTATTTATTAAACTATGCTCATGTTAGTACATTTTGTGAATGTCTTTGCCCCTGCAAATACATGTTCTATACTCAAATGAAAGCCCTTTTAACATAAATATTGTATTTCTTAAACTATTTGACATTATGTTGTATTCTGAGGTAAAAATCACAGAAGTTCGTTTACATGCATGACCTATTTTGTTAATATATATATCACCGATTGATAACCGACATGGCAACAAAACGTGAAACACAAAATTAATAAGACTAGAATTTTACACATTAAAACAACTTTTATAACTGAACACAGTGAATGACTTCTCCCAACATTTGTAGAATGAATGAACAAACAATTCATATGGAGATATGTTTGTCATACTTTGTTTAAAACTTGATACATTATCGATGACAACTTTCTTTCTTTCTTTTTTTATTTGTTCATTGTATGTGGTCTTTAAATAAAATATTTATCAAAATATAATATAACATACACATGTATATAAATTAAATATGAACTGCTTATATGAATTTAAACATGATGTTGACATACAACAATTTTTTGACATATTCTTACCTTTGGTTAGGCAAGAGGGTGTACAAAAAAAAGGAATTTCTGCTTTCCATTCATTCTTTCTTTGAAAACATGCAATAAAATTAATTTCTTTTTTTATTTATCACTGAAAATTTCAGAATAACGAAAGACGATCTTTTTTCTTTTTTTTTTTTTTTAAATAATGATAATACATGTAATGAGAGCGAGAAGTGACAGGAATGCGATAAATGTATCTTACCATAAAACTTTTATGAAGTAAGAATTTTGAAAATAGCTTTTTTTTTTTTGGTGACTTTTTTTAATTAATTACAATGACAATTTCGTAACTTGATATATATATACTGATATGCAATGGTATTTCAAATTATTGCTTTTATTTTTGTATATTTTTATATTTTTTCTTTTGACAGGGTTGACAATGAATTACTGATGGTCCAACACAAACGTTTTGTTATACTTTAAATATTTTCCAAATTTTTTTTTTCATAATGATGGGCATTTCGTTGTTTGAACATTCCATATATGGAGAAAAAAAGTATAATAATAAAATAAATAATAATAAAAATAAATAAAACTTAGAACAAATATTATAATAACGGATTTTGAAATTTATGTTGCCGCAAGCTGTTTTAATAACAAAGTATTTTTGATTGAACCACCAGATTTGTAAAATGTGATATAATTGGTCATGTAGGAAGATTGTTGGGAAGAGTACAAGATTTATCCTGTAATCAATTTTGGAACACGAGGCTGTATGAATCCTTTACTTCCATCTGGACCTTTGGGTTGACGTATAGCAATAACTCTTGGACCATTTGCGTCTTCGTTTATGCTTTTGAGTCGGCTCACAAGATGTTCTGGTCGCTGTCTATCTCTGTATAAAAGAGCAAAAAAGGATAATTATATAAACAGTGGCTCTTCAAAAATATGTTAAAATTATACATGTAATAAAGAAACTCTTCAAAATACTGTGTCATTAAGTGAGCTGACAAGGTTATCAATGGGCATTATAACAAGGTTTTACCATAGACGTAATTCTGTATTGCAATTCTGAAATAATACTAACTCATTTATTTCATTACCTAGTTGATATACTTATACATCTAAGCAATTCTCAAGACCCAAAACTTTAAACAGTATTTAAATGTTTGAAGTGAGGACATCTACCTGTACTGGGTCCTTTGGATGACCCCTTAAAAACTAATGACCTGTAAAACTCATTGCACATTGTATATAGCCCTAAGCATCTTATAAATGTAACAATTCCTGATATTTCTCAGCTCATGACATTCCAGATATAAGTGAAATATCCTTGCAAGGGACGTAAAACCCCATTCAATCAATTAATCTACATGTACCAGTACATAAAATATGCTCTTCTAGTAAATATAACTCGGACTGATATGACAACATACGTTATTTTACGGAGACTACAGGCTGAATATTTTCCATTTCTTTGGTTCTGCACGACTACAAATTCAACTTCATCTCCGGGCTGAACTTCAACACCGTCATGAACTTCCGTCATATGAAAGAACAACTTCTTCCCTTCCTCAACTTCATGGTTTATAAAACCAAACTAAATCAAAAGAAAACAATAATTTCAAAGCCCTTATTGTAACAAAACACTTACTATTGTTCCAGGTAACTTAGATAGTCTATTTATGTAATCTTAGTACTTATTTTGACATTCCTGTAATTAATATCATATCACCTACCAAACATATATAGTTTGTATACCTTAAAGTGTATTACAAAACGGATATATACCAAAATTTTTGGCTTTTTCATAACACACAGAAAAATCAAGGTGTTGTATAAACCTAAATGTACTCAAGATAGGTGTAAATCACACCTGGTTGACCTGTATACTAATTGCTATCTCACAGGTAAAAACAAGTTTGTCTTTCAGCTATGCGGTCCAGGTTTTAGCAATACAAAATGTACTGTTGTATGTATAAGAATTATCTTTCATGCAATGCAAAGCTTAAAATTTGCATACAAGCAAAGATTTAATTATGAGGGAGTATAACTTAGATTTTGAGGATTTTCAAATTTATATCTTATATTCATTAATTCAATTACAATATTCACAAATTTTCTATTAAAATTAAAAGCCATCTTGTGGGTTTTTTTTGTGTTTTTCCCCTGAATATTGTTGCTAAATAGCTTTCTAAATCTAGTGAGATGAGATAGTTTCTTAACTAAATTAATATCTAGCTGGGCTATATGGTATGTCAATAGACAAGAAATTAATGTAGCGTATACTTTCATTTTACCATGCTGATAAATGAATATGAACTGACGGAGATATTGGAAGTTTATAGTATGATGGACTAGATTCTCATTAAAAGATGATTCTTGTACTTTCAATTATTTCACACAGGACTTCCAATTCACATTTGACACTGCTTTTTGACCCTTGAATTGAAACTGTTGGTTGGACTCTCGAGCTTTTTACAGAACTGTCAATTCATTTTGGAAATCAAAATTTGTCCATAAATTTATGTGGTCACCCCTTCCCTTTTGAAGAAAGTTTATTTGATCTGTGAAATAGAAGCCTGTTAGGGCTGTCACATTTACAAAATTTTGTAAACGTTTATACTGGCCAGTGTTACTGAACGGAGCCATGTAATCATAATATAATGTCAATCAAGGACTGCTGTGATCAATGTGTTATACATAGTAATAGATGTTTAGCTTTTTATTGCTGCCCCATCGAACTTTTTTATCACCCATGATACAAGTCTTGTTAATAATTAAAAGAACTCCAATTTAATTAAAAGAGATGTAATTAGGGGCCATTTTAAGGGGCAGTAATAACATCATTGTGTAAACAGTTTAAAAATTTGTAAACGTTTACGAGCTCTACCTGAAACGGTATCGTGTACATGTTTAATCGTGACAGCCCTAAAGCCTGTCCTAGGACCACGTGTATTAGCAACAGCCTGATAATCATGTGTTCAAAAATATTCTCAAGTGTACAGTAAAGCCTCGATTCATTGCCACCATTTGTTCAGTCATATTTTGGCATTATAAAGGGGTTTGGCTATAAATTGAGGGAGGCTCATAAAGAAAAACATAAACAAAATGGATTTTGGGACTTCAAAATAGTGTGGCGATAAGCGAGGTGGCAAAGTTATGGAGGGGCATTATAACAAGGTTTTACTGTACTTACCTGTCCTTTAACAGAGTCTACTCTAGCCCTAATGTACTTCCTCATAGCAGCAATACAAACAGCTCTCATTTTACCACCTTTACCTATAGCTACTTGAAACTTCACTATATCTCCTTTTTGTAGAAAATCGTGTTTATCTGCCAGACTTGTAATGCCATATGGATATAACTGATTGTCTGATTCATCTGAAAAGTAAACAACCAAACATAGAATAATGGTTTGTTGAATGATATAGAACCAATATTTTATCTGCCAGACTTGTAATGCCATATGGATATAACTGATTGTCTGATTCATCTGAAAAGTAAACAACCAAACATAGAATAATGGTTTGTTGAATGATATAGAACCAATATTTTATCTGCCAGACTTGTAATGCCATATGGATATAACTGATTGTCTGATTCATCTGAAAAGTAAACAACCAAACATAGAATAATGGTTTGTTGAATGATATAGAACCAATATTTTATCTGCCAGACTTGTAATGCCATATGGATATAACTGATTGTCTGATTCATCTGAAAAGTAAACAACCAAACATAGAATATGGTTTGTTGAATGATATAGAACCAATATTTTATCTGCCAGACTTGTAATGCCATATGGATATAACTGATTGTCTGATTCATCTGAAAAGTAAACAACCAAACATAGAACAATGGTTTGTTGAATGATATAGAACCAATATTTTATCTGCCAGACTTGTAATGCCATATGGATATAACTGATTGTCTGATTCATCTGAAAAGTAAACAACCAAACATAGAATAATGGTTTGTTGAATGATATAGAACCAATATTTTATCTGCCAGACTTGTAATGCCATATGGATATAACTGATTGTCTGATTCATCTGAAAAGTAAACAACCAAACATAGAATAATGGTTTGTTGAATGATATAGAACCAATATTTTATCTGCCAGACTTGTAATGCCATATGGATATAACTGATTGTCTGATTCATCTGAAAAGTAAACAACCAAACATAGAATAATGGTTTGTTGAATGATATAGAACCAATATTTTATCTGCCAGACTTGTAATGCCATATGGATATAACTGATTGTCTGATTCATCTGAAAAGTAAACAACCAAACATAGAATAATGGTTTGTTGAATGATATAGAACCAATATTTTATCTGCCAGACTTGTAATGCCATATGGATATAACTGATTGTCTGATTCATCTGAAAAGTAAACAACCAAACATAGAATAATGGTTTGTTGAATGATATAGAACCAATATTTTATCTGCAAGACTTGTAATGCCATATGGATATAACTGATTGTCTGATTCATCTGAAAAGTAAACAACCAAACATAGAACAATGGTTTGTTGAATGATATAGAACCAATATTTTATCTGCCAGACTTGTAATGCCATATGGATATAACTGATTGTCTGATTCATCTGAAAAGTAAACAACCAAACATAGATATAGAACCAATATTTTATCTGCCAGACTTGTAATGCCATATGGATATAACTGATTGTCTGATTCATCTGAAAAGTAAACAACCAAACATAGAATAATGGTTTGTTGAATGATATAGAACCAATATTTTATCTGCCAGACTTGTAATGCCATATGGATATAACTGATTGTCTGATTCATCTGAAAAGTAAACAACCAAACATAGAATAATGGTTTGTTGAATGATATAGAACCAATATTTTATCTGCCAGACTTGTAATGCCATATGGATATAACTGATTGTCTGATTCATCTGAAAAGTAAACAACCAAACATAGAACAATGGTTTGTTGAATGATATAGAACCAATATTTTATCTGCCAGACTTGTAATGCCATATGGATATAACTGATTGTCTGATTCATCTGAAAAGTAAACAACCAAACATAGAATAATGGTTTGTTGAATGATATAGAACCAATATTTTATCTGCCAGACTTGTAATGCCATATGGATATAACTGATTGTCTGATTCATCTGAAAAGTAAACAACCAAACATAGAATAATGGTTTGTTGAATGATATAGAACCAATATTTTATCTGCCAGACTTGTAATGCCATATGGATATAACTGATTGTCTGATTCATCTGAAAAGTAAACAACCAAACATAGAACAATGGTTTGTTGAATGATATAGAACCAATATTTTATCTGCCAGACTTGTAATGCCATATGGATATAACTGATTGTCTGATTCATCTGAAAAGTAAACAACCAAACATAGAATAATGGTTTGTTGAATGATATAGAACCAATATTTTATCTGCAAGACTTGTAATGCCATATGGATATAACTGATTGTCTGATTCATCTGAAAAGTAAACAACCAAACATAGAACAATGGTTTGTTGAATGATATAGAACCAATATTTTATCTGCCAGACTTGTAATGCCATATGGATATAACTGATTGTCTGATTCATCTGAAAAGTAAACAACCAAACATAGATATAGAACCAATATTTTATCTGCCAGACTTGTAATGCCATATGTCTGATTCATCTGAAAAGTAAACAACCAAACATAGAATAATGGTTTGTTGAATGATATAGAACCAATATTTTATCTGCCAGACTTGTAATGCCATATGGATATAACTGATTGTCTGATTCATCTGAAAAGTAAACAACCAAACATAGAATAATGGTTTGTTGAATGATATAGAACCAATATTTTATCTGCCAGACTTGTAATGCCATATGGATATAACTGATTGTCTGATTCATCTGAAAAGTAAACAACCAAACATAGAACAATGGTTTGTTGAATGATATAGAACCAATATTTTATCTGCCAGACTTGTAATGCCATATGGATATAACTGATTGTCTGATTCATCTGAAAAGTAAACAACCAAACATAGAATAATGGTTTGTTGAATGATATAGAACCAATATTTTATCTGCCAGACTTGTAATGCCATATGGATATAACTGATTGTCTGATTCATCTGAAAAGTAAACAACCAAACATAGAATAATGGTTTGTTGAATGATATAGAACCAATATTTTATCTGCCAGACTTGTAATGCCATATGGATATAACTGATTGTCTGATTCATCTGAAAAGTAAACAACCAAACATAGAATAATGGTTTGTTGAATGATATAGAACCAATATTTTATCTGCCAGACTTGTAATGCCATATGGATATAACTGATTGTCTGATTCATCTGAAAAGTAAACAACCAAACATAGAATAATGGTTTGTTGAATGATATAGAACCAATATTTTATCTGCCAGACTTGTAATGCCATATGGATATAACTGATTGTCTGATTCATCTGAAAAGTAAACAACCAAACATAGAACAATGGTTTGTTGAATGATATAGAACCAATATTTTATCTGCCAGACTTGTAATGCCATATGGATGTAACTGATTGTCTGATTCATCTGAAAAGTAAACAACCAAACATAGAATAATGGTTTGTTGAATGATATAGAACCAATATTTTATCTGCCAGACTTGTAATGCCATATGGATATAACTGATTGTCTGATTCATCTGAAAAGTAAACAACCAAACATAGAATAATGGTTTGTTGAATGATATAGAACCAATATTTTATCTGCCAGACTTGTAATGCCATATGGATATAACTGATTGTCTGATTCATCTGAAAAAGTAAACAACCAAACATAGAATAACGGTTTGCTGAATGATATAGAACCAATATTCATCTTGATCTGGGATAACCATCCTAATCAGCCGTACAACCTTTCTTTGTAGTGTTGTAATGTACCTTTAGTACCTCTGGATTACCTGTCAAACTTTTTCCAGGGTTCGTACAGACATTTGGACTCAAAATTTAAGGACTTTTTAAGGTGTTTTCAGGGTCTTATTTGCAAATTTAAGGCCTAATCAGAGGTACAATTGTAGCAAAAAAATTATTGGTACAAAGGCAATATAATCAATAAAACAATTACTTACATGCCCATAGTAACAACATTTGAAGTGGATAAGGTTAAAGTTGGGCATTTGGAAGGGCCAGGTACCTTTAAACTGCTCCTTTCAAGTAACTTATTAATTAATATTTTTTTATTTACATCAGTCTATTTGCAACCACTTAATATCCAAATACAGACACCCAACTGGCCAAGTTCAAGGGCTTTTTAGGGCCTTCAGGGTAAATTCAAGGGTTTTTTTAGGGTCAGACTTGTTTTTACGGTCTTTCTGGGGTGAACCTCAAAATTTAAGGACTTTTCCAGGCCTGTACCAACCCTGTTTTCCTACTATATAAAGTGAATATAAAGAAACTTTAAATACTAAATGCCAAACTAAAACAAGAAAATTAAAATGGACTCACTCACAATGGCCCTAATATTAAAGCCAAAACCAATACTCTACTGCAATTCACACAGGTGCTGTAAATATCAATGCTTTGTTTTGGGATTTTGGTTTGGGCATGAATTGGTATGTTTGTTTTTGATTGTTGCGAATAAAATCAAGACTTAAAACCATAAGTCTACATTATGTTAATAGTAAAGATATGGAGTTAACATACCATCTACTCCTAACTGCACAAGTCCGCAATATTCATCTTGATCTGGGTTAACGATCCTCATTGGCCGTACAACCTTTCCTTGTAGTGTACCTTTATCTCGGAGGGTTTCCTATTTAAAAGATGCAATTAATGTAATTAATACAAGGCAGTCAGATTTCATATTTCTGCAATATACTAGTTACTTAATGAAGACCTATAACACCTTTCTAGTGTCCAATCTTCCATACACCTTAACTGTTAAATTTTGGTGTATTTTTACTGCTTCCAAATTTTTCTAACATCATGCAAAACAAAGTACAAGGTCATATATTTTGAATTAATTAGATCTAAGCTTTGTACATACATGTACTTATTAGCATCTTATATATTACAGCTAATGCATAAATCGACAAGTACATGTCCAAAATTCCGAATACTAGTCAACTCGTTCCAATTCCAACTCGTTCCAACTGATTTTTGCCAACTCGTTCCACTTTTGACTACCAACTCGTTCCAACTGAATTACCAACTCGTTCCAACTTTTTTGCCAACTCGTTCTAACTACCAACCCTTTACTTGTTTTGTAAACATTAGTGTGCGATTGAAAAATTAGGTTGTTTTTCCTCTTTTTACCGACAAATGTGCGTGAAATATACACGAAAATGGTTTAAAACACAAAGTATTCTTAAACAAGATCAAACGAATCTACGAAAACTAGGCTACTCACGATAACAGTCAAAAATAACAACGAACCAATCGGGATCAATAAAATAAAAAACACAATAAGAAAAGAAATGAAGAAAGATACCAAAGAAATAAAAAAGAAAAGAAAAATAGAATATATATAAAAAATATATCTAACGTTAAAAAAAGAAATCTCTGCAATATATATCTTTTGGAACTTTGGACTATTATGGCTCTTGAAGAGGATACCTCCACGTGGTTAGAGCTGGGCAATGTTGTGATTAATTAAAAATTAGGAGATCCTTGATTTTTAAACCATCTCATATTAAATTAAGGTCGTTAAATTAATTATTTAATTATATTTAAACTTGGAACGAGTTGGTAACGGCTAAAATCATTAAAAATTCTTAAATTTGGAATGAGTTGGTGAAAAAGTTGGAACGAGTTGGTATTTGGAACGAGTTGCTAAAGAAGTTGGAACGAGTTGGTAATTAAAACACAGGTGTAAAAACTCTGCATAAAAAAGTGGAACGAGTTGGTAAAAAAGTTGGAACGAGTTGGCGAAAATCAGTTGGAACGAGTTGGAATTGGAACAAGTTGACCAGCTACCCAAAATTCCAGATGGGTAACGACTTGTATAAGTGAATGTTAAACTAAACATTGAGTCACTTCATGTGTCCTTACACAAGCAAAATTCATCTGGAAATTCAATTACTTATATATACTTTGTTCTCACGGACATAAAATTATGGTAAATAAGAGATTAACATGCAATTTGAAAAATTCAAAATGACCCATCCGATAAAACTTTGAGATGACAATTTTTATAATAATATTATTATTGGTAAAATTCTACCCTATAAAATTTTTTCCAGATATTTTTAATCTAATTAAACCTCTTGAGCAATTGTTCTTTTTTCCAACATTTTTAATTTCAAGTTTTAAACAAAGGTACAAACCTCTTGAGCAATGTTCCTTTAAGTAATTTACGTATGTTTTCAGCACTAATTTTACCACTTTTTCTTGTAACTGTGTATTCTACTTCGTCACCCAAATCTAATTCATTAGGATCTCCATCATAGGAACTGAAAATACAAGAATATTAGTTACAGTCCAACCTGCCTTAAAGGCTACCTCTATATAAGGACCACCTGCTTATAAGGGTTAGTAGAATTGTATCCCAATTGTTCTTTATTCGTATTATTTGAACCTTATATAAAGGCCACCTGCCCATAAAGGCCACTTTTACTGGTTCCCTTAGGTGGCCTTTATTGACAGCGACAGGTTTGACTGTATTGTATTACTCAGAAAATTCTAAGCTGTCAAAAAAAAAACCTCATTCAGACCATCAAAAAACTAAAAAAAAAACTTGATTTCACATGTAGTGGGTGTTGCTAGCTTAACAAGATGTGCTTACCCTTCCTGATCACACAGTCTTGGTTTCCTATTGGAAGTTTAGGTGTTTAATCTAATATTTGCCAGTTTTCAAAGTTTTTACTTTGCTTTTGGGATTGTGATTTGGACATGGACTGGTTTGCTTGTTTTTGTTTTTTTTTGGATTGTAATTTGTACATGGACCAGTATGTTTGTGTTTAATTTATCCGTTCATAGTGAGGTATAAAATAAAGACATCCATGCTTCAAATGACAAGTTAATGATACAACATTTCAAAATATATCTACACAGTTTCCATCTCATTTAATAATAGTTCCTATACAGAAAACTTACCTGTATGTCCTAAACTTTTTAGGAACACAATTATTACATTAAAAACTATTGAAAATGGTTTTGTCTATAAATAAATAAACATAAATCTAAAATTTAAGTATAAATTCAGATATTAATGCCAGGACCCAATTGTTCAAAGCTTGAAAAGTTTATCAAAAATTCTATTCCACTTTTCATCCTTTTTCAACAAAACATAGCACTGTCGTGCTGTTGTACAGCGTACAGTATACGTAGTTGGGAAAATTGTGTTGTGGCAAGACAGAATATAACCGAAAATTCGGGGGGGGGGGGGGGGGGGGGGGGGTGTCGATCAATGCATAGTCCGACGGATGTTTTTTTTTTTTTATTAAAAAGAAACAATGTACCAAACCATGTATTGCTGTATTAAATGGTAGAAAATAATAATTTCATAAATATATGAAAAAGACAATCGGTAATTAAAATTTAAAAAAAGTTGTACCCGATCGTTTTGTCATTTCGGATAGAGAGAAAGTAGAGTTTTGCAGATCCTACCGTCGCTATGAGGGGTACATTCTAGCGGTTGTATGTAACTGGATCATTTGCTGTTAATCTGGGTTTTAATTAACTGCTGATTATCACTCACAATATTCCCGTTTCATGTTAATGGTGAAGTACAGTTGTTTTACCAGTTCCGAATTTTTACTACCGAATAATCTAAAATTTCAATCCCGTTCAATTAAAGGAATCGCAAAATAACTTTCTAAATTTGCTTCTACTTGAATGTATGGGCATCAATTGTTAAATAATATTAAACTTCAACCGCTTCCTAAAAGGTCGACAGATTGTCGGTGACCTAGTTTAACGATGTAAACAAATCGTGATCACGGAAATGCTTTTTTCAAGAAAACATACTACCACGTGTTTTTGAGGACAGGTGTCGATATTTTGGAATCAGTTAACATTTGTATTATTACACAACATAAATTTTATTTCCTCTGCTTGTGGACGACGTCTACAGCAGCGCTTATATGAAACCCTGTTCGGAACTGGTAAAACGACTGTACAAACACTGTACGAATTATCTCCCTTTCATGAAAGTAAAATCTAATCGATAAACATTTTAAAATATGACACAATTGCCTTAACATCAAAATACGTTATCATAACCTTCAAAATAAATTTAAATTTCTGTAGATTTCGCGAAGAATTAATTAAACAACCTGCCGTTGCTGTTCATTTCATAAAAAGTTATGATTTTACATCGTAGGACGCAAACTTCTCGAACTACTTTTTATTGTAAACATGAGATCAGTTCGCCAAATTGCAGAAATTATTAGGTGCATCCCGTCGCAATATTTTACTAGATTCCGAAATGTATTCCGAAAATTTATTCCAAATGTGCATATGTAACCAAATGCATTACCCGTCTCAGAATACATATCTCACGATAAAACAGATATACTTCTTTCACGCTCATTTACCAGGCGCACTATTTCCAGGTGTACTCATATCTTATAATTTCATAGCAAAGAAGCTCGATATCTTGGAAGAAAGTGACAACAATGTACGCGTTTTCACGCTGTACAAAAATCACAAAATATCTGAAAGTATGCAAGAAACATTTTTTGGACTATTTATACTTATCAAGCTTCTAACATCATAATTTACCTATAATGGAAAAATACTTCTTTTTCGTGATCAGCGTTCTCTATAAATCCATAATTATCTTTAAGTGTTGCTATATATCCTTGGCACTTAGTAGTTATATTACGGAACAGAACTTTGACGTTGAGGGCTATTTTACTATTGGATCTTTTGAGTTCACCAATATTAAATTCAATCTAGAGGAAAAATGTAAATTTGAAAATATAACATCAGGAAAATGATTAAATACAATGCCTGAAAACAAAATTATATATAAAATGTTGAGATTTTGACAGTGTTTGAATTAAGTCTAAATTTTCAAGCAGTCCTTATCTTGATAACATCAACATTTTCTTTTGTAGTATATGGGAGACTATTGAAAAAGCAACATCTTGGACTGAGGGACTGGCTGTTTTGAGGGACTGGCTGTTATGAGGAACTGGCTGTTAGTTCAAACACTGTATTTGACCTTTCTAGTGATATGTCGTTATTTGTAGATATTTTATCATTTGTAGACCTTACATTTATTGTATGCAATCAAGTAGTTTCAGATGAAACACTGTTAAAGTATTTTGAATTCATTCAAGATGGAAAAACATCATGGAGCAGAAGAAATGAATTTATCTCCTTTTCACACTTATATTTCCTGCAGATCTCAATATTCTGTAGAATTTGAAGCAATGAAAGTGAATCAGAGACGACAGATTTTTAATGGACCAGAAAAAGGGCTATTAGTAGAACGTTATATATGTAGTTCACCTAGGACTTAAAGACATTGGGCATGCTCAAGGGAAAGATATAATATAAACTATTCTTTACTTTGTACAGGCAAACTAAGAATTTCCAATGCATGCATATATACATACAATAGTATGTTTATACCCAATGGACTAAAACTAGACAGCACGAAAGCACCTATTATGACAATAAATTTTGTGGTTCATTTCTAAATAAAAATATTTTTAATGCTTGATATTTTTTACCTTATCTCCATATCTGGGTGGACTTTTTAAATCAAGTAATCTTTAGCTAGATAAGAGATATGATGGATAGCACCTTCAAAATCAAATATAATACTTCCGGTATCAGGGTCTTTATTATTTTTATCTGTAATAGACGATGTATATTTAATACATATAAAATATAAGACAATTATATAAAAAGCCAACCGCTGTGGGGCAGTCCCTCAAAAGACTTTATATTCTAACACTGGAAGGATGAAATGATGTGAGTGGAAAGAAAATTTTTATTTTACACTCTGGTCAAGTATTACGTGTACATGAGGCAGTCAGTTCAAGGATAGTGCAGGGAACTGAAGTTTCCCAGAGAAAACCGCAAACATTCCACAATCAAACTGAGAAACTTTTTCACACAAGGATCTGTCCCAATAAAATTTGAACCTAGGCAACGAGAAACACTAATCTGTAACAGGGTTCGTACATACATTTGGACCCCAAATTTAAGGACTTTTTAGGGTCTTTTCAGGGTCTTATTTGCAAATTTAAGGCCTAATCAGAGGGACAATTTTAGCAAAAGAATATTGATGCAAAGGCAGTTAAATCAATAAAACAATTACTTACGTGTCTATAGTAACGACACTTGAAGTGGAGATTGAAGTTGGGAGTTCGGTTGGGCCAGGTACCTTTAAATTGCTCCTAACTTTTATATCAGTCTATTTGCAACCACTTAATATTGAAGTACAGACACCCAACTGGCCAAATTCAAGGGCTTTTTAGGGTCAGACTTGTTTTTAGGGTCTTTTTAGGGCAAACCTCAAAATTTAAGGACTTTTCCAGGCCTGTACGAAACCCTGTGTAACCTAGCATCTCTTGGTCTTTAGGCTCTGCACTTCATATGAATGAGCTACAACATGCATTTAGCAACATGTGTGACCCAAGTTCGGTAATGAGCAAGTCTTTCTTCATTAGGTATATGAAAATCAAGTTTTGAGATACTAGAAGATCATTTTAAAAATACAAGGGATAAAGTGTAACCACACAGAAGATAGATCACATGGTTACCAAATGCCTTTTCTTCCCATGCTTTCTTAAGCTCAAAGTTTCTGTGCAAATATGAATAAATTCTTGATTTCCAAAGAAATTATTTCACAAAAGTTTGAAGTTTGCTAGAATACCAAATTAATCTTGTGTTCTATTGTCGTTTAAATGGGATGCCATTTCAACTGTTCCCAAAGTGAACCCAAACTGGGTAAATCCCAACCATGTGCATGATACAAATATGAATATCCAATGGCACAACTTACTCCATTAAAAGGTTGTTCTTGCAAAATTTCATAAAGATCTGTAAAATAACTACTGGTACTTACTAGGGCTTCTGTGTAAAGATGGTTCTCTGTCTATGGTACCCACATATTTTTCTGGTCTTACATTAATAAATGATACACTGCCTTTAGGCAAGTATCTTATCCTTATTGCCATGTTTCTATTAGGTGTTGAAGGGTCCTGTAAAAATAACAATAAAGTATCCTACATATAGTTATAATTATCTTTTACACTAGATATCTATGGCTTTCACATTCAATATAGACACAATTTCCTGATCAAATTCCAAAATGAATTGGATGATATGAAAATGAAAAATGATGCTTTATTGATATTAAATGTTTAAAGAGAAATTTTATATTCCTCACAATTGTCTAAACAAAAAACAACAATGTATAACTCTGTTCTCTGGAGTGGAGCTAGTCCTTTTCTATTATCTATTTACATAGCTTATGCAATAAAACTGTTATAATGTCCCTAAATAAATTTCCCACCTCGCTTATCAACACAGCATTTTGAAGTCTCAAAATCTGTGTTTAATGTAACTTGTCAGTTTCCAAGTGTTATATATACTTTGCTTCTGGATTTAGACTTGGACATGGAGGAGTATGTTTGTTTTTGATTTTATGATTTCTTTTGTTAGCCTCCTTCAATTTATCACTGAACCCCATTATAACACCAACATTTGACTGAACACACAGCGGTGATGTTTAATCAAGGTTTTATTGTATTTGAAACAGTACCTGTAAATTAATCTTGAAAGATTAAAATACTTTTTTTATTGTCCTGCCTGAACATTGCCTGACACGACAGTCATGCTGTTGTTAAAAGTATTATCATTAACATTGTATACAGTGTTTGGTTAATTTTTTATTAATATAACTTACAGGTGTAACAGTAAATTCTACTTCATCTTGACATTTAACATCCCTGCTGCTCTCTAGCACTTCACTGAAGTGGAAAAACATGCGCACATCTCGTTCTGTACATTGGATGAAACCATAGGTATCTTTTATGCTTACAACAACACCCTGAAATATATATTAATTAATACAGGTTGTATTATCTTAACTGGACTGGGTATGTGACAAAACTATATAAATAAGGGTATGTGACAAAACTATATCAATAATGGCAGAGTTGATATCTCATAACTCTATAATCATTAGCCCAACCTTGGCTTTATAGAATATGCCTTTTAGTAAATATTTCATTTCTCATTGCTTTAATTAAGGTAATAAATGAAAAGTAAGATTTTGCTCCATCTAGGGGTGCAGACCTCAGATAAAACACTCTACCACTCATCCTGATAGAGTTTAGTTGAGTAATTGTGTTTAATGTCCCAGTCAAGAATATTTCACTTATATCAAGATGTTGCCAGCTATAGGCGAAGGTGCAGAAATTTGACCTGTACGTTATGCTGATGGCATTATACAGCAGGGTTCTTTATCATGCCAAGCCTACTGTGACACGAAACCTCGTTTATTTTAAGTTCCCATCCAAAAGAACCGTGACTCTCATTTTGTAATGCAAAGTGCTTGGCAAAAGAACAGTCACTACCCACTTTCGAACCCACGACCTTTCATTTACGGAGTAAGCATTCTACCAACTGACCTACGGCAGTGGTTGCTGATGGAGTTGAAACAGCCCAGTGGTGAGTGGAATTTTATAAACACTTGTCCCAGTGCCAAGAAGATTATTTGTCAGATGTCATCCTTGATTCTATCTAAATTCTGAAAATGCTGGATACTGAAGGCACTCTCTCTTACATAAGGATAATTGTGAATGAATTAGAGATGTTCGATGGGAATTTGTCATTTTCATGTACATGGTGAATAATCATAAAACCCTTGAGAGAAAAAATACATTGAGACAAATTCCAACAGTTTTCATGGACAATATAGAAAAAACATTGACAGTTTTCTCTTTGTAATACCGGTATATGAACTAATCATACAACTTACAGTTTCTCTCTGTTCAGCAGAATTTTCAAACGTTTCATCCAATAATACAATATGTGTGGCTCTTTGGAGCTTATCTCGACGATCTGTGGCAATATTAAATTCGACGATATCACCAACACTCAGAGTGTAATCTCCCTTCTGGTCTTTGTCACCGTAAGGAATTTCCACAACACTATATTTGTATAAAAAATACAGGTATTAAACAAAGAATTTACATTTATTAGTGGCATTTATATTAGCAAAGTTAATAAAGCTGGTGTAGACAAAGGTAGATTATCACACAAAAAGTATTGTGGATAAAAGCATCCATACCACAATTAAACAAAGCACACATTAACATCAAAGTTAAAACTAATATAGCCCGAACATTTTCTTTTCTACAGAAATACTTTATGACTATCACATTTTCCTTTCTGCAGAAATACTTTATGACAATCACTGATGCTCATACAGATTTTCAGACTAGGCACAAGTAAGTGAACAATATTAAACATTATTCAAGTTTTTTTGATTTTCTATGGAATTAAAGTAGAATTCACTGTCACAAACACAATGACTTGAATAGTAAGTGGTGAGAGCACTGTGATTCATGTGCTTTAGACCAGTCAGCTACCACGGCTCTTCAATTGTATCGAAGATGTTAATCTAGAAAGTCTTGGAAAACTTGGCCAAGTACCGGTAGTTAAGAACACAGACATGTATTCAAGAGTCATACGTTTGAGCCCATATAGATGATAAATGATGAATGACGTGCTGCATATTACTTTTCATTAGACTGGGTCAGTTTTATAATCTTTTCATGTCTTTTTTGCACATTTCACACATCATAACTTACCCCTTTGGTGAATCATATGAGATCCTTCCTCCTAAAGGATCACTTTGTCTTCTTTGACTTTTCAATGTTCTTAACAACTTTCCTTTGATTTTATCAATTGCAATATCTTCAAATATCACTGTGCCTTCAGGAAGACCTGATATATTAACAGCAACTTCTTTACCCTACAAAAAATATTTAAATTCTCATAGTACCGGTACAGTAAAACCAATTTTCAGTCACGATTTTTAGATTTTAAACAAGAGATGTGCAGTCTTGAGTGTCATTTTTCCAACAATTACTTATGACACAATGCCTGTTAAGGCAATATAGAAAAAAATTTTGACAGTTTTAAAAAAAAATCCTGGCAAAAGGTGTGGTGGTACAGTAATCAAGGGACATTATGACATGGTTTTATTCTAAGGAACAATTTCTGGTTTTTAATCAACATGAATTTGTATGATTCTCTCCCAAGTGAAAAAAAGATTTATAGCCATTTTTGACATTTTGAATAACTGACTTGCATAAAGATGAACAAAGGGGTTATCTTCAATAATACTTACATTGGGAAATTTTTTTAAAATTTTGTGTTAATGTGTTTACATTTACACCAATTCTACAATTTTTGTGTTAATTTAATATGATAATGTTGTTTTTTTTTTTTTTTTTTTTACAATGAACCACCAAAGGTTTCCAATTTTGCAAGAATAATAATCCTATGTTTCCATTCCTGGTGGTCAAAAATTGCCAGTGGCTACAACTCCTATGATAAATTCTTTCAAAAAATGACACACTTTACCAAATATATGAAAAAATATTTTAAAACAGGACTATATTTGTACAAATTTTAAAATTCTGAAAATGTGGCTACTTATAATTTCACATTTGTGGAAACATAGAACTCAAAACAAATTCTTACATTTCTTGACTGGATATCAAATTCTACATCTTCTCCAAGTTCAAGCTTGTGAATGTCACCATTATATTCACTGTAGTGGAAAAATATTTCTTTAACAGCATCAGCACGTTCTATAAAGCCGAATGAATCCTTTAAAGAGCAGACAACTCCTTGATATTTTGATGGAGGGGGAACGTTGACAAGTTCCAATTTTCTGGCTTGAATATTTCCATTTCTGTAAATGAAAACAATACAACGTGCAAATTATTACAATACACAAAATGCTAGACTCAACTCTAAATTATTACTCATTTAATTTTACTTTCAACCTGAGCTAAAGCAAAAAATAGGATCGCAATTCACAACATAAACCGTACAAAAGTCTAGCTGTTTTATATTTCACAATTTCTGTCTAAACTTCAGCTTTTACACCGGACATTTCCAGGTAAGTTTGAAATTTGAGGGTACAAGTTCAATTTAAACAATGGTTTACTACTGAATGTGGGTTTAGTTAAGAGTGGAGAGGAGTTATGGTGTTTTATACACAAGTCAAGATTCTTTCATTTATATAAAGACAGCCAGATCTAGTATGGTGTAGAAAACCATCAATCTTAAGCAAGTGAACTCAAAAACTTTTCACACTAAGATCTGCCAGAGTGGGATTTGAACACAGTGCCGAGAGGTGCATGCACTTGAACCACTCGGCCACTGAGCCCCTGATTTAGTTTAGACAGGATTCACCAGAACAGTTTGTATATACAGTAAAACCTCAATTCATCGCCACCATTTGTTCAGTCAAATTTTGGCATTATAAAGGGGTTTGGCAATAAATTAGGGGAGGCTGATATAGACCAGAGGCTCAGTGTGGCTGAGCCTGTATCGCTCACCTGACTAAAATGCTTTTAAAGCAAATTTGTATATATGCTTTTCCAATAGGGTCCAATGTGAAACAACGTTCGCCGCTGGCAGCCATGTTTTATGGCAGATCAGGAAAATTTTGGCAATCTATGTAAAGGACCTTCTATACATCATTCCTGTAAAGTTTGGTTCAATTTGCTTTAGTCATTTTTGACTGATATAGTCAAAAACGCGTTTTTCCCATAGGGTCCAATGTCCAAACTATCTTTTGCGCTGGAAGCCATGTTTTTTGGCGTATCAGAAAAGTTTTGGCAATCTAAGTAAAGGACCTTCTATACATCATTCCTGTGAAGTTTTGTTAAATTTGCTTCAGTCATTTCTGAGGACATAGTCAACGTTTTTCCCATAGGGTCCAATGTTAAACTATCTTTGTGCACTGGCAGCCGTTTTTTGGCCAATCAGAAAAATTTGGCAATCTATGTAAAGGACCTTCTATACATCATTCCTGTAAAGTTTGATTCAATTTGCTTCACTAGCTTCAGAGGAGATAAACATATAGATGCCTTCCCATAGGGTCCAATGTTAAAACATCTTCTGCGTGGTCGGCCATGTTTTTTGGCAGAATCAGAAAAATTTGGCAATCTAAGTAAAGGACCTTCTATACATCATTTCGTAAAGTTTGGTTAAATTCGCTTCAGTCATTTCGGAGGAGATAGCCAAAAATTCGTTTTTTCCCATAGGGTCCAATGTTAAACTATCTTCTGCGCTGGCGGCCATGTTTTTTGGCAGATCAGAAAAATTTTGGCAATCTAAGTAAAGGACCTTCTATACATCATTTCTGTAAAGTTTGGTTAAGTTTGCTTCAGTAGTTTCAGAGGAGATAGCCAAAAATGTGTTTTCCCATAGGGTCCAATGTTTAAACTATGTTCCCGCTGGCAGCCATGTTTTTAGGCGGATCAGAAAAATTTTGGCAATCTTTGCAAAAGACCTTCCATTCATCATTCCTGTTAAGTTTAATTGAATTGGCCTTCAGCGTTTCAGAGGAGATAGCCAAAATGTGCGTTTTCCCATAGGGCCCACCAATGTTAAATTTTGTTTGGCCCTGGCGGCCATTTTTTTTGGCGGGATCAGAAAAAATTTGGGCAATCTTAGTAAATGACCTTAATACATTTTCCTGTAAAGTTTGGTTCAAATTAGCTCAGGGTTTTAAAGAAGATAGCAAAATATGCTTTTTCCATAGGTCGTCAAATGTTAAACTATTTCTGCGCGTGGTGGCCATGTTTTTTGACGGATCAGAAAAATTTTGGCAATCTAAGTAAAGAACTATCTACACCATTCCTGTAAAGTTTGGTTAAATTTGCTTCAGTCATTTCTGAGAGGAAATAGTCAAAAATGCATTTTTCCCATAGGGTCCAATGGTTAAACTATCTTCTGCGCTGGCAGCCATGTTTTTTGGCGGATCAAAAAAAAATTTTGGCAATCTAAGTAAAGGACCTCCATCCATACATCATTCCTGTAAAGTTTGGTTAAAGTTGCTCTAGTGGTGTCAGAGGAGATAGTCAAAATGTGAAAAAGTTTACAGACGGACGACGACGACGGACGCCAATTGATGGCAAAAGCTCACATGGCTTTGGCCAGGTGAGCTAAAAAAACATAAACAACATGGATTTGGGACTTCAAAATAGTGTGGCGATAAGCAAGGTAGCAAAGTTATCGAGGGGCACATTATAATGAGGTTTTACTGTAAATGGATCCAGTGTGTGTAAAATTACCTTTTATCTGTAGCAATAAAGAACGTGACTTGATCACCAGCTTTTACTTTAACATGTTCACTATCAATGATATCCTCTAAACAATATGGTAAAAAGAAACATCACGTTGTGTTCATATGTCACTCTTCCAAGGCCATCAGCTGTTCCATTTATACATCCCTGGAAATGAAAAAATAGACATTGAAACATTTAGATGGTATACATGTCGATATGAAAATAAGAAAATGGGGTTTAATGTCCAAGACAAAATTATTTCACTTATACCAAAACAGCATCGCTATGAGTAAGGCTGCAGAATTCACCAGTATATGGAGATTTACCTCCCAGAAGTAGAACATTAGACGGTATACATGTCGATACTGAAAATAGGAAAAATGAGGTTTTATGTCCAAGACAAAGTTATTTCATTTAATATAGTTAGACAGTAACAACTATGAGTGAAGCAAAGGATTTTTACATCTTCATAGTACATTACTGGCAATGAGCAAAAGCTGGTTAATTATTCACTCCCAGAGAAAATGTGAGATGGGAATCAATAGTTTTACTAATTCACTCAGGGTAATGTACAGTGTCAGGTGGTTCTTTTTTGTGCCACAACTAAGATGAAACAGGGATTTGATTTTTAAGGATTATGTAAACTTTGAACAAATTGCATAGTTTAAAACTATCTTTTGCAAAAATGCGGCCTCAACTGGCAGAGTGATTAAGGCCGCAAACTCATGCAGGGTTCACGCTGCCGTTCGCTTTTTTCGCAAAATGAAAAAAAATAAATATATTTGGCGATAAAAACTAAACACTGGCGAAAGTGATGGCGAAAAAAATGTTTACATTAACAGGTTCATTGCGCATCGTGAACATGAGCAGAGAGTTGGTAAAGCAACTGGTTTCCATCCCTGCGTATGTGTATATCAAACGATCAATCTAGTGAGTTCCGAATGGGTGTTTATTTGGGTCATCGAAGCCATGCTCATGATGTTGAATTGACAACAGTCCACATGTGAAGGTGTTAATTACAGGTAGATTAATCCTTTAACGAGATTAATTAACGTTGTCAGCGAGTGATTACCAAGCCGCGACCTGCGTCTGAATAGTGTCCCAAGTGCATTTACAGATAAACACAGGTAATTAAGAACGATTTATTATCGGCGATAGATCTTTGGAAGCTGGTAAAAAAAACCAGATGAGCGCTTTTCGATAATCACGAAGCTTGTGCCTCATCTTTGATCAACCAATCGATAGATTTATTAATAGATGCGAGTCGAAGTCGAGGGAATCAGATTATTGGCGACTATGGTGAAACGTAAACCAACTGACGAGAGAGAAAAAAAAAAAAAAAAAAAAAAATCGTAAACCAACTGACAACTTGGAAAATTTGACTAAAGCTCCAAAGTTGTCATCAAATAAAAGAACTGAAACAAGTTCTGGCGAAAGTTTTGGAGAAAAAAAGATTGAAGTCAGTGTGAACCCTGTCATGGTTAATTCAAAAGTTTTTGTGGTATGTCTAAGCAAGAAATTAAATTTCATATTGCTTCAGTACAAAAAGTTGCCAAATCAATAGATAGCAAATGAAATGCTAGGGTTAATCTTGTGTTGGACTGGCATCCAACCAAAGGCGGTAGCATGTAGTCTACTATAGACCCAGGACTAGAGTTGAGTTGAATAATGGTGTTTAACGTCCCAGTCAAGAATATTTCATGTATATATCGACACGCTGTCAGCTATAGTTAAAAGTGCAGAAATTTTGCCTGTGCGTTGCGCTTATGGCATTATACAGCAGTGTTCTTTAGCGTGCCAAGCCCACAGTGACACGGAACCTCGTTTATTTTAAGTTCCCATCCAAAAGAACCGTGACTTTCATTTCGTAATGCCGAGTGATTGGCGAAAGAACAGTCACTACCCACTTTCAAGTCTGACCCGGCCCGGGTTCGAACCCACGACCTCCCACTTACAGTGCGAGCAAGACCCAGGACCATTTGAACTACCATAACTTAATTTTTCTGTTCAAAACACTTACGTTTTTGTTCTTAGTTGGCTTTGCTTCTTGCACTATAGATCCTGTGTATCTTTCTTCACTTAACATTTCAAATGACACATTTTCTGAGTTTGATTTTACAACAGAGCGAGCAATTGGTCTTCCAGTACGTCTATCATATGACATTTCAAATTCAACTGGTTCTGTTAAAACAAAATAAATAGCATCTGAAACAAGCCGTAACTAAAATGGGATGCCATTTCAAAAAATTCCCCAAAGGAACTTCAAGTGGGAAATCTCTGTTTTCTCAAACATGCAAATGATCAAAATATGAATACCAAGGCATATCTACTCCAACTAAAGATTGTTTTTGTGAAGTTTCATAAAGAGTTAAATGGTTTTTGAGAGAAGCAGCAGACACAATGTTGGCAGAAGAAACAGACACTATTGTTGTGTCATATAAATGTTGGTGGTTCAATGAATGGGGTTTAACATCCCAGTCAAGAATATTTCACTTATATCAAGATGTCACCAGCTATAGGTGAAGTGACAAGAATTTTTACCATTGCAATGTGCTCAGGGCAATGCCCAGGGGAGTTCTTTAATGTGCCTCAGACTTTAAGCTCTCTTCTGTAGGAGACTGTGGTTTTATTTCTAAATTCAAAGTTTTTGGCAAAAGAACAGCCACTATCTATTTTAAAGATTTGGTCAGACCTGGACACGATAACTCCCATATACAAAGTGGGAACTCTTAACAATTAAGCTATCATAGTGGTTCATTTGGATGTGTTTACATGTACAGAAACGTGGATATTCATGTGCATACCTCCTATGTTAACATCGTTTATTTCACCAGAATATTCACTAAAATGGAAGAACAACCTTGCCTCTCTTTCACAGCACTGAATAAATCCATAGGAATGCTGTAATCAAATAATATTAAACATGTAATTACCATGTGTGAACAACTGCAAATTACTTAATTCTTTGTAAAACCTAGAACTCCCTAGGTTCACACAATTTTAAAATTACAAGTAGCCAATTTTTAATATTTTTGAATATCCTATTTAAAGTATATTTTTTTTTCAAAAATTAGCTTAACATAGGTTATTTTTTGAAAGAATTTCTCAAAATTAGTAAACCAACTGCGATTTTAGCTAGAAGGAATTGAAAGAAAGGTAAAACAATAAAATATAATATATCAATAAATACAATAATCATCTTACCAATAATTTTTCAACAAATCCCGTCTCTCTGATTGGTGGATTTGCAGAAGTCATAATAACCGAGTTTACAGTATTCGTTGAGCGCTGATAAGAAAGGATGGCAGGATCTTGTGCTGGCGGCTGGAAATTCTACAAAAGATAAAAAATTTTAAATAAACTAAAATTAGCTTCAAAAGTTCATGTGGCATCCAGGGCCCCACAAATGCCGATAAGGTCATTCGGCGGTAAAAATCACCACTAAAAAAAAAAAAAAAAAAAAAAACCTCATTCATAACACCCCCCCCCCCCCATCTTCTTCATTGGTTTATAGAGCTTTTTGGTGGAGCTTACATTTCGTCTGGAATGTTTAACACAGCAAAAATCTACTTTCAGATGCTTCCTTTCTTTCTTCATTTTATTCATGAAAAACTTTATTCATCCCAACAGTCACCACAAAGTCGGGAAAGACTACAGCCATGTGCTTTGTTTACTTTCTGTCACTATCATGATTATGTCCCTTTAATACATGTTTATTCAAAGCAGAGTGGATAACGACTATTTGTCGGGTTAAAGTAAAAAAGAAAATATGGCTGTCACGTGTTTTACTGCTTACAAGGTCTTAATCATTAAATCTGGGTTTATTTAGAAGAATATTAAAGAGATCATGATTTTATTATCGTCATACAGCATTCCTATGAATAAGGAATATATAATAAGGTAATTTGTTCATCTGCCTTGTGCAATACACATCGTTTGCCTACAGTAGCTCTGTTCCAGAACAGATGGAGATTTTCTTTTTTGTGCCAAATATTCAAATAGGATTCGAATAACAGCCAACTAATATTCAAATGCCTAATTTGGTATTCTTTTCAGCTCTTTTGTTTCACCTCGCTGTTTGAATCATCTCCTTAAAACATGAAACAAAGCATAAATAAAACTGAGGCCTCGTAAGGTATTTTGTTTACACAGTTTGTTGAACACACGTGGTCTCGGTAATAATTAAGGATTAGAGGATTAACTCTGGTGCTGATTATACACAGGCAATGATTAATTAATTATCACACCGATTGTACACCTGTGGGACACGTGGCTTCATCTTAAAGTCTTGTGTGATTTCTCGATCGTGAACTAATCTTAATTAACAAGACAAAATTTAGAAGGTTTATAGGGGGAAAAAAACCGAATGACCGAATTTCAATTCGGCGTTTTATTTGCCAATTCTGTGATTTTTAGCCGATTTTGGCGATTTGTGGGGCCCTGGTGGCATCTCCAGGTCACCTGACACCTAGCAAACACAGCTCAGTGTATTGAAAAAATATGATGCAGTTAAAATATACAAAGTAAAATTAAATATTAATGAACTATTGTAAAAAAAACTAGAACTGCCTCTTGAGAGCCAAAATCCCCCGCCCCCAACATTTAAAGTTTCCTGCGACCTTGACCTTTCCAATATAACATGCCTGTGGACCATGAAGATTATTCATGTGCAGTTTCAAGAGAGTCATCCAAAGCATTGATGAGATATGACCTAGACAAGATTTTACACGGACAGACAGACAGACATGGTGATTCCTATTTACCCCCCCCCCCCAAACTAGTATAACAATCTAGAGTAAGAGAACAATCTTCACTCTAGTAAAATCCTTCTGTAGCAATATCTATAATGAATCCGCAGTTCAGTTTCCTACCATTTTTAGGAAAACATACTGATTGAAATAAACTTTTTATCAAAATCTTTGCATTAATTTGGACAACAATGACCATATGACTGCCTTGTCTTAAACTTTTAGTAAAGACATTACATCCCCTTTCAAAGAAATTAGGTTTTGAAACTTACAAGGCATTCCGGCCAGTAACAAAGCCTGTTTTAATGGCCCGGGTCAGATTTTCACAGGCATACTAGCAGTTTCTAATCAAATGATAGTCTGTGTTGGAATTTTGTTATAAGCCAGTCATGCTCGTTGGCATTCAAATATTTCACTTCCCAATTCAAAACTTATTTGCCTCTGGCCATAGGACTATTGCTGATTTTAAAGGCTATCCTATACAATTGCTGCCCCACACACCAGAGTATGTAATGGGCAGTAAGTAAGCAAGTATACAATGAAGGTGCATAGTTATAAATACCTTCCACTGAGGACTGTTTAACTTTTTCACTGCAGACGACATAATGTAGTATTATATTGGTTAGCTTGTTTTGCTGATGTTACTAATATATCGTAATTGAGTCTTTGTTTTACTGCTGTATGTGACTATGTCCCCAGATGCAAACAGACTGTGCATGTGTTCTTGGTAAATTGGGCCTCACTGAAGTTTTTCAAGTCCTTGTGAGTTTATCTTTATTCAAACTGTTTTCCGTTTTTAGTCAACTGTTGACTTCTGTTCTTACTGAGAGCTAAAATTATAAAACAAAACAAGAGCTTACTAACATGTAGAAAGACAAGTGAACAACAGGCAGATGACAAGTTATTTTTACACTGTAAAAACTAAATTTAGAGTAAAAAAATATATAAATATAACCCAGATATCTTTCTACAGACTCATGACCACAGCCCCCACCGATAAGACATGTATCTGTATAAATTGGAACCAATGTAAGTGGAAATTCCCATTCTTTTAAAATTTCTTCTCTTAATTTATGGGTGAGGTACACAAATGAATCTTAAACATATGGTCTGTTAACTCTTTCACATAAAAATAGCAATGGTGATACTCTTGACAACATGACAAATTCAGAGATTAATCCAAATGAATTTAGGTACATTTCCGGTCCATGTGTGGGACTGAGGAAAACAAAACAAAAACCAGGGGAGGAATGAAGTGGTTCGAGTAGCTCAGTTGGTAGAGCACTCGCCTATAGTGCATGTGATTGGTCCCAGGTTCAATCCTGGTCTGACTCAGAATTTGTTTCTTTCCAGTTATTAAAAAGTGACACAACAAGAGTTTGTCACTCTTCCAACATGAGCCACCTGGTAGTCCAAAAAAACCTGACTTTGTGTATCAAGTTATTTTCATTTCGGTAAAATCAACATTCTCAAATTTCATCAGCTGTTCATCCCAGCCCAGGAAATTACATTCACTTTGAAGCAAATTGAAATGACAGTATAATTGGTGTGTAAACAAGTTGAGAAAATTTAAATTTTGATATTTCGGTTAATGTTAAATTTGAACCTCGAGAAAATTAATTTTTCGTATGACGTTTTAAAGAAAACTTCAGCGCACATTTTTTTCTGAAAGAGGGCCAAAAAAATTTACGACGCAAATTTGTATCAAAGAAGGACGTCAAATTCAGGTCTATTTGAAAATAGAGTGAAATAACAGAAATATTTTTTTATGTATTATCCAAGGCCGTCCAACATTCATAGAATGAGCGTTAAAGGTTACTAAAGAAGTATGTAATTAAAAATTTCTTTGTACCCCAACTTTGCACAGATCTGCAGCAAAGCCGCCATCTTTCTCTTAACAATGAAACCAAAGTGTGTCATCTGAAAATAATTCATTACTTATGAAGTCATTTGTGATACTATCAATATACTTGAAACAATTATCATGAATATATAAGAAATTTTATTATTTATTAAAATACCATCAATTAGATATATAATTATAGAAAACGTTTTTCGTGTGTGTGCGAGAGTAAAGCACAGTGCTCCAGTGACGTCATCATCAACAACACACAAAACATCAGTTCCTGACTCATTTTCACCAGGTTTTAATTTGTTTTTGGATTTGATACACCTGTGTTTGTGGAGGTAACTATATCACAAAATCAAATTAATGTTTTTGTTACAGTAGTTTTCTTTTATGGAATTCCAAAAACAAATTTTCCCAAATTATCTTTTGCCAAATATGTAAAGCAATTTCCTGGTTGACCCAAAATTATGGCAAAAAGTTCCAAAAAAAACCCACCAACACTTTCAGGCTGATGAGGATGCATAGAATAAAATGGCAACTTAGCCGGTGTTTAAATCTCATATCATGTTGTAAAACACTGACAGCATAAAAAGCTTTTAAGTCATACTGACTACACATTGGCATATTTTGTCACGGTTTAAGTCAATCGTTTGTTGGATTGTTACATTTAGGTTGTTAAAAATCTAGGGGGTTGGTGGCAGAGTGGTCTTAAGTACCCAGTTTACCCAGTGCCTCTTGCTTAGTTTCGAAATCAACCCAGGCAGATCCTTATGTGAAAAAGATTGTCATTTTGGGTTCTTTTTGTTTATTTAAATGTTATCACGCTGGACTATATTTTATTCCGGCGTACATGACCACTTACTGGCATAGGTGATGTAAGATGTGGATGTATCAATTGTTGTGTAATAATATCAATGTAATTTGTTTCAATAAAAAGTTATTTCGTAACATGACAACCTTGTGTTCAGTTGTTTAGGCCTAAAAAAAAATATGTGTGTTTCCGCTAACATAGAATTATTATAAAGGGTCGGTAGGTAGATTTTTTTTTAATAGCACATGTTATGCATGTGTATGTAATGTATTATGTTAAAATTATATTATAAATGTGTTGTTTAAGTTATTTTGCTTATCGTGGTCGAAACAGTGATAATGATTACCGGGTACATATCAAAAACATGTACAAATTAAACGTTTTGCTGACTTGTTTTTGATACAATAGAGTTTTAATCAAAAAACGAAAACAGATTTTTAAAAATCCGGAAAAAAAACTGGAGTTGGTCTTTTTTTAGTTGGGTCGGTCGGGTTAGCGGAAACACACATATTTTTTTTAGGCCTTAAAATCAATCTGGTACACTTCAGATATTGTGTGATCATACACAACAGTTTGTTTATAAAAGGTCATTGGTTTTCTCTGGGCTCTCTGGTTTCCTCCACCATCTCAGAACTGACTATCCTGATATTAATGAACAAATCTTGAATGGGACGTAAAACACCATTACTCCACTATGGAGTTCCACTCGTTTACAATCTGATAACAGTGTTTACAATGTGTTGATTTTAATATTAGAATGGATGCAACAAAAAAAATCATGAGAAGGAGTAAAATGCTGAATGTCTACTTACAGTAACACATATTGTTGTACGGCGTTTCACGATAGTAAACACGTACATGTACTTTGCTTTCACTGTTATGACCTGTTATGTAGTTTTGAAATTAGACTAAACCATGTTAATAAACACTGCAATCAGATCGTAAATGACCAATTACATGTATATTCTGGTTTTTTTTACCTGATAGATTTTTGTTATAGCGAAATCTTTCTGTTTATTAAAGGAATACAAAATGCCAATGGAGTGGTTATTTGGGAAAAAGAAAACTCCCGAAGAGATGCTTCGGCAAAATCAAAGGGCTTTAACCAAAGCAATGAGAGACCTCGATAGAGAAAGAGCAAAAATGGAACAACAGGAAAAGAAAGTCATAGCTGATATTAAAAAAATGGCCAAACAAAATCAAATGGTATACCATTTATCTCCCTTGCTTTTAGTCTTAAACCAAATTAGAAAGCCATATTTAGTTTATTTTGATTATAAGGTGTGTTTGTATTTGTAATGAATTATATGCAGAAAATGTTTGTATAATTAACAATGTAACATATACATGACCAAGAAGTGTCGATAAATTGTAGATCTCTTTTGAGTTTACTGATGCTTAAACTTCTATTTAAAACAATAAATGATTATCAGTATGGTTAAAAGAATGAAAATAAAATATGAAGGCTTTCATAATTTAATATGTAGTGGCAGCACACTAAATGCAATATATGCTTTGCATAGAAATTATACGATAAATACCAAGGTGTTAGCGTGCAATAAATATCCATATTTGCACACTAACTTTTTTCAAGTCCGAGGTTTCCCGAATCAATTTTTTCATATTGTTCCCTTTGTCACATGATGCTGTCGTTTATGACGTCATACGATTGTTGTCAACATCATCGCTGTGCTGTTGTCATATTGCATTAATTCTTATATCCATTTACAAGAACTAGTGTAATATTTATGTTTTATATGACAAAATGGAATTGTAGATGAAATACTTGACGGGAGTAAATGAAATTTATTTTGCTATATAGTAAAAGGGTTATTGAACTGTTATTGTGAAATATTGTCCCCAGTTGACTTGATATTTGCATGAGCTTGCGGGACAATATTTCACAATAACAGTTCAATAACCCTATAATACAATTGCAATACAGTAAAATCTCAATTCACACCACTATTTGTTCTGTCGATTTTTTGCATTATAAAAGGGTTTGGTAATAAATAGAGGGAGACGTATAAAGATAAAATAGAAGTATAATAGATTTTGGTACTTCAAAATGGTGTTGCGAAAACTGAGGTGGAAAAGTTATTGAGGTGCATTATAACAAGCTTTTACTGTATTATTTTCTAACATTTTTAAGTAACTATGTGATTCAAATGATTTCACATTGACTCATTCTTGAATTATCCATAAAATAGATTTCAATACCTGTAATGCAATGCATCTGAAATTAACTCAGAACAGCATTTGAATGGTTTGCTTTTGTTAATTTCTGATTTCTTTTGACTGATTTTATCTTCATTCAGGATGCTGTAAAAATAATGGCAAAAGACTTAGTGAGGACCAGACGTTATGTGAAAAAGTTCATTCTGATGAGAGCTAATATACAAGCTGTATCTCTTAAAATACAGACACTAAAATCCAACAATGCAATGGCACAAGCTATGAAAGGTGTAACGAAAGCCATGCAAACCATGAACAGACAAGTAAGTTTTTTATGAGATAATAAACGATTATTTCTGCATGTTAAAAGGGTTATTTACTTTTTTGACTTGGTATTAGTATAATAGACCACTATGCTAACTCAATTGGTACAGTGCTCGCTCCATATGTGGGAGGTCGTGGGTTCTGCTGGCTGGTTTCTGACAAAGACTTGGAAATACACATGAAGGTAGAGACTGTTCTTTCATTAAACACCCAGCATTCAGAAGAAAATGCCATGGGGTCCTTCAGAAGAGACCATAAAAACTGACACTCTATATCATGTTAAAGAACCCTCCCTGCACATTGCCCTGAGTGCTTAGCAGAGGTAAAAAATTTCTGCAACTTCACCTATAGCTGGTGATGTCTCGAAATAAGTGAAATATTCTCGACTGGGACATGTAACCCTATTTAATCAATCAGTATAATTGACCCAGTACTTGCAGTTTGTAGTGTCAATCATTGGCATTGCATGCAAACATATTTGCAAAGTTCCTATAAGCTCACAAGAGTTGAGAGTTGAGTAATGGTGTTTAACGTCCCAGTCAAAACTATTTCACTCATATCCAGATGTTGCCAGCTATAGATGAAGGTGCAGAAATTTTGCTTGTGCTATGCGCTGATGGCATTATACAACAGGGTTATATAGCATGCCAAGCCCACCTTGACACAGAACCTCGTTTATTTTAAATTCATCCGAGAGAACCGTGACTTTCATTTTGGTAATGCTGAGTGCTTGGTGAAAGAATGTCATTACCCACTTTCAAGTCTTGTGTCAGACCTGGCCAGGGATGGAACCTACAACCTCCCACTTAGGAAGCCATCATTTTACCAACTGAGCTACCACTCACAAGAGTACATAACTGATCAGAAACACTTTTGTCAAGTCACACACCACATGAACTAATGGGAATAATAAATTTGTGTCTCTTAAATGAATAACTGAAAATTGCTGATGTGACATAAAACAATTTAATTAAGTTAATTGTAAAATAAGGTATAGGATAGGTCTTGCAGTAAATGCAAGACTGAAAATAGACCAAAAATTTTGACTCCTTATTTTATGAAATTTAGATTGCAAGTGCCAGATTTGGATCCCAAAGTTTGTCAGTGCTATTGTTTCATTTGGTCGCCAAAATTGCCATTGGCTGCCAAAATTGCCATTGGCTACTAATGTCTGAGAAATTCTTTCAACAATTAACCTATTTTAGCAAATTTATGGGGCAAACACTTTCAAAAAGACTTAATTTTCACAAATTTTAACTTTGTGGAAACCTAGCCAGTGGTTTGATTGATAAGATGTGCCTGTTTTACTAATGTTTTGTTAATACATGTATAAGGTCCCAAATTAAAATTCACACAAAATTCTTCTACCTGCAATGTATTGGAATTTATATTACAGCTGAAGCTTCCCCAAATCCAGAAGATTATGATGGAGTTTGAAAAGCAATCAGAAATAATGGAAATGAAAGAAGAAATGATGAATGATGCAATTGATGATGCAATGGGAGATGAGGATGATGAGGAAGAGAGGTAGGAATAACCCACGTAATGTAAATCTGCCTTGAATCGGGAAATTTTAGTGTAGTATTATTTTACTGTGTTTTGCCACCTGTTCTGCTAAAATTAAACTGCACTTAAATTTTGTATGAGCAATACTGTATGAACTTCAAAAGTTGGTGTGCTAAAATAAAACTGGATTTATTCCTTTGCTAAAGTAAAACCATTAAAATAAGTATGTACCAATTTAAAATGGTTTAAAATACATGTATTAACCATCAAAGTTCTCTGCAAAAACTGACTATAAATCACATTGCATACAAGCTTTTAAATTTTAAGGTTGCCTATACATGTACAGGTATATAAAAGTTTACATTATACCCCTAGCATGAGTGTTAAACCCAGTGTTAAAATTTTAATTAGGCCTCAAATGGAATTACAATGTATTA
The DNA here is from genome assembly GCA_021292105.1 of Anadara kagoshimensis. Lineage (NCBI taxonomy): Eukaryota > Metazoa > Mollusca > Bivalvia > Arcoida > Arcidae > Anadara > Anadara kagoshimensis. Next base: position 49,870,686 of record CM037865.1, read on the forward strand.
AAGCAATACGTGTATTGGTTTAGTGAAAGAAAAATTAGCACTCAGCATTCGGAAATGTTACATGTCACAAATAATTTTAACTCCTTTTAAAAACTTTTGGCGTTCTCCTGATTTATTGAAGATGTTCATATACTATGCAATATTTAATGCAGATATGTTGTCAGGGCTCAGAATAATAGAATCTATCATGAGTATCCATGTAGTAAGGGAAATCTCACCCGAGGGGTTGAATATTTCAGTCAGCGACAAGGCTTGCCAAGTCTCTGACAGAAATATTTAACCCGGAGGGTTAGATTTCCTTTTCCTACATGGATAAACTCATGATTGATTCTTTTTCTTCCATTTTGATGACAATTTTTGGCTTGAAGTATCAGTTACATCAAGGTCGACACCATCTTTGTAAATCTAACTTTTTTATTTAACGTTTTACATAAAAATAAATATGTCCATCGGACAGAATGTACCTGCTTTTGGTTAATACAAAATTTATAAACTAGAAAATAAAGCTATTCATTTCAATCTCCCAAAAATAAACATTTGAAACTTAGTGAAAATTTCTAAATTTTGGAGACACTGGTGTCATTTCTCGCAAGACCACGTCATGTCTCCACGATATGGCGTCATGGCGTCATTCAATTGTTCTTTGATTGTGACTTCACTGAAAATCCGTAGGTGAAGATATACGCACATGAAGGTAAAGATAGATATTTCTACCATCATTAATTCAAGCAGAAATCGCTATCTCAAACATACGAAGATGGAAAAAAAAATATTTTAAACTGCTAGGATAATGTGTACATTGTACTTGGCACCAAGTGGTTGTATTTTAGTACCAGAAAAAGGTTGAATTTCAATTTAACATTGTAGTCGAAGATAATATCTGGTAAATAATCTACTTTGCATTTAACAGAGTGTTGATAAAATTTCTACCCATCACTTGACTGTTTCAACTCAGTCAGGATGAGTGCTGGACTGCTTATCTGAAGTCTGAATATGTGTGTGTCTTAAAATTACCGGCAACATTGATACAAATACACTGTACTGGCAGTACTAGCTGTATATACTACTGTATAATTGTTTAGTTCTGCGGGGATAAAACTTCACGGTTCAGTCACTGGAACTTATTCACGGGTATAAAATTTTGCAGTGCAATGTCCAGTGTTTACAATTTTCTGTATGGATTATGTAAGTCCTAATTTCATGACTGCTAATTGAAAATATCCATTTTGTATTAAATTTCGCGCTATTCAGTCAAATCGCGAATGTAGCAAAATTAAATCCCAAGTGAATAAAAACAACTATACAGCACTAGCGCATAAACATAAAGATTTTTTTATGATGAAAACATAATTCATTTGGGGATGTTGTTTATTTTCAGTGATGCCATTGTTTCTCAAGTATTAGATGAATTAGGTTTACAACTTACAGATGAGCTGTCAGGTATGTAATAATATTTATACCCCCACAAACTAGTTTGTGTAAAAAAAAACTCAGTTATACCTCAGGCGTGAGTGTTTGTCTCCATTCTTAAAATATTAATAAGAATTATAAAGCTGCAGATGCTGATGGGTAAAGGTTAAGGTTGGATTGGGAAATTAATGCAGTCAAACTTGGCTTAAAAGCCTAGTTACTTACATACAGTTGTGTTTTTATGCTGCATCATCACCGACATCTTCAGCCGAGACCATCCTTCATTGTGTGTTTAGATCCCTTGCTCAGTACACACTCTGGATGGGGGTCCACAGTGGTGATCAGCCCCTAATGTCTTTGGTGGGTCTCCAGCTACCGTTCTCTCTCTCTTCAGCCATACCCAGCATTATGCTTTCTGCGGCCCTAGCTCGGTACACTCTCTGGATGGGGTTCCACAGTGTTGATCAGCCCCGCATGTCGGTGGTGGGTCTCCAGCTCCCCTTCTCTCTCTCTTCAGCCATACCCAGCATTATGCTTTCTGCTGCCCTTGCTCGGTACACTCTCTGGATGGGGTTCCACAGTGGTGATCAGCCCCACATGTTGGTGGTGCGTCTCCAGCTACTGCTCTCTTTCTCTCTCTCTTCAGCCATTCCCAGTATGATGCTCTCTCTGATGCTTGTGACATCCTCTGCACTGATGTTTTTCTGTTCATTCCCCATCATTCCTAATGCCAACAACATTCTCCATACTGATTGTGCAGGGAATCCTCTGCAGCCAACCACTACTGGATAGTTCCATGTCCTACATTTATTTATAACATAAAGGCCATAATACATGTATTTTTTTCCAAACTTCTGTTTGATCATGTATGAGAATCACCATATTCTACAAGACACAAATTTTTATCAGGCCTTTTACCAGTAACTTTCTGTTTGAATCTGAAGATAAGGGCACCTATTCAGACCACTTTTACAATACATTTCTTGAAGAAGTTGTTTTTCATATAAAATGTAGCGTATTTATGTGACTGACACCTATATTATGGGTGGCCTAATGGATAAGGGTCTCTCACCGCTGTGAGTTCAAATCCCTCTCGGACCACATGTGGGAAAGTGCATTTTCCTTGCACTTGGCCTTTACTGATTAACCTGGTATCAGACTAGTATAAAGGACTGGGGGAGTGGTACGCTTGTCTGCAGCATACTGCCTCTGTGAGCTAGCATGTTAAAGTCGCCCTGAGTGCGCCCTAGTACAAGGCAGACTATACAACACACTCGCACTTCACATGCATACACAAAATTGTTCATAGATTAATCCATAGAGATTAATAAAATACCGTAGTTCTCGGTGCAAATAGCTGAAAAATTGCTGATGCGACGTTAAACAACATTTAACCAATTAACCAACCTATATTATGGGTGGCTTTTATAAACATGTTTGTGTATTTAACTCATGTGTCTGTTTTATTACAGGTTTACCTTCAACAGGACAGTCATTATCTGGTGGTGTACAACAAAAACAACCCCAGGCTGCGGCAGCTGTAACAGACGCTGATGCTGATCTGGAAGCCAGACTTGAAAACTTACGGAGGCAGTAATTTTCTGCAGAACATTGTCACATTATTAAGAATTACATATATTTATTACCTTTGGGGAAAAAAAACAGCTTTCCTTTCTTAGTATGTCAAAATAGAAAAAAAAGGTTGCCTTTCTGTATAAACTTGAGGAACTTAATGATTTCTGGTACTGGGACATGGTTTTTCCTTGTCCAAATTACATATACATGTGTATTTCAGGGTTTGTACAGGCCTGGAAAAGTCCTTAAATTTTTAGGTTTGCCCTAAAAAGACCCTTAAAACAAGTCTGACCCTAAAAAGCCCTTGAATTTATCCTGAAGGCCCTAAAAAGCCCTTGAATTTTGCCAATTGGGTTTCGATATTAAGTGGTTGTATTTAGATAAATTTATTAATTAATAAATTATCTTGATATGAGCGATTAAAAGGTACCTGGCCCTCTCAAACACCCAAAATCAACCCCCACTTCGAGCGTTATTACTTTGGACATGTAAGTAATTGTTTTATTGATTTAATTGTCTTTGCACCAATGTTATTTGTTTTTTGGGTTTTTTTTTTGCTAAATTTGCTAAATTTGTCCCTCTGATGAGGCTGTAAATTTGCAAAGGAGACCCCGAAAAGACCATAAAAAGTCCTTAAATTTGGAGTCCAAATGTCTGTACGAACCCTGGTATTTGGTTCTATGGTTAAGGTGTTTTGTGAAAAAAGGAAGAGCACGTCTGTGATCAGAAGAGAGGGGTTGTGGAGATTGTAAGCAAACTTATTTCCTTTTCATCTACGTATAAATGGAATGGTATTTGAAAGAGTGTTTTTCCAAGTTGTCTATTTTAATACCAGAAATATACAGATTTACACCAACCTTGGATTTCTAGTTTTTACAATATTTTGTGTGATAACTTATAATTTTGACATTCACAGAGATGAAACTGGATTGAAAACCATAAACCATAAATTTGGTATCAGAATAATAGTATCAATTTATATGTATATATAGCATATACATGTATATTAACACTGTGTGAATAGAGAAAATGCAGAGAGAGAGAGAGAGAGAGAGAGAGCGAGCTATGTGACACAGAGAGAGAGAGAGAGTTATGTGACCTGTTAGTTGTATTTTAAGATTCTGAATGATGAAATCAGGTGGTTATTATAATTTTATAATTAACTTACCTGATTACCCATGTATGTTTCACTATTTCTTGTTAAATATTTAAAATTCAGTTGGTGTTTGTGAAATGAACAAATTTTTATTGCATGTACCTTCATTACCTGTCAATAAAGGTTGAAAAAAAAAGAAAACATAAAAAAGCTTGTTGAAGCAAAGTTCAAGTACAATGTATGTGTCAAGTGATATGTGCTTTTTCAGTTTCAATGCCTTGAAGTGACCAAGAGTATTGGATTCTCCCTTTGAATTGATATTGGTCTGTTACTAGTACCTGTATTTATTATTTTTTTTTTTTTTGCTGGTGGATTGAAATATTATGAAGTACATCCAAACCTCTCTATTAAGGCCATCCAAGGGAAAAAGTGAAAGTGGCCTTAATGAGCAGGTGGCACTTATATACAGGTTCAAATAATATGAATAAAGAGCTGTTGGGATAAAATTTCACTGGCCTTTAAATGCAGATGGCTCTTATATATAGGTGGCCTTTCAGGCAGGGTTGACTGTATTTCTCAAGTGTCCTGACCAGGGCTGAAATCCGGGATCCTAGAATCTCGAGTGGATTTTACCACCTGACCATATGTTGTCAAAAGCACCAGAATGAGTTTTGTCTGAACAGCATTTTGATTGATAGAAATGATTTCTAACTTTATTCTACTTTTCTTACTGGTTTAACTGCAAACAATGTGATTGCACTTTAAGGCATTTTGTAAATATGTTTAACATTTTATGCTGTAAGATATTATTTCAGGCTGTGACTGTTTTATATGTATATGAAACATTGTTCAATCTCATCTCACAAAATTAATCAAGGGTAAAAGGGAGATCTGAATAGGCAGTAACATTTATTACTTATTTGTTTCTCCAAAAATTAAAAACTTATGTTTATCCTTTTTCCTATTCCAACATTTATAATCAAAAATTTATGTGTTTTTATTCATATATTTATTTAGAATTTGTACTTAAAACATATAATATTGTATCTGCTTTATTTTGCAACATGTACCATCAAAATTTGGCACTATCATTTTACCTGAAAGTTTCGTTACTCACAACCAAAACATTTAATACATGTTCAAATTATGTTTTGTATCCGGGACCACTTGTAAACTAAGTTGGATGGTTAGGAATTTACAAAAAATGCTAAAATCACTCCACTGGAAATTTAAAAGTTTTCTCCTTATGTCCTATGACCATCCAAAGTCAGAAATTTTGTAATAAATGGTCTGAGTATAGGTTTATCTTGCATCTTTTTTTTTTTTTTGTTGTTGTTGCATGTTCTTGGTTGCACCATTTATTGCCAAGTTCATGTTATTCAACTGCAGATATCAGAAGTAATTTTACATTGTCCACAGTACTTCTACATCTTTCATTATCAACACAATATGTTATTAACCTAAAATGTTTTTTCCCCCCACCTCCGCCACCAGTGTCTAGAATTCATTCTATGATTTCATTAGTAACACAACAAGTATGGTTATAAACACCAAGTGCTTTTTATCTGTTGTTTCTTTACTAATGTTTCAAGTGTTTGTATGGTTCTTATAATACATTTTGTTGTAGTTATTTGTACATAAACAGTCTTTTTGTAAATTAAAAAAAAAGTTGTAAATTGCTAGGCGAGATGTATATAACTTGTATAATTATGTGATTATTTTTACTAGAAATAAACCAATCAACTGACACAGTTGTTTAATTAATTTATTTATGATTGTATGTTTAAGTATCTTTCTTACCATGTGGGCCTTGGTAGCCAAGTTGTTTAGAGCCCCGCTAGAGTGCCTCTTGCCGACTAGGTTTGGGCAGATTTTAGTGTGAGAAAGTTTGTCACTTGCCAAAGGTCAGTGGTTTTCTCCAGTCACTCCACCATCCATGAACTGACTTCCTCAATATAAGTGAAACAATCTTGACTGGGGCATAAAATACCATTGCTCCATTCCACTCTTTATTCCATGTGTGTTATGGATTCAGTCACTATATTACCAGACCCATTGAAATTCACAGGATTCAAGGTTTTGGACATCACCTGTCTGTTACGAAGTTTAAGTAGGGAGGATAACTCATCTCAAGTAATTGCTCTATTTTACATTAATTTTGTATTAAGTAATATACAAGTGAAATGATGATTTATGTCCCAGTCAATTTGTATTTTCATGCTTGTTGAGATGCTACAAGCTCAAAGCAAAGTTACAGGACTTTATACCTTTGCAGTGATGGTTCTTTTTCCAGTTTGGATATCGGTATAAGGTCTCATCTGAACGACTCTCAATTTTGCATGAGAAATGGTACATTTTTCTGTGTGGAGAGACATGTTTATCTATTTATCTCAACATGTATGATATTTTTAACATGATGCATGAACACTCGTAAATATCTTGAACTTCAATGTAGTAAGTTTGCGACCATTAAAAAGAAAGAAGTGCAAAGCTGCAGATGCAGTTGGTGAAAATAAAAATTATATTTTTATCAAACATTTCTGAAAGGCAATGTCATGTTTAACAGTTTAATTCCCGTTAAAATTGCATCTTTGTGATGGCAGGTAGGTAAGATTTAGTCCAACTTATTCGCCCTCTAAACCCCCATTTTAATTTTTGACTTGTTTGGGGCACAAACTACCAACAAGCCATGAGGGTTTTGTGGGCTGATTAGTGTTATATTAGAAATATCAGTGACACTCGGACACATATTTCATCATAGAATATTATATTCAATACTCGGTAAGGTCCGATATGTGCCTGTGCATTGACGATTAAGGTAGTTGGGTTAAGACTAACCGTAACGGGTAAACTACGGACATGGGATTTAGATAACGGTTTGAGGTCTACTTTCGTTTTCAGATTACGCAGCGCCTCTACCGGTAAGTATGCCAACTCTTTCAAAATTTCTCTTTCCTCTCTGATTTCTTATGTTAACCGATTTGAATCTTTATTAAAAAAGTAAAATAGATTATAAAATTTGATTATATCCATTAGGCTAGTTTTTACATAAAATTGATATTTTTAACGTGTTCTCGCGATTGATCACGTGACTAGCAACCTCGGTAGTTTACTAATGGCGGACAGTCTTCGTTCATGATTGGTATAGTCTACGAAGTGAATTGTAGCGCCATTTATAGAAATTAGAACTCAACTGAACGATGGATAGAGGTAACGGAGATGCTCTTTATATATTTTGAAAAGAATAAGCTGATCGTATCGCCCTGTCTCGAACTTTGGTGTCTTCGCTGCTTGTAGCAGGTGCCCGTTTGCTACCATGTTTATAAACAAATTACAGCTTAACGAGACATTTCCATAAAGATTTCAGTAACAATAACATGTTATTATACGCTGTTATTAAAAAATAACTATGTTGTGATCGAATCATTCAGACAAAAACAAAAAGTAAAAAATCTAGGGGTTTAAATTATAGATTTGATGGAAATGTCAATGTAATGTCAGTTTAAATACAGTAGCTGCAGTTAACAGGAGTTATAGTATGATATTCAAAGTTTATCAGCTGTCATTGACATGATACTTAAGTGAGTGCACTATACCAGTGTAACATTTGCAGGGTTTTATGGGACTTGCAATTCTGCATTTTTTAAGCAAAATAAATTATGTTGGACGCAAAAAATTGATCATATGCGTCCTGAAGGACGCAAAAAATTCTGTTAACCAATTTGAATCAACTGAGAAAATGTGTTTGAAAATTCTGTTAATAGACTAGGATTTTTCAAAAACTTTCAATATATGAGAATTTCCCCTGTGTACTATAAATACATCGGTGTATAAATATAGAATTCGTAATTTTGATTGGTTCATAGTCGTATTTGTATTGAATCGGTTAGACACATGATGCCCATGTAGCTTGCATGAACTGTCATCATTGCTAAACGTCGGAGTAATATTAGCGATTTTCTTAACTATACACCTAATGAAAAAGAATCAAAGAGACCTGATTCAAAACCTGTGCAGTCAAGCTCATCTGACTTTACAATTAAAAGAGGAAGAGGGTTTTTACCAGCATGGTTAATGCAGCCGGTATCCATGACTGACATACAATTACAAAAAAGTGATAGCGTGTGATTCATGCATCCGTGCATCGGAATACAATGCATTCACAATCAGTTGTAACAATTTTCAAAACTCAAAATTATCGCAAAACCAGGGCTATATATAATCAGAAACAATAATTAATTATAATACTTTTAATTCAGCTATAGGACCCACATTTGTAGGTTCAGACCCCATTTTTTTTTATTGGAGTCCCAAAAATCCACATTTCTGAAAAGTTGTGTAAAACCCTGATTTGATTCTAGAAACGAGTATTCCATACATAGGATAAATTCAAAGCAGATTTTATTACAGATGACCGCCTTTACAAAGGGATAAACATTTTTAGCAAAGTTGATGATGGTTTTATTTTAATTTTGATTACTTGTGAAGATCATTTTTGAACACTGGATAAAGAAATATTGAAGCTATAACAAAAACAAATGGAAAAAAAGACCTATGTATAGTTGAAAATTTAAGAAAAGTTTCAATATTATTTTGATTATTCATGAAGTAATTTTTTGATTACAGGTAGGAATCTTGAGGCTTTGGCTGAAGAAGATGATGAAGAGGAAGTAGAAGATGAACATCACCGCAAGAAAGGAAAACAACCAGTTAAAGTATGATAAAATTTTATGTTGTTCAGTAAACTTTGTACAAAGATTGCCATTTATTTTGTTTGCTTAAAAACTACTACAAGTTATAGGTAGTCTCTCTGGGGGAAATCAGTTCACTTGCCAAAAGATGGTGGCTTTCTCCTGACACTCAGGTTTCCTCCACCATCCATGAACTCACCACCTTGTTATAGGTTAAAGAATCTTGGCTGGAGCCTAAAACACCATTACTCTTACCATTAGTGTCTCTTGGGAAATCAGTTCACTTGACAAAAGATGGTGGCTTTCTCCTGACACTCAGGTTTCCTCCACCACCCATGAACTCACCACCTTGTTATAGGTTAAAGAATCTTGACTGGAGCCTAAAACACCATTACTCCACTCCACTCCCCGGATAAAATGACTAAGTTTTATCACTAATATTCCAAAACAAGGGTGATACAAGATCAAATAATTACACAAAAATTCCACACACATGGTATTGTTATCTACAGCATCTTTGCAATGAGGATCCTAGCTATTGTAAACGCCATAATATAATTTGCTGTTTAGTATAGGACTTCAATATTAAAATTACCAGTAACTGAGTTTCACAATAATCTCCACAAGACTACAGAATCTATAAACCTAGTATAGAATATACTTTCCCTGTAAAATGTGCTTTCTTTTAATAATTTAAATGACACCATACCTGTTTCAAGTTGATGGCCTTCTTGGTTAACACTATCAGCATGACAATAAAAAAGATGACGTCTGTGCAGTTAGGCATGAAATCTTTAATTGTGGAAGTTGATCATACATTGTACATATAATCACAAGAATGACAGAATGGACAGTGTTCCGGATTTCACAAACAATATCATTCAATTACATTCTGATGTTTATATCTCTAATTTTAGGATAGTTCGGATGATGAATCAGAAAGTTCAGATTCTGATGATGATGAACCAGATCCAGCTGCTCGTAGAGAACCAAATAAATTTGACAATCTGTGTGATGGCGTCCTTAATGCTACATCACTTGTTCATACTGCTTTACAAGAGGTATTTAATTATATTCTGAGTAATATATTAGCATTATGTTTGGCCATATTCTAACCATAGTTTGAAAGTGGAAACTTGGACCCGATCCCAAATGGCAAATTTTTGTGGTATTTTTTCTGTTACAATATTTAATGTTTTTCTACAGTTTAGCCAATCTAAATTACTAGTATAAATTCATATTAGATGATATCTGCATGATGAAAATAGCTTCATTTCTTGATGTTTGAAATTTTCATTTTGAACTTGTTTATACACACTTACCCTGGTAATTCCCAAAACCATAGTCTTTGGCCATTAAAAACAATCCTTTCTGCTCAAAGTGCAGGAAAGAATATGCTGTAACTCCTACTTATTATTTTATTTCAAATACACAGTGTGTTTTCTCCCATAGGGAGAAAATGGGCTGTCTGTCTCTGTAATGTTGAGATTTCCTCAAGGCAATTGTCGGAAACTTGACTTTCTCTTGATGAAAATTTGTTTTGTTTATTTGTAGTTGCTGGAAATGAAAGATGAAATGTTGAAGCATTCACTACCACCAACACTTCTGATAAAGCTGGCTACCGTCACAGGAAAAGTCTTCAGAAGGTAAGGTGTTTGTGGGACATTAATACATGTATTTGTGTGTGCATATACATGTACATTTGTATATATAGTCAAACCTGTCTGTGAAGGCCACCCAATGGAGCCATTAAAAGTGACCTTTATGGGCCTTTATATACAGGTGAAAATAATATCAATAAAGAACAACTGGGATTAAATTCTGCTGGCCTTTATAAGCAGGTGACATTTATATAGAGGAGGCCTTTAATGCAGGTTGGACTGTATAAAGATAGATATTTTTGATATAGATGGGGGATATTCATGTTAATTATAGTGGGATTATTAACTGCATGTGGTCTAATTTTTTTTTAATTATTTTTGCATAACTTTATTTGTATATTGAACTGATGAAATATGGAAATTATAGTCCTTATAACTGCCGTACCTATTCTAGGCAAACCGAATAATCAACATTAGCATGTCATGATTAATTTGGGTCATTTTCAAAAACTTTCATCTAAAACACCATAACACCAATATTTTTGCATTCATTTTATGTTTAATATGGCTCAGTAAGGCCTTAATAATGGAGTCATTTGACAAAATAAGGGACAGATGGAATGAACTAAATAATGACACTTTAGATGGTTAGGCCATGTGATGAGAAATGTCCCATGAGAGAATACCAAAAACAGCATTGAATTGGACACCATCGGGAAAAAGAAAGCCTGGTAGACCTCGTACCACCTGGAGGAGAACCATTCAAGTAGAGCTACAGGAGCTGTGATACACCTGGGGGCAAGCCCAACATATGGAAAAAAACAGAGACAAATGGAGGACACTTGTTGGTGCCTTATGTCCCAGTGGGGATAAAGAGGATAAGTGTAGTGAGGTGGTATAAACTAGCCTATAACTATTAATATTTGATTGTTCTGTTTATTACTTACAGTATAAGTGACATGAACATGCCTGTGAATGAGTTAGTTAGATTAGTAAGAGTATACTCCACTCCGTGGGAAGAAAAAAGTGCTGCTTTGAAAAAATTACATGAAGACTATGAGACGAAACAGAGGCAATTAAACATTGCTGTCAAAAGACTTCAACTTGTTGATGCACATGTAAGTTGTTGAACATTTAGAGTTAGTTTGGTTCTTTGTTTACTGTAGACATCATTCTGTTATTTATAAACTTCATTAGTACTCGTGTCATTAGGCCAGTTTGGTTCAAACTAACTTGTATGAATGTAATTTGAAATAAACTTTAAAAGTTTGGTTCATTTTCCCTATACCAGTTACCTGTTTTAACCTGCTAGTCAGAATTATGTATATTTATATACAGTAAAACCTGTATATAAACACCTACAATGGGACCTAAGAGGTATGGTTTTATAGACAGAAAGTCTTTACATAGAAGTTCATTTAGGTTGAAATATCAAAAAAGGACCCCAAACAGTGGTTTTAATGGATAGGTGGTCTCTATAGCATGTTTTATTATGCATGTTGAGAAAAGTCTATATTGGTTAAGGGGATTTGATTCCTGATCAACTCAAAACACCTCAAGCTAGCAAACTGTACAACTGAGATCTGTGTCAAATTGAGATAATTTAATTGTTTAACAACATCAAAATCATGTCTGATTTTAGATTTAAAATACATGTACATGTATATATATATTGCAATAATGATGGTATGTCACTGATTTTTCATCACAGTCCAAAAGAATTGCCAGAGAGAAGAGAATAATGAATTGGGAAAAGTTATTTGCCAAAGTAATGAGTAACAAGGGTCATGGAAGAAGATGGAAATTCTTAATAGAAACCATTAAACAGAAAGCTAAGTTAGGGTGAGATGATAACAATATTATTTAATGTCATCTGAAACTTGATGGAGTCTGGTTATCATTATTTCAGTTAATTCTGTTCTGAACCTTTAGACTCACCAAGCCAATGCTTATCTCCCAATTTCACTGGCATAAAGCAGCTGAAAGTATAAGACTCCATCTTGAATCAGATTGGAATGCATATGTCAGTCCAGCCCAAGACTAATGGCAGGCATTTCTGCCTCTAACCATTCATTTAGCAGAAGGGAGGATTGCAGCAATTTATCCAAATAAATGTCTTGCTAAAGGAGTTATCAACCAGTCTGTTAGGCATTCCAAGCCCCAGCTCTTAAAACATGAGGCATGCATTTCCACTATACTAAGCTGCCAATAACTATTAGTGAAATTTTACATTCAACTTTAAATATTCCTATTAAGTAAACCAAAATGATAATGATTCTATTGTTTTAAACCATTTTTATGTTGATATACAAATCTTGAGTAATTTTTCACCCTAATTTTACCCTCTATGTTCATGGTTTTACAAGTATTCTTTGTTTATATGTTGATCCTGATTTTTGTTTTGTGGTGTAAATTTCCCGTTGTAATCAAATTCAAATTCTTTATTCTCATAAATATTATAATTATTAAAGAGATATTACATGTAATATATTACAATAATAAATATTCCATTTCCTACATGTGTCTTTTGCAGACTTGAACATGTACAAGAATACACACGAGCTCTGGAGGAAAGTTCAGATGAGGAAGAAGAAGAAGACGAGATGCCCATGACATTAAAACAGGGAATGGATAGCGGGGACAGTGACAAAATGTCTGTAAGTAAAGTTATACAACTAAAATCATGATTAGATCCTTCAAAGGCTGTCTATAAAGGATAATCTGGAATAGAATTATGTATGAATAACTTAATTGGTTATGTAAAATGAGTTGTTGTTTTTTTTTTTTTCATGATACCAGTAATTATTGCAACTAGATTAGATCTTGGTTAAAAGTGTTTATTTGTCATTGAATGTTTATATGAATCCCTATATCTAACAAAAAGTGTATTTTATATAAAAACATGTAGTATAGTGCAAACAGAAACTAGATATTAGTGTTTCCAGGGATGAAGCTTTTTTAGAGATGGGGGCGCTTCTCACATAGAAAAGAAGTAGCAGTAATTAATTATAGAATTCCAGATTTATTTTTAGAAGTCAGTGGCTAATAGGCTCCTGATATTCTTCTGGCTAAAATACCTATACATGTATTATCTGAATCCCAAATAGGTTAGTTTGCTTAAAACAGTTTATCTGAGAACAGGTGCTTGAGATTTCCCACCAGCTGAAACTCACGTTTCATGGTTAAACAAGTTCCTTTCTTCATCTTTGATATGGTTAAAATAAATTTTTATGCAAGAATATAAAGCTACCTCTCCTTCCAGGTCAATATAAGTACATGTATCTCATAGTTTTATCAGTTTAGTATGTTGATGAGTGTTCAACTACCACTATTTCTGGCAGATGTCGTGAGCACCATGAATGCCTGTACATTTGATATATGTAGACATTATAACAAAAGTTTAACAATAGCTTATAAATTGGAGTTATGTCCCTTTTAAGCTGTGCAGTGACATTAAATTATTATATGTTGATAGAGTACACATTTGAGTTATGTCCCTTTCACCTGTGTTTGACATATTACCACATTACTGCAGCTATGATAAGATGAAAATTATGATAAGATGTCGATAGAGTACAAATTTGAGTTATGCCCCTTATTTTCACAGCATATAGATATTATCGTATATAATTGAGGTGAATATGAGTTGCTTAATATCCATTTACATGGGATAATAAGGTTTTTTTCAAAGATAGAGTAAATAAATAATTCTTTTTCTTGGATACAATTTTTTTAATATCTGACAATTATGCATTTATAGAACCCATCAAAATTGGGAGATTTTGAAATAAAATGGGCAAGTATCAACCATTAAAGTCTTAGTAATTGTTCTCTTCAGTTAACAGTTATTTATTTACATTTAGTAAAGTAGTTAATTAGCTCTTAGTAACAATTTCCAAACTGTCTGCACATTGGCAGACAGGCCACATGTAGATATAAAACTATCATTCTGCATAATTTCTACCTACAATTCTTTATGTATAGTTATATTATCTGATAATTACGAACTACTTGGAGAACATACCTCTTGACTTTGTAATACTCTTCTCTCATCTCCATCTTGGCACCTTTTGCATTAGTATAAGTAATTACTAAGGTGTGTAAATATCATGTGACAAGCATGAATTTCGAGTACAGGAACAATGGGGTTCAGCTAGGTTACCGCTTGATACAACATAACATTTGCATCTAATGTTTATTTCTATTGGAAGATGAAATCACACTAGTGGATCTTTTCCTATAAAAAGTTTGCTATTTAAAGGGTATTTTAATCAAGGGTTACATGGCGAACCCCATTGTTTCTGTAACTGGAAATCACAAACTTGTAGACTAATTTCTGATGATCACTCTAGAAGCTTAAACATAAATTCAGTGGTAATGACTTTTTAACTTACTGGTAAACTGAAATCACACAACATTCTTGGAAAGAAAATAATAATACAGCATGGCTTCTACTCATAATTTCTTCTCTTATATTCTACTACAGTACATTCCTCTCTGGTAGCTTTGATCTCTTCATGGGATTTGCCGCTGTATCATGTGACCAATACCCTTTAACATTTGTGCAGGATGTTTTGGAAAATGTTTATGTCACAAATTCGGAGAATAACGTCATTTTTACGGGAAAATGTGAACTAATATGATTCCATATCCATTAAAAATAATTGTTCTGCACAAATGTCAGGGGGTATCACATGGTTCAGGGGCTAACCCAATTTATTGTTTCTGATGTATTACTTTATTCATATAGACACCCATCTTTCTTTCTTTCTTTCATCCATAGTCTTTATCTCATAATTTTTTCCTACTGTACCGGTGAGATTGCTATGTGGTCTTAAGCACACACTTATAGATCACAGCACTTCTCACTGATTAGGTTCAAATCCCACTCTGGGGTTTCATAATGTGAGAAAGGTTGTCATTTCACTTGCCAAAGGTTGGTGATGTGGTATATTTTAAAAAGAAATAATTTTGAAAACATTTACAGAAAAAGGAGAACACTTTTTAAATGGAATATATTTAAATAGTTCCATTTATTTTGATGACTATAGCATAGAGCCAATCATTTGAAATATGCAATTTTCAGTCATACAAATAAGATCGTTTATCGGTAAGTTATTTTCTATGTAGGTTTATGTTTATCTGTGCCCTTCATAACTTGCCTATTTAAAGTTCAAAAACTTATGTCATTAATGAGATGTGAACCTTAGTAATGGTGGCTAATATTTTAGATTTTTTGTTAGAAGTTGTTTTTTATGACTAAGATGTGAAAGGAAGCTATGCTGTTCTTCTGACAGCTCTTGTCTAGATTTTTTGTTAGAAGGTTTATTGATGAACTAGATGTGCAAGGGAGCTATACTGTTCTTCTGACAGCTCTTGTCTAAATTTTCAATATTTTTACACACAGGAATTAGAAGAAGACAGGGACGCAGCAGGTTCAGCATCACAAGGTAGTTTAGGTGATAGTGAGAAGAATGAAGAAGACGAAGAAGCAGAAGGACAGAGTGATGATGATGAACAAGTATCCAAGGCTGATAAGGTTGGTTACCATGGTTACATTGTCTGAACAATTCAGTGTATTTTGTCATTACCAGTAACTCTTGTGTGGATTGATCTGTCTTTGCCATTAGAGAAAGAATATTATAGTTTGATGTCTTCCTTTAAACTTTCCGTTTTACATTTTTACAAGCTATGGGACCCGCTTATATTTTTTATCAGGAACATATGGCATTTACATTTTCTGTAACCTGCATAAATATTACTAGCTAGTATCACATGTCAGGGTGCAGTTGCAAACTCTATTCAGTCTCCAAGAGTTTTTATAGAATACATATGATTGAAACTGAAATAGTTCATGGAAATACAGTATTGCAATATTTCATGTGGTTGTTCTTTTGTGAAATTTGCTAACATGGTTCTTGAAATGTAATAGTAAGAAATCATGTGACCCATAGATGAAATTGATTTTGGGACTTCAAAATAGTATAGTGATAAGTGAGGTGGTAAAGTTATCTAATAACTTGGTTTTACCATATATACTTCTCCCAATACAGAGTTTATTTGGTGCTGTTTGATTGTTTTGTCCGTTTGTTTTTTTCATATTCAGGTACATGCTTTTTGAATTATAAATTGTTTTCTTCTATTTAATATGCTAAATGAGTTGTCATTATAAATATTTGTTTTTAGAAAAAATTCAAGGTAATAGAACAATCGATACAACTTTGTAAGACAAAATAACTAATTAATAATGAAATTAAAAAACATAAAAATCTTCATATATTTATCAAAATCTATATTATAAAAGTGCTTTTAACTGCATGTTACAAAATTAAATTAACATTATAATTACAAAATGAAAATCTGAACTTTAAGGCCAAGCTACATTTTCTCTATCTCTTGAAAATCCACAAAATGAAAAAAATAATGATAACATTTAATCATATTTTAATATATTTTGTAAATGCATGTACAATGTACATCTAAAATTAAAGAGTGACTGCAATGACCAACAATTGACTTGTTAACAAAGTTAATTTTTTAACCAATATACATATAATTTCAATTTAAACGAGTCTTGGTTAGACCTGCTGGAGTTTGAACCTCAAACCTTGAGTAAGCACTCTATTAACTAATCTATAATATTATACTTTCCTGAATGTATTTCATCATGTTCATGTTTAAATATAATAAACAGTAAAACCTCGATTCATTGCCACCATTTGTTCAGTCAAATTTTGGCATTATAAAGGGGTTTGGCAATAAATCGAGAGAAGCCCATAAAGAAAAACATAAACAAAATGGATTTTGGGACTTTAAAATAGCGTGGCGATAAGCGAAGTGGCAAAGTTATCGAGGGGCATTATAACAAGGTTTTACTGAAATTAGTTACTGGGTAAACATTTGGAAAACAGAATGAAGTGGAGTAATGGTGTTTTATGTCCCAATCAAGATTCATTCACTTATAGGTGTTTATTTCTGGAATGAAGAAGGCAACCAAGGTGCCCAGTAAAACCACTGACCTTTGGCAAGAGCTATGTCAAACATTCTCATGATAAGATCTGTGTAAATGTGATTTGAACCTAGGTATTTAAAAGAACTGTCATCTACTACATTTTGAATTTCTATGAAAGAATACTCTGTAATTAATTGATTTTTGATCTTTTTTGAAAAATGTTCTGTGCCATATGAATATTTGGTATTTACAAAACCCCAGCATTTATTGGAAGTGTTCATTTGTGGCAAGTCTTCATTCAGGAACTAATATGCACCTTACCAGGGTTTCATGCTCGTCACATGTTTTCTTGTGAATACATGACCTTGACCTTTGACATCTTTCACATAAATTGTTGTTTGGTGACATAGATTATTTCACAGAAACATTTTATTTTTAAACAGAAAGTAAGATTTGCTGATGATAAGGAAGAGGAACCACCAGCACCAACAACGGTAGATGCATCAACTTGGACCAAAGAACCGGAGTATGACAACTTCCTGTATGTAAGAGTATACACACCAACAGGCTTAGAGCAGACAGAACTAAAAGCTATGTTAACATTAGGGGTCCAGAGGTTCAAGAGTAACAGATTGGACCCAGCTCCGGTAATTATCAGACACTTTTTCTGATTCAAATCCTCGTAGCCAAAATCGCCATTGGAAACTAATTTCTTAGAAATCTCTGGAAAAAGTAACCTATGTCAGCAAATTTGTAAAAAAAATACATTAAAAAAGACTGATTTTGCATATTTTTTTTTTTAATTTTGCTAATAATAGTTATAATAATTTCAATTTTTTTTAAAATTTAGATGGTCATGATCAAAATACATTATAATGGGTCCATATATGTGTATTTATTATGAAAAAAACAAAAACTAAAAACCACTTAGACATTTAATTATGCTACGTTACAAGTAATTCTTGTTCATGATAAAACTTTGTATGGTTATAATCATTTATACATTTACTAGGAGGAAGAAGAAGAGAAGGTTGAAGAAGAGAAAGTCAAGCCAAAAGGATTAATAGGATCCAGATCCAAAGCTCCAGGTAAGCCAGCGGGAAAATGTATAAGTACACGTAAACCAAAACCCTTGATTCATTGCCTCTATTTCTCTACCCATCCTTTCTATACATGAAATTTTCTTTATCCATTACATTTGAAGTGCAGTGCATTTTGTAACATGTTTTGTTTGAAGTACAGTAACACCTCGATTCATTGCCACCATTTGTCTACTCATTCTTTCTACATATGAGATTTTGCTTACTCAAAGATAAGAAATGCAGTGTACGTTGTAACTTGTATTTGTTTGAAATGCAGTAAACTCTTCTCACCATTTGTCTAGTCATTTGGTGTTATAAAGGGATTTTGGATAAATAGAGAGGGACATATAAAGAATAACATAGAAGAATGGATTTTGGTACTTAAAAGTTTTAGTGAGACACAAAGGTATCAAGGAGAATTATAACAAGGTTTTACTGTATTGACATTGGACAGAAAAATTTAATCCTTTAATGCCTTTAATATCTATTTTGTACATGTAGTATAATTTCAATATTTTTTACAGAAAAGAAGAAACCTGAAAAGCGGAAACAGTGGGACTTTAAAGATCCAAATGCTCAAATCAAGTAAGTTAATTACTTATAGTCCTAGGTTTGTTTTACGAGTTGAGTGGAGTAATCTATGTTTCCATTCTTAGTAGCCAAAATCGCCATTGGCTACTAATTTCTGAGGAATTCTTTCAAAAAGTAACCTATTTTAGCAAATTTTTGGAAAAATACTTCAAAAAAGACTATATTTTCACAAATTTTGGAAATTTGGCTACTAATTATTTTAAATTAATGGAAACCTAGAGTAATGCTGTTTGACTTATATCACAATGGTTAGTTCTTGAATGGTGGAGGAAACCAGAGTGTTCAGAGAGAGCTATGAAGCTTCACCAACCTAGCAAATCCACTAGGGTCTGCTACTGTGGGATTGCAACTTAGAGGCAGTGAGAGATGCTTTTATCTGCAAGCTAATACTTTAGACCAATTGATCATTAAGGCATACTTCAAGAGTTAAATTTCAAGATACAGTATCTTGATGTTGTTTGCTTGTTATGAAAAAAAGCATTACTCATGACGTATAAAAGTGTGTTTAATGCAATTGTTTGCTATTGTTATTACTGTCTTAAGACTACTTCTATAGATGGACATTCAAGCAAAGATGAGAAAAAAGTGCAATATTTACATTTAAATAATTTGAAAACATGACTTTAAAATTGATCATATTTTTGGTGCAAAAATTATATCTACTGTAGGAACCACTGTGACTGTGACAGTGAAATTTTCTTTATATCCATAGAAAATCAAGTAAATTTAGATAAAGTTTGATATTTTTCACTTACTTGTACCTAGTCGTAATAGGAAATCTGTATGCCATCCGCGATTGTCAAAAAATATGTCTGTAGAAAGGAAAATGTTGGCGGTATGGGGATTTTACACATGCGAAAATGACGATGTTTACACCGGAAGTGATGTCCTTGGTGATGTTTTACGTCATATGCGCAACAGAAGCCGCCATTTGCCTGGTTTTTCAACATGTTAAATCCCCATAGCGCCAACGTTTACACTGTGTAGATATATTCTTGGCTTATCACAGATGCACATACAGATTTCCTGTTACGACTAGGTACAAGTAAGTGAAAAATATCAATTTTTATTCAAATTTATTTGATTTTCTATGGATATGAAGAGTATTTCACTGTCACAGTCACAGTGGTTCCTACAGTAGTTACATTTTACTCATTGTTTTTGACTAAACATGTACATGTATTTAACAATTGTTGTTATGATTGATCCAATATCATTTGTTTTTTTTAAGTTAAGTTTTTTTTTAACTTGGTTATCTCCCCTTTGAATTGAACCCAGTGTTATAAGTAAATACTGTCATACCAAAGTTCAGCTATATTTTTATTAAAAAATAGTTTTTAAAGATGATTTTACACTTTACTAAATATTTTTATATCTAATTTTGCAGATTTCAAGAATTTCATTTTGATCTCCCTGACGATGAAGCAGAAGGTGTTCTTATAGGCAAAGACAGGGAGAAATCTGATTTACAGAACCTACAAATCTCAGTGCATTATGGTCCACAGGAAGAAATGTTTGCCATGGCAACTATTGATCTTGAAGATTTAAGAGAACTGGTAAGTAATTTTATTTTTTATACATACAGTGATACTTTGATAACTCAAGGTGCACAAGCTTTATTTTCCAAACATAGCATTTATTGTGTGGTATTCCGTCCACATTCTTTTGGTTTCCATGAGCAAAAACATTTGCTGTTTTCAATGATGTACATAATTATAAAATACAATGTCAAGTTTAATTTAAGTGTTTTTTGTCCCATGGACACACATACATATTATCAGGCGGAAGGCTGACAAACCTATTACCTAGCCCAGTCAGAACTATCAGTGTACAGGGTTTCAGGAGCAAATCACTTGATCACTACCCCACATTGTTTGTGCAGAACTGTTATTTTCACTTGATATGGAATCACAAAAATTGTATGGTTTCTTTGTAAAAAAAGATTTGTTTGGGGAATAACTGACTTAAACATTTTCTATAATGTTCTGTATAAATAGGATAATGATCATAAATTGTGTTGATGACTCCAATACATAACCCAAAAAGCTCACAGTTTTTGAGTATATTGCAGTCCACCTAGCCTGTCATTACTAGCTACTAAATTTTTAATGCAATAACTGCATAGTTAGGAAATAGACATCCTCTAGTCTATGCAATATAAACAGGCCCTAGTTTCACAATCATTCCTTAGCTAAGATTTTCCTTAACTTAAATTTAGCGAATTTTTGTAATCTCTTTTTGGAACTACTGATGAATATTTTTGTCAAACTAAATGCAGATTTTTAATCTAGAAGTGATCTTAAAATTGACACCTTAAATTCCTCAATATCTTGAAAATTAAGAAAATTATAAAGATTTGAAATTTTGCAAGATTTAAGTTAAGGAAAATCTTAGCTAAGGAATGATTGTGAAATCCGAGCCAGTATTATTACTTCTAAGTGACAAAAAAGAATTGATTATAAATAATTATAAATACATGTATATGAAAGACTGCAAACAAATCAGAAACGCTTCATGAAGAATTAGTACACTAACAATACAGACCCGGTGATAAATATTTCACCTGATAGAACAAATAAAGTCTGTAAATAGACTTTATATTTTTTAACTAATTGAGTAATGTTGTTTTGCATCCCCATCAAGATTCTTTCACTTATATCTAGGCAGACAGTTTTAAGATGTTGGAGTGGAGTAATGGTATTATATATCCCAGTCAATATTCTTCACTAACATTCATTTCTGGTATTGTGGGAGAAACCAGAGTGCCAGGAAAAAACCACTAACCTTTGTCAAGAGAACTAACAAACTTTCTCATACTAAAGGATCTATCTGCCCCCACGTAGACAGTCAGAGGCACCTTATAAGCAGTTTCTTTAGACCACTCAGCTACCAAAGAGCAGTTATTTAACCATTAAAGTGTCTAGAAATTGTGTTTGTAGTGCTATAACTTCCATTGCCGTGCAAAGCAAACCAAATAACATGCACTAGCGCATTATGACTAGTTTGCTTTGCACGGCAATGGAAGTTATAGCACTATAAACGCCATTTCTAGACAGTTCAATGGTTATATTTACATTTCGCATTTTTGAAAATCTTATTTTGTTTTTGAATCTTGAAATAAATTTAAAACACTGTCATGTAGGACATGCAATTCCAATTCCTGGAACAGCCTATCAATGACGTCACGAGTATAGATGTCAGGAAGAAATGAGTGACGTCACATTAGCAAATGTAATTATAGTCCTATAACTTCATTTGGTCTAAAACAGAGTTTAATACAATCAAACATAATAAATGTAAATATAGAACTGTTAACTAAAGAATCTGTATAGTTATAATTACCTTTGCAATAATTTATGGAGGAACAGTTTATGTTGTGTAAAATAAAAGAGATAAAATACAGATATTGAAATAAAAGTTTCTGAGAAAATGTTTGATTGGCTTGAAAACCATGCAAGTTATCTTAAAAATAAAAAAATCAGGATTTGGATTGTACCCAAAATATCAACATTTATAGTACCAGCTATCTATTGGAGTTTCCCAGTCATTGTATTTTCTATTTATATGATTCTATTTAATGTTCATATAGTTGTCAAAACTTATGTTAAAGCATATGGATATTTTTTAAGTGCTAGCCACTGGGCAGTCATGGAAGTGTCCTATTGATGGAATAAGAATAGTGAAATGAATAATGAAATAAAACTATATGTACATGTGTTTATGAACTGACCAAGTGTATGGTAAACACATTACTCAAATATACCGCACACAAATCCATCCCAAAGGTTGATGGATTTATGGACACTCCGGATTCCTCCAACATCTCTGAACTGACTGCCTTGATATAGAAATGTACATGAAATACTCTTGACTCAAACATAAAACAACACATTACTCCGCTCCCACTTAAGAGAATCCTAGTATAAGAAAATGTGTGTCTTTTTTTCTTTGCCAAAATCTAAAAAGTCTGGTTTTCTGTCAGCATTCTGGTTTCTCCAAAATTCTGACTGCCAAGTGAAAGAATCTTGACTTGGGTGTTAATCCCTCTTAACTCTGATTTACCAGTACATGTATATACAAACATATTTATAATACATATGGGCCTCAGTTGACTAGTGCTCTAAAATGTGCCCTTGTGAATCACAGCACCTCTCTTTGCCTAGGTTTTAATCCCAATTTTGCAAAACCTAGTGTGAGAAAGTTTGTCAGTTTACTTGCAAGTTTCTTGGTTTTCTCTTGACATTTCAGTTTGCTCCACCATACTCATGATACTAGAACTGAATGTTTTGATATACTGTACATGGAAGAATCTTGACTGGGTGTTAATAACTAATACTCTACTTGATTAATGATATACTGTAAACATATTTATTTTCGCTGTATACTAATTTTTGCTTATTTTGCGGTCATTTGTTGTGCGCAAAAATTTATACAGAGCAAAAATTATATTATGCTTATTGTGTTATAATGCATATTTCACAAACATGAAAATTTAACTGCATGGATATATCAAAATATTCTATATTGCGAAAATAAATACACACAAAATTAGATATGTTTACAGTGGATCCTAGTTCAAGAAAGTTTGTTTGTTCACTTTTTGAATATCAGTGTTTTCCGCTGACACTCTTGTTAATTCCACTATCCAAGAACTGACTGCTTCAATATAATTGTCAGAACCCGCTCTATCTTCTCTACTGCACTCTACTGTATTAATGAACAGGTCCTTATGGAAGGAAGTTTGTTATTTCACATGCTGAATGTCGGCCTTTTTCTTGATGGCCCTGGTTTCTTCCATTATCCTAGAACTGACTGCTTTAGTATAAGTGAAAGAATCTTAACTTGGGCATAAACACCATTACTCCACTCCCCCACCACTCCACTCCACACCATTAATGATACTTACATAATTTCTTTGAGATGATTTTAATCACTAACAAGATTATCAGTATATTAACTATAGTGAATTAAGCATAACAGTGCTAAATCATATTGATATATTTACTATTTCAAAGAATTAAACTGTGTTATAATGTCCCCTCTAAAGTTGCCACCTTGCTTATTATCAGGTTTTTTTTAATCTTTACATCCATTTTTGTCTTTGGTTTTCATATAAACTCAAAATCCATTTTTCCTATGATTTTCTGTATAAAGACTCATCGAAAAACCAAAATACCTTTATACCACTAACTTGAATAAACAAATAATTTATGATAACAAATCAATTGTTTATTAGTTCATTTCCTCTTCTTCCCCATCCCCTTTGCCATTTGGAAGACGTAAATACCGACAGTCACCAATATTTGCTGTTTTATCTATTTCAAGTTTTTCCTCTTTCGGGTTTTTCTCTGCTACTTCCTTTATTCCCATGTTTACGAGTTTTGCAGCATATTTGAATTTATTAGCTCCCTTGCTATACTCCATCATTAAACGTAAAGCCGTCTTATCCATGGATTTTTTACGACTCATCATTTCAACATAAGAGAAACTTCTCGTTCTTGATCGCATTTCTTCCTCCAAAAGATCTTCCTCTTCTTCAATGCTATAACATTGATCTGATGGCGGCTGTGAAACTAACTTCGTAATCCCTGAAAACATGTTCGGTAATAAGCTGTTGCTCCGTTTTCTGCTCCCAATTATCGGACTGTCGCGTTTAGATGGAGAATTTTTATTTTCATTGTTTGTTTTTATAGCAGACAAGATGCTTAGACTTTCACTGACTGGTTCCTTGTTTTGCTCTTTACTATAATCTGGACTGGTAATCTGTTCATCATTAACTTTTAAAATGGGAGGTAACTTTAATACTTGTTCCGAGTTAGATTTTTTTGTATTTGAGTCAGATTTTTTTGTATTCAAGTCACTTTCTCCATTTTGGCCATGTATTAAGTTTATTGTGCGGTTTTTAGATGGTGGATCTTTTTGTTTTTCAGATTTTGACTTATTTTTGAGTAATGCAGTATCAGTTTTTTGTCTTTGAATTCTCTCAGGTTGTTTCTCTTTTTGTTTAACCTGTTTAGCAGATTGTCCTCTCTTGATAATCTCCCTTTGTGTCTCGCTCAATTTACTGTCCTCGATTTTGGATATCATAACATCTTGATTTACTATATCATCTAAAAATGTTCCTCCATGACTACCACCACAACCAAAATTCACCATTAAATCCCAAGTCTCGTATGAATACGGAACTTCCGATGAAATCGGAGGTCCTGAATGTTTGCTTATACTGGATGAATCAACAATACTCCGGTTCCTCGGGGTCATTCTCGGAGACCCTTGAGGAGAAATGGAGTTAGTCATTCCTGATTGTTTCCGTACTTGTAAATTGTCAGATTGTCCATGTAAACTTTGAACCCCAAAAGAGGACGGCATATCATATAAACTTTTCCATTGTCTTCCAAGGTTACTTTGGTTGACAGGTGGTAAAATCAGATCCGATTTCTCCCTGTTCAAATTTTCCGCAGAGTTTCTCTGTAACTCTGTATGATCAAAAGACTTTCTCCTGAGCAGCTGTGGATGGTTAGATGGTAACACTGTGTCTGGCGTGTGTAAATACTTCCGGTATTTGCGTTTAAAGACATTTTGAAAATTTGTCAGTTCTTGAAATTTTTTCTTCTTCGCAAAGTCCAGATCATGTACATATTTTTTCATGTTAAACTTTTCCTGTACATGTTGATTGTAAAGTTTTTTAAAGTCACTTTCTTGGTGAGACATTTTTCAATAAATAAAACAGTTCTAAGTACACTAGAGTTGATCAAAATTTTCCTAAATTATTTTTTTCCAAAAAACTGTTAGTCCAATCAAAATTAAAAAATATATATCGAATATCGCACAAATCCAAAAATATTCAATAAAAATTCCATATTAATTACGTAACAGTAGATGAAATATTCCACATTTTTTGTATACCGGTAAATTTTAAGAAAAAATCAGAAAAAATTCAAGTATTTCCTTTTCTGATATCGTTGATATTTTTGCAACATTCTAGCTCGGTGAATTATTTCAATCTAAATAGAAACATATGATATTTATTATTCGTATATATACATATATATTTTTATCTACATAATCCGACTTGTAATCAATACTTTTTGTTTATAATAATCTTTCTTAAAGATTAAAATTTTAAAAATATAACAATTGTTTAAGACCCATTATATGTGTGATTATATTTAGGGAACTTTTATATGGTATTCTATGAGGTCACGTCCTTGTGTGTGTCATATGCATCTGTTTTTATGCGTGTATAAATATGTGTATTGCATTACACACACCCCAAAGTTACGATACTTTGGCATTCATCTCAATAAAAAGAATTGCATGTTTTTGATCAATTTTAAAGTTCTATGGTGTATTTTGTGAATGTTTTTGGACTTCATTGTTTAGCAATTAAGTAGTAATTAACTTTTAAATTAAAATTTTAATTTATTTGTCTTATGGTGTAATAGATACTTTTGTTATTGTTGTTATACAAACTCAGATGTCTTTTGAATTTGTTTTGATGATTATATTTCATGAAATAATGACATTTAAGGGCAGTCACTACATTTGAGATTTTTTTTAAAGAAGAGCACCACAACCTTTCCCGTGTCATACCAATGCTATTATTTTTCTTGCTACAGATTGTTGTTGTTGTTTAAATTGTTGATTTGTTGTTGTTGTTTAAAAAAAATCTATGAATTGAATAATAAGAAATGAAAATAATTTTTCTTTAGTTATGGAATAATGAAAGATATGGGAATTTTGCATTGCATTATTTGCTACTCAAATTAAACAATTACCGGTAGTCTTGTTGATGAAAAAAATTCAAATGTATCCGTTGACCAGAGGTCCGGAAACGGTCATATTTGCCGGACATGTCCGACAAAAAATTATTTTGATCGACGTGAAAAATCGCCAGTCGGACATTTTTTGTTTTCGGACATTTTCAATTTTACAACAGAAATATTAAACGGACAAATCAGAGCTTGGTTAGCAAATGTTTGATGGCATTACACACATGATCATGATTGTTGTCGGGCTCATTAGTCCAACACTGTGCCTATAAAATAATAAAAGTTGTTATTTCAATCAGACATGCAAATAGTATTTATTATTTTTCTGGAGAATATTCGAAACA
This sequence comes from Anadara kagoshimensis, assembly GCA_021292105.1. Taxonomy (NCBI): domain Eukaryota; kingdom Metazoa; phylum Mollusca; class Bivalvia; order Arcoida; family Arcidae; genus Anadara; species Anadara kagoshimensis. Next base: position 49,897,800 of record CM037865.1, read on the forward strand.
TTATCTGGCAGTGAAAGATCCCTATAATCAGCCACTGGCCGATTTTGGCACTCTAATGGTTAAAATACTGAACCTAATTATTCATTAATATTAGAACATGTAGAAGTGGTGCATATATTGCAAATTTCTGGAATAATGTTGTTTTCAAATCTAATGGAAACAAATGTTTTCCACAAACTTTATGGTGTTTCATATGATATGCTGTTGAATATTGGTTCAAGGTTGAAAATATTGATTATATAAGTATTTATGATACTGGTGATATTCTAAAAATGGCAAATTTATTGTCGGGCAATAATGAGGATATTTGTGTCTAAGTGGGCTATTATTATCTGTCTGGTGTCAAACTAACAACAGCCGACACATTGAATCACCAACAACAGATTTTAGTCATTCGATCCTTAAAATTGAAATAAAAAATATTAAGCTGTTTTTAAGCCTGTCTGTTCATTTGATCCCTAAAATTGAAAAAAAATATATTGAACTGTTTTTAGCCTGTCTGATTAGAGATTAGATGTAAGAATTGACAATCCTCGCTAAAAGAAGATCATGTTGCGTGTTACAAAAATAATACTTTATTTTAATTATTGTTAGGGGTATTACATGTTCAAGTGGGTCCAAAAATAAACAGTTTTTTTTAAAAGAATTTAATCCTGTCAAAAACACTTTAAATCATTTAGAAAATGTAATGTCAGAAGATTATTTTTATGGTTGATTGGTTAATGTTTACAAGTTTGACCTTTGAACCATTGACCTGAGATTATATTTATGGTTGATTGGTTAATGTTTACAAGTTTGACCTTTAAACCATTGACCTGAGATTATATTTATGGTTGATTGGTTAATGTTTACAAGTTTGACCTTTGAACCATTAACCTGAGATTATATTTATGGTTGATTGGTTAATGTTTGCAAGTTAGATCTTTGAACCATTGACCTTTTTAAATTGAATATCAAATTAAAAAAGTCAGAAAAATTCCTATTCTCTTTATCTTGAGGTCTTTGGGTTAGATTACTTGTCTATCGAACCCCTATTTTTGTTTTGTTTGGTATATATTTGCCCCGATTTAATACAGTGTTTCAAAATTTTTATTTGAATTACCAAAAATATCTTAGTTAAACTGTTTTTATCTGTCCAAAATTTGTTTAGTCTATCCAAATGGTTTAACAAAATTGTGATAAATGTGAAATTTTGCTAAATTTATCCCAATGACTAAGAGGCTGTGGTGGCCCAATGGGTAAGATGTCAGTCTTCAAATCCAGGGTCTCTCACCCCTGTGAGTTTGAGTTCCACTCAGACCACATGTGGGAAAGTGAATTTGCCTTGACGTTGGCCTTTACTGGTTCACCTGGTATCAGTATAATGAACTGGGGGAGTGGTACGCTTGTCTGCGGCATACTGACTATGTGAGCTAGCATGTTAAAGTCGCCCTGAGTATGCACTAGTACAAGGCAGACCATACAACACACTCGCACTTCACATGCATACACGAAATTGTTCATAGATTAATCCATAGAAATTAATAAATAATAAAATAGTTCTCATCTCGAATAGTTGAAAATTGCTGATGCAACATTAAGCAACATTCAACCAACTAAACAACCAATCCCAATGACTAAGCAAAACATATGAGTAATGATCAGTGAGTTGTACATTCTGATAACTCTATATTCATTTTGACTAATCATGTAATTGAGTGCAAACGTTCTTATAATCTGATTATAATGGTAACTAGATCCAATAAGACCAGCTTATAGAGAACAAGTAATTGAGCGTTCCTAATCGTTGATGTAGCCAGGAGGTCTGTAGGTCTGACTTTCAGTCTGAAATTGACTTTAATTTATAAGTATTTAATAATTTTCCTTAATAATTTAAATTATCTTGATATTTATAAAGGGAACCCTTCTATCAAGTTTCTTTTTTAAAATTTTTATTAAAAATCTGCCAAAAAGAAAGCATGTTCATATTACATTGTACTACTTTTATCAATGCGGTTTGCAGCTGCACCATGTGATCAACGGCCCTTAATGTTTATGCGAGCAGGTTTGAAAAGCATTTATGTTGCAAATTTCCAGAATAACTGATATAGTATATATGATTCAAATTCCAATTGAAAAAAAATTGTTCCCCATACACATGATATAGAACCCATTGTGTTTTATATGCTTATTGAAGATTTTGTGTCTAGATTAACATCTTCATTGAAACTAGAAACTATAAACATTTTGGATTACATACTGTAAACCAATTTTTATTCGCAGCTATTAATTTTCACAATGTCAAAGTAAAAAACAATGTGTGATTATAAATTTTTTGCGATTTAATTAAATACACCAAAGAAATCATTAGAAACTCTGTATTATTTGAGGTTCGTCACAATATACTTTTGCGGTTTTATTATCCTAGCAAAATACGCAAAAGTAAATAGCAGGCAAATAAAAGTGGTTTTACAGTAAGCACAGTGTATAATAAGTAAAAGTAGGGGATGGTACTGTAGCAACCATTGTTTGTCTACCAAATGCTAGCTATGGGACAGACATATACTGTATTCTGTAACCTTTGATGAAGAATTGAAGATATCCAAAATGGTCCAGGATATTTGTTTTCAAGTCTGTTATGTAAAACATTGTACTACTGCCCCATATCTAGCATTTAGTGACCGACACTTGTTTGTACCATCTCATATGTAACTGATGTATAATATTTCCATTTTTTTTTTACGTCTGCACATTGGCCGACAATGATAAGTGACAATGAACAATTTTATTAAATTTTATTATTTTTGTAGGAATTAAGAACAATATATCTACCAGAACCTCACGGAGACGATGATGTACCTGTCACACCTCAGCCAGGTCAGAATACAAGTGACAATGATTCTATCTCATCAGAAATGGACATACCACTTCCTGGAACAGAATCTGGGAAGCCAGCAGATCCACATAAGGAGGATCCTGTTAAGGATGTGGAACCACTTCCATTTCCTCTTTATGCATTACACACTGCCAAAACTGACGATGTACACAAGCCGAGTGGTATTCTACCTCTAGTTATGTATTTTGCTCGGCGATTAAGGCCGCAATTTTACAACAGACACATTGGTATGTTAATTTTTGCATATACGTGTTCATACAATTTTTTTTAAATATTAAAATTTAGCCAGGATTATATTCAACCAATTTTCTAGTGGTATTTAAGTTGGAACTAAGAACCGTGTAATATGCAATGTCTACATTGTGCTTGAAATTTTAATGAATTTCAATAAGTAGATAACTGTGACCTAATTTCTATGTTCAATTTTCATTAGTGTGGTCCATTAAATACTGCTTTGCTTCTCTTCTCTAAAGGGACCTTCTCAAGTGCTAAGTTATCTAAATTTTCATGACTTCCGCAAATCACCAAAGTTCAAATCCAACCATGGCAGATCTTAGTGTGAGAAAGTTGAGGTGAACGAGGGTACTCTGGTTTACTCCACCATCTCAGAACTGCCTACCTCAATTTTTCCACTGAATCATTCTTGTTTGATGATAGATTATAAGGCAAATATTATATAGAATTGTATTATATGTTCAGTCAACATGTTGTATTTTAATTTCCAGGTACACAGTCACTTAATGATGTGATATTTGATGTCGCTGGGATAGACATGAGAGTTTGGCGCAAAGAAGATTTATACAAAGAGACTAGAGACCAGGCATTGTCTGCCATGTCCTTGGTTGCACCAGAGGTCAAACAGGCAGAGGTCACAGTGCAAGAGGTCATAGAATCAGAAGTGGTAGAAGAAATAAAGCCAGTTGAGGAAATACAGAAGCCAGTAACTCCAGAGCAGCCAGCCAAGGCTCCGACTCCAGAAAAACCACAAACACCAGAAAAACCAAAAACGCCAGAAAAACCAAAAACACCAGAAGAAAAACCTCCGGAGAAACCACAGTCTCCTGTAAAACCCCAAACACCAGAAAAATCGCCATCACCAGTAAAACCAACAGAGGATGAAATAAGACAAAAAGTGATAGAAGAGTTGAAAGAGGTAAGTAATGTTGTTTGATGTTTTCAAAGTAAAGGTTCTATTTGTTATGCATAAATATTTAAATTTAACCTGTAGGCTTTCTAAACTAGCTTTCATGAAGTACAGAAGAGCATAAATGTCATAAACATTATGTGAATGAGAGCATCAGCAGTCAATATTAAAAGTTGTTGTGGACTAAATGTACTAACAAGCTGTGTTGTTTTGCATATACAATATATGCACCACTTCTACATCTTCTAATATTGATGAATTAGGTTCAGTATTTTAACCCTTAGAGTGCCAAAATCGGCCAATGACAGATTGTAGGGATCTTTCACTGCCAGATAATGTTTCGAATATTTTTCAGAAAAATGATAAATACTATTTGCATGTTCTATTGAAATAGCAACTTTTATTATTTTATAGCCACATTGTTGGATTAATGAGCCCGACAACAATCATGATCATGTGTATAAACGCCGTCAAACATTTGCTAACCAAGCTCCAAGGTGTTATGTTTTTGTTAGCGTCATCTGACAAACGTCACAATCACAATGTTTATGACATCAATAGAAATTCTGGCATTTGAACTTGTCTTGGCACTGAACAGGTGAAAATTTCAATATTTAAAGGTGGAAAAAGCATATAAAATATAATGAACATGCATAATCTATAAGCTGTTAATTATGAACTTTTAAACATGCACACACACATTATCTGTATTTGATGATTTTATGACCTTAAATTATCATACCAAGTTATCAATATTGTGTTATTACAGGATATGGTCCCTAAGTATGAGTATGATAAAGTATTAACCAAACACCAGGAGGATTTACATCTGATACAAGAAGAATATGAGTAAGTCAGGAGTTATCTACCTTAGCTGATAAATTATATAATGCATACAAACAAGAACTTTAATTTTGTTTTCTTTTTAAATCCTTGAAATAATAGCTTTTTTTAAATGTTGTTCTAAATTTCTTCATGAATTTTGCAGTTATATTTCTTTCCTTAATATGTAATAGAAAAAGACTAAGTCTTTAGTATATTCTCTGTCTAAATGATAAAAATCACCCAGGAGCCATATAAAATACTTGCAATTCATTTATAAGTATCAATATACAATTTATTTTCCCCCAGAAAACGACTACAACAGTTGATGGAAAATCTACAGGAAATGCAGGTTCAACACCAACAACAACAGAGAGAATTAGAACAACAAAGACAACATCATAAACAAAAAGATGGACGACCACCACTACTACATCAACGACCAGTATCATCAACATCTAGTGTCAAATCAGCAGAGAGAAGTAAATCGCCAGGTGCTCCGAAATCAAAGAGTCCCATCATGTCCACAGCTGCTACTCCTATAAACATCCAGACACAGGAAGTACAAGAAGACTATAGGTTGGTTCTTGCATTTTTAAATACATTATGCGTCCTTTTTTGGTGGCCAAGTGGTTTAGAAGTTAGCCTTCAAACTCATGTTGTCTCACTACCAGGTTTGGCCCTTGGTCAGAAATTCGTAAAAAAAAAATTTTTCCTGTCAAGTGGTTCAGAAGTTAGTCTTCAAATCCATGTTGTCTCACCACTGGGTTTGAACTCTTGTCAACAAACTCATAAAAAACATTTTCTCCTTGCCAAGTGATTCAGAGGTTAGCCTGCAACACCTTGCTGTCACACTACCAGGTTTGAACCCTGATCAGCAACTCATATAAAACACATTTCCTTGCCAAGTGGTTCAGAAGTTAGTCTTCAAATCCAAGTTGTCTCACCACTGGGTTTGACCCCTGGTCAACAACATTTTTTGTCATGGACCTTTATTTGTTGGCTTTATGGACCAGGTAGTTTTGGATACAGATTTGCAACATTGTGGGCCAGTGTACTAGCACAATGCAAGAAGCCACTATAAGAATGAAATTAATTTTCTTTTTGTTATGGAAGTTAGAAAGAATTGGACATTTTGCGCACTGAATAATTTGCGTAGTGAATTATTTTACATGTGCAAATCGTCCAATTCTTTCATACTTCCATAACAAAATGAAAAATTAATTTCATTCCTTATATGTGTAGGAATTCAAATGCTTCTGTATGTCATCCATAATGAGATGACATCATTGAGAGTCAATCCATTCATGCAAATGTAACAAAAAAAACTGACCAATCAAAATGCTTCTAACATATCAGAATTGAATTATTCAAAGATAACAGGCGCAGTACATTTGTAACATTACACAGTACATGTATTGTTTAAATACTGACAAAAAATCATGTTTGCATATTTAAATATTTTAAGGCCAGAGACAGCACCAGATACCAGACCAACTCTAGTCCCAGAACCACCATCAAAACCCAGGAAAAAACAAGGTAGACCAATGCAACACTGGGGACCAAATATGCCATCAGATGTAAGTATAAATATGAAAATAATAAAAACTAATGTGTTACCATGGCAACATATTTTATGTAATGATCACTGATTTAAAGAGTGACTGAAATCAAACAAATATGACCAAGTATTTGGACTATTGGCTGAGAAAAGTGTCCCCATGACATTTTTGTTTTAACGACAGACGCAGCATCTTTTAGTTCTAATCTTTACTACAGTTAGCTGTGTATCACCTCATGCTGTAGATAATCTGAATCATGGTCAACTTGTACTATTTCTGGCTTTCAAAGTAAACGAAGCATTTGGGATTTTAACCCCTTAAACCTTTGGAATTTTTCTGAGGCGATTTTAATTTCTTGCCAACAATGGAACTATTAATAAAATAATTGGTACTCAAATACTCTTTTGGTTGAGACTTAATTAAAACCTACATCCTTTGTTTTAATGCATGCTGAGCAGGACACATCTTTAGAGTTTGTAAAAGAGTAAAATCTTTGATTTCTAAAGAGAATGCTTTATACTAGAAATGATCCCAGAACTGACCTCCGTACAAGGGAAAGAATCTTAACTGGGGTGTAAGCACAATTAATTACTCCACTCCGCTTTGCTTGAAGTGATTGGAACAGATTGAGCAGTGTAACTCAGTCAGCTCTGCTTTAAATGCCGCCCCTATATAATGGCCACTTGGTTTTAAAGGCAAGTAAAAACTATCCCCATCCCTCTTTATTTATGTTATTTAAACCTGTATATAAGGGTCACCTGCCCATAAAAGCGTTTACTGGTTCCCTAGGTGGCCTTTTTAGACAGGTTTGCAAACTTGCCTTAAATGCCACATTTATATAATGGCCACTTGCTTTTAAAGGCCAGTAAAATTTTATTCGTATTGCTCTTTATTTGTGTAATTGACATATTGCTGACTATGCCTATTATGTTATGACACCACGGTACTAAAAGCAGCGTCAGGGCAACTAACATCATACTAGTGTCAGTGATGAGTTTTCATTCTTTTTTATGCAAGTCAAGCATGCTGGCCCTTTGGCGGAACACTGTGGGCGTGGTTGGCGTTTTGTCAATTTGAGCCTATATACAAAGGCCACCTGCCCATAAAAGCCACTTTACTGGTCCCCTAGGTGGGCATTATAGTGAGGTTTGACTGTACTGTTATATATATTTTCAGTTCCTTGACCGGTTACAATGGTTTGAAGAGGAGAGTAAGAAGCACAGGCAGGAACTACAGGAGAAGTTTATGAAGGGTATAAGTAAAGACATAGAGAAAAAACTGGCTGGTCAACATAAACTTAGTAAGAAAGAAGAACAAATGTATGATGCTCTAAAAGGTAAGGGGGATGAGATTTTATGTTCAGCAGAGTCATTTTGGAAAAGATACCAGTGTATCACATGGTCAGTGCTCCTTAATGTTTGTACCGGGGCCTCTGTGGCCAAGTTATCGTAGGCATGCACACTTATGGATAACTCCACCTCTCACCTCTTAAGTTCAAATCCCACTCTGGACAGACCCTAGTGTGAGAATGTTTGTCAATTTGCTTGTTGGATGTAGGTGGTTTTCTGTGGGCACTCTGGTTTCCTCTGCAATCCCTGAACTCACTGCCTCTCTATAAATAAAAGATAAATGCCTCTTATAATGTTTGTAACAGGGCCTCTGTGGCCATGTGGTCTTAAGCATGCATAAGGATCACCCAACCTATTAAGCCCTAGGTTTAGATCCAAAATTATAAATGTGACACTATATTATGGAAATAGGTTTCTAAAATTACCGACACCACACCCAGTTTTGAATTTTACCTCATTAGATTGCATTAATTCTCAAATTCCTGGCATTTAAAATTTTGACACATTCAAAATCATTTTAAATTTCTTATATCAACTCATTTCATAACTTCATTGTGTCATTTGATTTGTATTATGTATAAGTTAACATTCATTTATCTATGATGTACCATCCATATTTCAGATGTAAGTTTACCTGCTTTATTCATGCCATATAAATCAGGAAATGTATATAATCCTAGAGCCCATCAGTATTTCCATGCTACAGGTAAGCACACACAGAGAGAGAGAGAGAGAGAAGAGAGAGAGAGAGAGAGAGAGTAAGTACATGTATTTAAATTTTCAAGAGTTGTCAAATATAAGAGGTCAAGAATATACAATTGCTATACTGTTACAGGGAATTTTTACATGTTTACACAAAATGTCTGTTTTTCTTGCTAAAGAAAATTGGAAAAAGTTTTTAGTTTTTAAACATTACTATTCAGATAGGAATGGTAAAATAAGTGAATTTTGAGAATGTGTGGTAAATATTTTTGTCATGTAGATTCAGTTTATTGTAGTAAATGACTTATCACAGGTATAAGTTTTGATTTCCACTACAGTATTTAAATTTTTTTCTATCTATTTCAGGTTCTAGTGATTTACGACTTACTCAGCCGCCATCCATGTTCCAGTTACCTCCCCTACATCCAAAAAGTGTATCCTTTATTATATTTTTTTTTTACAAATTTTACATAATTTTGATGACACACCTGGCAGGTGTAGCTAAGAAAACGGGAGGTAATTACCCTTCTGGAGCACCCGGCCTCATTTCCTGGATATATGTGACGTCCCATAGTTCCATGTTCCAAATTTTAATTTCACACATGGTGGTTGTAGCTAGCTATACAGGAGGTATTTACTCTTCTGGCGCACTCGGCATCGCTTCCTGTTGGAAGTTGACATGTTTAACTTAATTGAAAATTTGCCAGTTTTTAATTTGCTTTTAGGAATGTGATCTGAACATTGATTAGTATGTTTGTGGTTGATTTTGCCAAATAATTTTCTCTTTGGCTAAGTTAGAACATAGACGTTGCCATGGCAATTGAGCAGTGTTGTTTACTAGTCACAAGCCCATAATTCAAGGGGATACAAAGGGTTTGTGATCCAGACAGGTTTCATATTGGTACGTCTCTTTAAACAAGAACTTAACCATTTCATTGCTATGGTCTAACCAGCGACTTGGTAGAGATTGACATTTCTTCCAAGGGGGATAATAAAGCACCATATTCTCAGGGTGCACTATTATTGGCCATATAGATGATGGTGCAATATGTTTGTGTTAATGGAATTATCCCATAGGTGATATAGCAGTTTGTCATATTAGAAAAACATGTTTTTCCTTAATCAGAGATCAGAAAATGGCTGTTGTTAATTTATTTGAATTAAGTAGAAATTTCAACACAAAAGGTCAAACTTGGTTAATGGAGAGATATATACAACAACAGGAACCTGTTCCTAATGTAAACGGAATGTTACCAGGGACACCAGCTCCTACGGCAACCGTGCCAATGTCTGGTGAAAATTCACCACTAGATAAAAGATTTAATGATACAACTCAAAGTTTACAAGGGACGAGTAATAGGGATAGAGAGATTGAGATGGAAATGTAATGAAAGAAGAACTTATTATTTTTGTTTTTAAATCCGTCCATAGACACTTGGTCCATAATATGCTGATTCTGTGTTGCTGTGCAATAGACCTGGTACCCAAGACGAAAATATTCAGAAGAACCTTAAAGTTGTACCAGTGATTAAACAGCCAAATATGGCTATTTTGACTGCTGTGGATTGCTGAATGTTTTAGTCAAATGGGGGTTCACCTTAGTGTACTACATGATCAGTAGCCCATAATGTTTAGGTGGATCAGTATGGAAAACCTTGATGTTGCTAATTCCTGGAATAATGCTGTTTTCATAAAAAAAAAATGTTGACTTATGTGACTCAATTCCCAGTGGAAATAATATAGTTCCACACAAGCGTTATGGTAACATGATTTATAATGCCTAATATGAACATCTCTCTCTTAGTTTCTATTCAATCCAAATATTTTTTAATATGTTTTGTTGACTTTAACTTTAATACAATCAAAGCTACAATTTCTCAATAAATCTGTACAACACTGACTGGTATCTGTACAACACTGACTGGTTAGATAAGTGAGGAAACAGGTGTGTCTGTGTTTTTTGAAACTGCTGTTACTTAAGTGACAACTTTGAACCTACTGCTAATTCTAGTGCCTTGTATAAACATTGTGTAGCATCGTTGTTTTAAGCCAAATATTTCTGTTATTTCTTGTTGACTAATTTAAATACAATCATAAGTATAATTTACGGTACATCAAAATTCAATAATTCATTACCGGTACTACCTATTTAATAAGCTCATTGGGAAATAAACCATAAATATACTCAGTGTGGTCACTAGAGTGGTCCATGACAATCATCAAATATTAACAACTGGACTTATGACTTCAAAATATTTGATAAGTTAGCTGAATAGACCAGTGGTCATATAATTCTGCCGAATATTGTGCAGTTTTATTTTAGTGGTCAAGACTTTTCCACTTACTGGCCCTGGTTTCACAATCATTCCTTAGCTAAGATTTTCCTTAACTTAAATCTTGCAAAATTTCAAATCTTTATAATGTTGTTAATTTTGAAGATATTTAGGAACTTAAGGTGTCAAATTTAAGATAATTGTTAGAATTAAACATTTGCATTTAGTTTTGACAAAAATATTCACCAGCAGTTCAAAAAAGAGATTACAAAAATTTGCTCAATTGAAGTTAAGGGAAATCTTAGCTAAGGAATGATTGTAAAACCGGGGCCTGGTAATTAAAATATTGCATTGAATTAACTTATGTATGAGTAACTTGGTGTGCACACAAAAAGTTGATGCCCTAAAATAAAACTGTTGATGTCTGATGTTGATGTAAAGTAAAATCACAAAAATAATATGCACCAATTTAGAGCTGCAATTAATTTGATTAATGTTGCTATATTTAACTGAGCATTAAATGAAAGTGAATATTGGTGCATTATTATTAATATTGAAAGGTTATGACCTTTCCATATAATCTCTGCTGCAGTTTATGAATGTGCCTTCTCAAAATGATTGACAATGAAAAAACAAGCAATATAATTATCAAATTTGATAAGCACTTTTCTCTTGTTGATCTTCGTATACAAGTTTGGCTGTATATAACACAATAAAAATTTGATGGATTTCTTGTGTAAAATTTAAAATGATGCTGGTACATGTTCTCAATGGGATACTTCAGTCTAGTTGCTATAGACAGGTGGACTTTATATGGAGGTGGACTTTATTGCAGGTTATATTGTACTAAGAAATTTAAAATGTATATGTTATTATTTTGAATGCAGTTGTTAAAGCCTAAAAGGTTAAAACACAAATTGATTCTGTCCTTCCATTAAAAAACAGCATTAAAAATATAAATAGCCATGGAGAAAATCAGTAGTTTGTAGAAATTTTATTTTGTTTAGCCTTTTAAAGAATTTTAAGAGGTTTATTGCCATGTTTACTGAAATTTTATTTATATATTATATACATTGTATAAAAACTTTATTTATAGAGAGATTTATTTGTAATTTGTAAATGCATTTTATTTGTCAAGAGTATTTTTGCATATTACAATGTGATTATTAATTAAAACTGTGATACTTTGTCAATAAATGTTAACATTTATAAAAAATTGTTCTTTTTAATCGATTTCCTGTCTAAATATCCATTCCAAAAGTCAGTGGTTTTCTCAATTCTAGAACTGACCTCCTCAAATCTTGGGGTGCGAGGCACCATTACCCTCTCTCACATGAGCGAAAAATTCATTTGATTTACCCGGTATTGCAAGCCATCAAATGTTACAGCTCAAGATGAGGAAATCTGAGCTTATAATGACAGTGTTTTATGGAATTTATAAATCGTGAACTAAACTTTATACACAATGTTCCTGCACATGTGCCAGTTAGTGGTTCTTTAAATCACTCTGGTTTCCTCCATCATGCAAAAAATCTTGACCAAGATGTACAATTCTGGTTAGATTGCTAGTTCTCTTAAATCACTCGTTCTTCTTTCATACCACAAGAGACCGCCACCCGTATCAAGTGAAAGAATCTTGACCAAGATGCTCAACTTGGGTCAGATCGCTGGTTGGAGATTCTCAACTCACTTGTTTCCTCCATCATGGACAGTCACCTTGATCGAGTGAAGAATCTCGACCAAGATGTACAACGCTCTTGACGAGTCGAAACCAGTTTCATAATCTTTCCTCGACTAAAGATTTTCCTCAACTTATATATATGGTAAATTTGAAAACCTTAATGATTGTGTTAAATTTCAAGATATTCAAGAATTTAAGGTGTCATTTTTGAAAAATAATTCATGCCTAAAAAATATGCATTTATATTTTTAGAAATGTTTGTTTGTAAGATGTAGTTCCAAAAATATTACTAAAACCTGCTAAATTTAAGTTGAGGAATATCTTTGTTAAGAAATGATTGTGAAAATAGAGCCAGGAAGCATAAAACACAACAAAGTCATAGCTTTACTTTTTTATTTTCCACTTTTACTGCACGAGTTCATACTTTAGAACAAACAATGTCTAGTATATACGTTGTGCACTGGTCATGGTGCTCTTGATGTATAAAGCACGAACATTCTGCCAATTCTTCTTCAACAGGGATACCAAGAAGTTAACAGCCCAGGTAATGTTAACGTACAACTCATCTTGTGTCATGTTGACATGTCCAACACAAACAGCTAAACACAGTACCTAAAACAGAACAATTATCAAATTAATTCTACTATTGTAATTAAAGCTTTTGGTTCAATAGCATCTACAAGGTTGGAATACACAATTTGGAAAACCAAGTGGTTACAAATTCTATTACCTCAGACAAAATCTCCTGTTTCAACAAATGCAAAATTTCTTCTTTCCCAGGGGTTAAGAAAAGGTACACACAAAATTCATGAAAATCTGCTTGAAAATTCAGTTCTAAATTAGACACTATTGAATCATACAATAATCAACCAATAGTTAAAGTTAAAGTCTGTCCTAAGCCATTAGGCCCATCAGGCCGGAGCTTATCCCGGTTTCGGTGGCGTTAAGCGACTGAGAGTACAAGACTCTCCCCTGAATGGGACGCCGGTCCATCGCAGGGTTAACCTTCAGCATTTTGCTGGTACTCATTTATTTTTCAGCTGAGTGAACTGGAACAACGTGAAATTAAGTGTCTTGCTCAAGGACACAACACATGGCCCGGTCCAGGGATCGAACCCATGACCTTCGAATCATGAGTCCAACGCCTTAACCACTAGGCCACACGCTTCCACCAATCAACCAATGAGAACATACATTGTCAAAAGTATATCAATGTAAAAATGTAGATTGCAGCAATACAAAGAAACTTTATTGTAATACATTGATGGATTTGTGTTTTACATCCCAGTCAAGAATATTTAGCTTATATCGAGATGTCACGCTATAGGTGAAGTGACGGAACTTTTTACCTTTCCAGTGTGCTCAGGACAAAGTGCAAGCAGGATTCTTTAACGAGTCGCGTCCAACTGACAGTGCATTGGTTTTTCAGGTCACTTCAGAAAAAGCCAGTCACTACCTAAATTGAAGTGTTTGTCGTGCCCAGTCAGGGTTTTCAAATGAACATACAGAGCATGGATTCTACCAAACGAGCTATTGCAGCGATTTTAGTCCAGCTCAAATGGACTATGGTACAATTTAACAACAATTTGAATGTATACAAACCTTTTTCAACTGGAATTTAATTGTGGCCCTGGTATCTTCAATTTTGCTTGTCAATGATTCTGAATGTGATACAGCTGTTGGAAATTTACCAGCTCTGTTCAATCCTGGACCCAAAATCCTAGGAATTGTCTTAATCAGGGAGTCTGAGGCAAGGAAAGCATCATATTTCTTGGCTGAAAATATATATCAAAATTCAAGTTTAGCATATACTTGGTAGCAAGTGTACACCATTTTGCACTACATTCCATACCCTTCAACAATTAGAAACAACAGAGTTCTCTTGGGAGATCAATCGAAACAGTTGTAAACGTGGTGTATACCATGGCAATCTTTAGTGCAATCTAACTGGCTTATCTAGGTTTCCATAAATTTAAAATAATTAGTAGCCAAATTTCCAAAATTTGTGAAAATATAGTTCTTTTTAAAGTATTTTTCCACAAATTTGCTAAAATAGGTTACTTTTTGAAAGAATTCCTCAGAAATTAGTAGCCAATGGTGATTTTGGCTACCAGGAATGGAAACATAGGGCTTATGTTGCAGATAAACATTGCAAACAATCAAGTCATAGGAAACGGGCAACAAGCCAACAAGTAGAAATTCATAATCAGGAACAACCCACAACAGCAAGGAAGCTTTTGGTTTTAAAGCAAAATGAAGTGGAGCACTGGTTTTGTGTCACTGAAGATTCTTCTAGGATCATCACCGGATTCCATACACTTAAAGAGAGCAGGTATCTGAACCATCTATGTTAAAACCTACCCAATTTCTTGACAAGTTTTTTGTCCTTGTTCAATTTCTTCAGCTGATCAGCATCCATACATGGGATGTTGTTGGCATTGGCTTGATCACAATGTACCTGATCACCCAATACACATACTCTCATCTTTGGTCTGGGTACATGACGAAGTCTGCAAAATTCAAGAAGAAAACATATTTGATGGTCATACACATTTTGTAGTGTAACATTGAACAAGCATTCCCACTTGGATTTATAACAAATTCTAGAAACGTTATATAATGTGTCAGTTTGATACAAAATGTTAGTACTTGGAATTTCTCATTAGATTGGACATTAGTGCACAAGATTTAGACGCAAAAGGCTCTGTTATCCCATGTTCCCATTAGACACTTTGTTTAAAATGGGTACAACACAAACTTAGCCGGGGCAGTATTATCAGTCATGCCAAGCATATGTAATCAGTTTGATAAAAAAGATTGAAATACTTGAGCAAAGTATTCCACATCCTATGTATTGGGTAGAAAAGTAAAGTTACAGAATGACCCTATGCATTTAAACAATTGTTATAGATCATGATTACAGGCATCATGAAATGGCTCATTCAGGATTTGAAACTAACTTTTTTCAACAGTAGCCCACAGGGCTAGTAGTTGTTTGAAATTACTAGCCCTGCTTGAAGTCAAGTACCCCTGGACATGTCCTGTTCACCTTCCACCCCCGAAAAAAAAAAAGAAGAGCAAAATCCTGCAATCTGAAGAAATTTAGATCATGATTATATATTCATTGGGTCTAAAAAGCTCTGTATCGAGTATATGATCTGTATTGAGATAAACTACTAGCCAATGGGGATATTGGTAATACAAAATTCACTAGCCCTGACCAATTTTTACAAGCCTGGAGCTAACTGTGAACAGGCTAGTGTTGGTGTCGATCCATGTCATTACCAAACAACTGTAATTGATTTTAATAAAAGCATGCATTTCTAAGTACCAGCGCTTTCAAAATTACCTTATACACTCAATAGTGATTTAATCATCCAAAGCTTCATCAGTCATTGGACGGCACAGCACAAAGCATATGCCTTCCCAGTTGTTTTAAGACCCTGGGTGGGGGTCTTGACCCATATTGACATTTTTAGGTGCCAATAAAATAAATTCCATTGTACACCTTCCCAGTTATTTTAAGACCCTGGGTGGAGGTCCGCCAGATGCTTTCACACCCAGCTCCCTGAACCAGTGATTTCTTCCAAAAGTTATCAAAATATTTAACAGAATAATTTTGAAATCTTTGATGCAAGATGGCAATATTAACCAGAACTTAAGCATAACCAAATTAATAATTTCTATTATTTGTACAAGTGTATATTTTTGAATACTAAGTTGAAACTATTTTTTTTACAGAATGTCAAAGGAAGTTGTTGCTATCATTTCAAATAACAAAAAAATTGAAATTTCTTAACGGGGAGAAAATAATACAATTTTAAACTGCATTTTAATGGATGATGCTAATAAAACTTTTGGATGAAGTTCAAACTGGCCAGGTAAAACTTGAATACTCATCATCTGCATACTTGACAGTTCCAGCAAAACGTTTGTCCTTTTGTGGATCGTAGTTCTTCAGAGAAATTTGCAATTCCACAGATTCAGTGAATTTGCGCTTCTTGTCTGTAGCATTCTGCAGCACGGTATTGATTGCCTCGTACAAGTTGTCTCTTGATATTTTACTACAATGAAAGAATTCAGCATTAACCACAGCAGCACACTCACATGGGCATTATTATTAAATTGTAAACAGTCAGATTTGAATGTTAAAAAGCCATTTTTGTTCTAATGCTAGTACTTGGTGATTTTTTTAGTATATGGATTTTATTTGATTTTCTAAGGATATAGTCATAAACAGAGTCACCGAATACACAAATCATCAAGTGCCAAAACTAAGTTTTTGTAAATTCAGTCCAAAACCATGTCAATTAAATCGACTATTCAAGCGTCAGTATAATTAATAGTGACAATTGAAAAAAAGGTATTTTGTCGTTCTTTTAAAAATATGCAATAGATTCTGTAGATAGTCCCAACACATAATCATATATTGCACCATCAGGTGAAAATCGCATGCCCCCCTTCATTGGGTATAAAATTATTTGATAAAACTTATTGAAAACAACCGAAATGTAAATAAATCTATATCAGAAACATGGAGTAATTTCTTTTATTAACCAATATAATAATTTCTACTTCTAAATTATGAATGATTACTACGATTTTTACAGATTCAATCAGAGCGAATTTTTCACCTCATGACTGCAGTTTTCGTGTCACGGAAAAGGCGGAAGTGCAAAATTGATCGTGAGATTTCGCTTCTTACGAGACTTTGCGAGATCAATAAGAGGCCATTCTTTCAATGTGAAAGGAAAATACATTTCACCATGGGTCTTCAACATTTTATTACTTAAGTTGCTAACACAGTGAAGTGTATTTCGTAAAATGGTAACAGGTGAAAATACCCAAGTTGTCCCCATAGAGGTATGACTTGTCGTTTATTAATTTTTACTCTGGATCAGATTAAAAGTCGACTGGTTTCTTGAAGTGTAGACAAGAAATTTTTAATTTGTCATCCTTAGATTTCAAGTTTACAAGTTTGTAAACAAAACTGTTTATATTTATGTAAATATGTTTTAGATCTAAACATTTTAGATACTGTTCCCAATGTTGATTTTTTGGGGAAGTTAAAAAATTAGAAAAAAGTATTTTCGTGTCAGTAACTATGTTGGTAGGATTTCCAAAATTCTTCCTTTTCAAGTTGCCTTCCATTTCAAAGATTTTTATATTCCATATCAGCAGTGCAGGCCGGCAAGACTCAGTTCAAAATAATATTTCTTGCCGTCCTAGACACTGTGATTGAATATTAGGTTTCTTGAGGTGCATTCTTCTGTATATTAACATTTTGGAGGTTTGGTCGAGTTGCGCAACAACGGACTGGCTGGAACTTGACAGTTTGTTTTTTCCAGTGTTTATTTAAGCAGCTCTTTAGTGAATTATTTGCTAAATTACTTTTCGCTTGGTGATATTGATAATTTAACCTTTGGTAAGACTTCCTTTTGTAAATCCTCGCCCCACCCATTATATTCTATGTAAAAATAAAAAATAATAATCATTTTTTAAAGAAATGTTCAAAATAGCTTGTATCTATCATTTTTATACCTTTTTCAGTCAAAATTAAAATTTTAGTAAAGGGTAAAAATGGAA
This sequence comes from Anadara kagoshimensis, assembly GCA_021292105.1. Classification (NCBI taxonomy): domain Eukaryota; kingdom Metazoa; phylum Mollusca; class Bivalvia; order Arcoida; family Arcidae; genus Anadara; species Anadara kagoshimensis. The sequence continues at coordinate 49,915,794 of CM037865.1, forward strand.
GTCTTTCCATCAAAAAAAAAAAAAAATCAGTTTTTACATATGCCAAAATATACTAATATTTTTGAAAATTTGTAAGATTTGATTTTAACAGACCTATGAATAAATAGCAAGCTACTGTCCGTTTACTGGGCTGGAGAGAAAGGAATAACGCTAATATCTCAAAGATTTGAATGACATGGTTAAAAATCAATTAATCATTTACTTACATGAGCCGAGTCGTTGCTAATAATCCTTATTTCGATCTAATCCGTGCATTATAACTCCTTTAATGCACCAAAAGGTGTTTTGGATGGGTGTTTACAATGGTAAAATTTTTGACAAAATGGCGGAGTCTTTCGTGTGACGTAATGATGACGGAAGAATTTATTATTTACGTAGGTTCGCGAGGGTACAATGAAGGGTAGTTCAAAGGTCGGGTTGAGTTTAAAAGTTTGAATTTACGTTAATTTTTTCAAAAGTTTGAAAATGCAGAAAGGTGGTTCACTTTATTACTTTATTAAATCGATTTTGGTCATCCCGGTTACGCAAAAATCAATCAGTTCTTGAGCTGCACTAACCTACGTAAATAGTCGACTCTTTCGTCATGACTACGTAACATAAAGAACCCCGCCATTTCGTAAAAAAGATTACCATTGTAAACACCCACCCAGGTTATATTTTGTCGCATAAAATGATATATTAAGCAAGGATGGAACCGAAACAGAAATTTTCAGTTACGACTCGGCTCATGTAAGTAAAAGAATCATTGATTTGTACCCGTCGTATTGAAATTTATAGAGTATTTTGCGATCTTGCTTTCTCCGAAATAGGCTAAATAAACAGTAGAAATAAATCAACGGAGCACAATGTTCATGGAGGATATGTATATTATTTTGTGTGTTGGCATAAAAACCCCTCTACCACTCATTAGTTTATCCTTCATTGGTGTGGTGTTATAATTAAGTAACAATATGTTGGTGAATATTATGTCATCTTACAGATCACAGTGCCTCTCACTACTAAGGTTCGGATCCCACTCGGGACAAATCCTAGTGTGAGAAAACTTGTTACCGTAGTTTGATTGTGGTTATCTCATGGTACTATCCATGAACTGACTGCCATGGTATAAGAATCTCGGTTGTAAAACAGTAATCTCGGCTTCTGTCATGGATGAATATTTTTAATGGACTATGGTAAATGACATGTTCTCCTGATCTACCTACCTATCCTTTTCGTCCTTGGTGGGACATAAGGCCACAAAAATTTGCATCTGCTGTGGTTTCTGTAACTAAAAACTTTTTACAGGATAAGGCAGTTAACCCCATGCCTAACACTACAACCTGGAGGGCCAGGGTTTTTGATTAAGGTTTCCATCCTCTAGAATGGTTGCTTTCCAAAGCTAAGGAAGCCATTCTATCCAGGTTTTATGTCAGAGTTTCCTTCTCTTAGATGAGCTGTCCTCCCAGACTAATGACTCTCATCTAGCCACACTATTTACCCATCGTTGGGGCAATGATGATGAGTGCTAGGGCGTGTCCACACACCGATGGGCCTACACACTGCATCTCTAGGGGCCTTGCTCCTCCGAGATCCTCTACAGTTTAGCCCAGAGTACTATACCCCAGTTTCCATGCACTGCCACGAGGAGGCACTGTAGAGGTCTTAGACTGGAAGAGGCTTTGTACTGGCAAGAAAGACTGACACACTCGGCTTTCTTTTTCGCCCATAGAAGTAGGCTAGCCAGCGGCAAGGTAGTCTTCGACTTCCCCCACACTAGACGCATATCCAATCTTTGTGGTTTTCCTGACAGTACTTATTAACTTGAAATTTTGAATCTTTTAAGCTACTTGGTATATCAGTACCAGTAAGTATAATAAGAACAACTACAATAACTTCATTTAATGGTGATTCTTCTATTAAAATAATACTGCTAAACGGTCCTATTCCTCTTCAGTGGCCCTTACTTTTTTAAAATATAGATTTCCCCTTTTTGTATGGCATTCACGACAGTGAAAGCGTACATTGCTATCGCTTTCTGCCAAGATCAGGCTTAGGGTTATGAAATTGTAAGATATGAGTATGCATGGAAATAGTGTGCCTGGTAAATGAACGTGAAAGAAATATATCTGTTTTATCGTGAGATAGGTAATGCATTTGGTTACATATGCACTTTTGGAATAAATTTTTGGAATACATTTCGGAATCTAGTAAAATATTGTGACGGGATGCATCCAAAAAATTCGGCAATCTGGCGAACTGATCTTGTGTTTACAATAAGAAGTAGTCCGGGAAGTTTGCGTCCTACGATGTAAAATCATAACTTTTTATGAAATAAACAGCAATGAAAGGTGAATTTTACTAATTCTTTTTGAAACCTGCAGTACCAGTAATTTTAATTTATTTTGAAGGGTATAATAACATATTTTGGTATTGAGGCATTCTGTCACATTTTAAATCTGATTTATCGATTAGATTTCACTTCTGTGAAAGGGAGATAAATCGTACAGTGCCATGTGCAAACTACAAATGTGGATTTTAAATACTTTACCAATTTGGAAGTAAAATTAACATGGAACAGGAATATTGTGAATGATAATTAGCAGTTTATTAAAAACCAGACTTAACAGCAAATGATCCAATTACATATAAACGCTAGAATTAACCCCCTCATAGCAACGGTCGGTTCTGCAAAAACTACTTTCTCTCTATCCAAAATGACAAACAACGATCAAGTACAATTTATAAAACTTTATTAATAATAATTTTAATTACTGAACTTCTCTTTCATATATTTATAGAATTATTATTATCTGCCGTTTTTTCTTAGCAATACATGGTTTGGTACATGTTTCTTTTTCAAAAATACCATCCGTCGGACTATGCATTATTGTTTCCACGGGGGATTTTCGCTTTCATTCATAGTCCTGTCCCAACTTATCACCATTTTTCCAACTATGCCATACAGAAGCACGACAGAGCTATGTTTAATTTCCACAATGACATTGTAAACTTGGGGTTTTCCCTTGGTTTTTAAAATTTGGGGACACATGTCCCCTTACCATAAAATTTTGAGGGACAAATAAAATTGTCAGGGGACATAACAACAAAGTTGTTTAAAGCAAAAGGAAGTGGACCTGGCCAGAAAAGTTTACCGAAATTAATTATGGACATAGCAGATGTGATACTGGTGAAATAATTTTAAATAATGAAGATAATTAAACTTTGTCACATCATTTCACCCCTGGATGTCTTGTGCTTTTTCGGCGTTGTCTGCCCCTTTTAAAATCCGACTGGGGCTTCAAGTCCAATACTGCTTATCAATGAGATTTAGAAGACTTGTATCTTGGAAGTGTGGAGGTTCGAAAAATTGTTGCATCCACCGATGAAGGTTTTCTTCACGCTGAATAATTCAGTGAAGTTCAAGTAAACCACGTGTAACTCTGAAACCAAGAATTTCTGAAGTATTGAATTTTTTGGGGTGTCAGACAGACTGACAGCAGTTTCAGAATCTAATTTTTCATCGTCGGTACGTTTGTGATTTTGGTAAAAAATACTAAACAGTTTTTGGATGACATGACAGTATTTGTGCAAACGATAGCTGAAAATGCTATGCATATACAGGTTTGCTATCTTGGACTAAAACTTTTCCGTTTGGCAAAAACGAAAAACGAACTGAAGCGGAATATTTCTGGATTTCGCGTTCAATCAAGATTGCGCCATCATGAGGGCATTTGATGATTTTTGTTATGGGACATTGGTGATAAAATTGCGGCAAAACGCAGCTTTTTGTGTGGCAGGGAAAACCCTGTTAACTGTTGCAGGCAATTTAAAAGACCCCAATCAATAATTTTATTTGGTTTCTATCTTTCCAGAATGTGTGTGTAGCTGATGAGGTTAAAGTGCTATGTATTGTACGTGATTTGGTTGATAACCAACATCATGGGAATAAGAAAACATTTAATCTCCCCGTCTCCATGACGGTGGGGAGTATGCTGAAGGAAGTAGCTAAGACATTTTGTTATGTTGTGGAGACAATCTCTGTTCGTTACCAGAAGCAAGCAGGAGCTGATGTCGAAGAGGTAAAGAAAAATATAAAATTTTATAAATTTTGTTTTAGCAGTGAACATTTTACTAGTCTGCTTTTTGCGACTAAGCTTAATATTTACCGGTATGCTGATTATTATCTAACTTACAGTAGATGAAAAATAACTTGAATAGGAAAAATACCATTGAATTAATTCTGTTTTATATTCTTTAAAAAAGTGTATATGGTACAGACCTGTTGAAAGTTTAACACAGTCACTAAGCTAATAAGTTAATGTCCAATGGGGTTCGCCACTGCACCACGTGGTCAATACCTCTTAACATTTGTGCAGAACATTTTGGAAAACGTCAACGTCACAAATTCCCGGAATAACGTCGTTTTTATGGGGAAACGTCATATTTTGCGTTTCCATGTCCATTGGAAACAAGGGTTTCGCAGACACGTTAAAAGGTATTACGTGCTACAGTGGCGAATCCCATTGGCCGCTCATCTCGCTCCCTTGTTAGCTATATCTCGGTAACTGTTATGTCCATCTCTCAACAGCTTTTCAGTCTCTAGCTTTCCATATCTAGGAGACATGACAACCGAGCTTGGACTACTTCTCGTTAGCAGAGTGTTAAACTTTCGATAGGTCTGTACTGTATCTATGTTCACTATTAACTAAAACATGCAGTACTTTTGAATAAGCAGCACACGATAAGTTAAAGTATATTTCAAGTTAGATTGATACCACTCAGTGATGAACAGATACATCCATTATCATTTAATATTTTTTGTGTCTTGGCCATAACACATTGCAGCTATGCAGGAATTTTATGAAAATTGATGTCATGAATGATTTCTATGGTCCAGTGTTAGGATATAACCTTGAACCAAGGTTATATTGCAAAAGGTCAAGGACATTAAAGAGTATGTAATTTTTGTTTACATGTCAGGTGGGGGTATTACTGTAAACATGGTTATTTTGGTTTGGGTTAAATTTATGCAAATTTGACATTCTCAAAGTAATAGCTAAAATTTCCTCTGAACCTAATTTCCTACAAATTATGTTTAAAATACAAGATTTTGAAGGTTATGGTATTTTCTGTGTATATTGTTCAAAATGATAACCAGTCTTATCGTCCGAGAGTGGTCATTTTTGGAAGAAACTGGTTTTCTTTTTCCAATAGACTCCTATATACCAAAATAGAAAACAAATTGAAATTATTAGGAAAAGGGCTTGTTTTAAAAATTGAGTTATTTCCAACATTTAAATATATTAAAAATCTTATGTATTGTAGGTAATCCTAGAACAATGCGAAGAAAAAAGTCTGGTAGAAATCTGTGCTTATGGTGTTAAGAGACATGATTTTACTATAAATGAGAGAGATGAAGTTCTACCTCAAAAGATTGAGGTATGTGTTATCTGAAGAAAAAAAAACATACACTGATACCAAAAAATGTTCTGGAAACAAATAATTACATGAGTAGAGTGCTATATACAGCTGTCAAAATGGGTTTAAAAACTAAGTGGCCAGCTGATTTAAATTTTCAGGTGGCCAGTGGAAATTCCAATTGGCCAGGCAACCTTTTCTTCCAAATGAAGGAAAATTAAGGCACCTTTTAGGTATGGAAAAGAAAAATGTACATTTTTAAAACTGACTTAAAATCACTTGCATACATCAGTGTTATTATTAACAATAATGATGATGTAAAGTGTCCATTATATTGCCTGAAATGGCAACAGTATCATGATAATTCTATAACACAGAAAAGTATCTGTTCTCTGGTCATAAAAGTCAAAAGCTCTTTAAACTTAAAGTGGACAAGCTGGCCACCATTTACAAATTTAAGATCGCCAGACACAGTGTCAGGTGGATCTGGCCAGCATATTAGTAGACAAAATTGAGGGCTGATATACCATAATTATGGAAAGTTTATAATATTGATAGGGTTTATCATGGATAATGATTTTCATACCTAATGAAATCTTTGAAGCTGACACGTACTAGATAGGCTCAAACATTTATACTAAAATGTGTGGTGGAGTTTTCAAAACTTGACAAAAATTGGAGAAAAAATAATTCAAACTGATTGATGGAATTACAAAAAAAATAAAAAAAAAAATACAGAGAGCTGTTGTAGACATTGCTGTTATACATATTTATAAAGGAAAATAATCTATTGTTAACCCCACTTGAAATGAAAGCTCATGATGAGTTATAATGATATTGTGCTTGTTTAATATTTCATACAATTTCTAACAGAAATGTTGATTGTTTTCCATCATTTTCTTGCATTTTTATAATATCCTGCAGGGATGAAAATTAGCAGGGACCCAGTAGCCCATGACTCCTAAAATCAATTTGGGCCCCTAAATGTTGAACCATTTTAGCTATTTATTACTTTTCTGAAGTAAACTGGGCCCCTAACTCAAAATGGTTAAGGTTCATCCCTGTAATCCTTGTTTGACTTTACAAGATAAGTGAGTAAATGGATCCCTTGTCTATGCCAAACTATGTAGTGTTTAAAACAGTTAAAATTAAATTTTAATCATGTAATAAACTTTTTTAGGGTATTGTGGAACAGGCAGAGAGTGAAGCCGATACTGTGGCCTCTACATCATCAGCATATTTCAGTACAGCCAGTACAAGTACTGGAGATACGTATTCCTCTTATTCTACATACCCAGAGAATTCCTATTCGTACGCAGCAGCTGTTATCAAATCTGACACGGGTAAGTGTAGCATGAATAAAAAAAATATGTACAGAAAACTTAAGAGTGCAGATTTAAAATACAGACATACGCATGCATATGCATTGATACCAGAGTATGAAATAACAACCGGTCCTACTAGCAAAGACTGGGAAATTTTGGAAAGGACTGGTTTCGTTTTCAATAGTCTTATATACCACAATAGAAAATGTTGAAATTATCAAGACAAGGGTCGGTTACAAATTTTGATTTCTTTGAAACACTGTGGATTTACATGCTTGCACATACAACTTTATTTAATCTGTCCAGATGACATTTATTTAAGTCTATAAAATTAACCCAAGTTTCATTAGATATAATGTTCAAATTTCATGTCTACATACCACCTATGAAAACCTATGTAATGGTGATGAATCCTTATGATTGTGTGTATCCATTATATTTTATCATAATTCATAATTGATCGTTGGGGGGAAAAAGAAGGTTACTTTTAAGGAATCCTTGTTTTGGTGTTTCCATTCCAAAAGTCTAAACTGATCATAATTGGTAAAATTGTATACAAAATTGCAACACTACTCTGTAAGATGTAACAGTGACATCTGTTTAATATTTCAGGATATGTTGGATTGGTTAACCAGGCTATGACATGTTACCTTAACAGTTTATTACAGACATTATATATGACACCAGAATTTAGGAATGCTTTGTACAGGTAATGTAGAAAAGGACACAGTGTTAAATATCAGTTTTAAGGCCCTCACTGTGCCATATTTTAGGCTAACACTGGGGACCCATTCACAATTAGGAAACTTATGGCATTTTTCTTTTTCACAATGTTGGTCAATACACCACTAATTTTCACAATAAGGACCCTGGTCTCATTAACCAAAGATTAAGAGACAGTTATGGTTTTACCGAGGAAGAAAAGCTTAAATCTTGAAGATTTTATTTTTTTTATTATTAATGAAGAAATAATATAAATTTTAATTAAAAATTTTTTCTCCTTTAAACTAAATGTACATGTATTTTGTGTAGTATTTATATCCAAACATTCAATTACAGTGGAATTTTGAATCTCACGGATGTGTGTACAGCAGCCATTTTATAGTCGGGTTGGAGTTTCTTTATAATGCTTTGAGTGACAGTGCAATCAGCCCCAAAAATTTAAGTTTACCTTTATGTATGAAAGTGTTTTATTTTCTGTTTGCTGTCACAAGATATTTAATTTGCTATATTACTGACTTTAGGTGGTCTCCTGATGGTATTGAAGACAAATCAAAGAGTATTCCATATCAACTACAGACATTGTTTTTACAGTTACAGGTAAATAGCTTTACTTTGTCCACTCTCATTTGGTCTCTTTAAGTATAAATTCTGGTGTCCTCTTTCACAGCCATGGGCTGCCTACTTTTTCCTACATTGCAGCTTTCTTGAGAATGTGCTAAGACACAGAACATCTGTTTAAAGTCTCATTCAAAATAACTTATTTCAATAACAAGCCTTTTAATGCTCTTGGTTGAGCTGGGGATAAAAATCACGGCAGTAAATTTTCAAATCTAGTTTGAGGTTGAATTCATAACTCTGAATTTTGAAAGCCATTAAAAATATACTCTTTCATAGTTAGCCATTATAAGATTTTACCAGATAACCACCATTGGCCTTTTGAGAAGTTAATTTTCCATGCTGTCTTTTAAAACCAATGGGTATGACAATCAATTGTGTTTTGTAATGTTGATTTACTGCATACCAGTATTTGCAATCATTCAAGTGCTTCAGCAATAAGTAGGTCATGGACACACCAGCTACACAATTTTGTGTTTGGATTAATTTTTTTCATAATAAACCAAAACTTGTTCGTAATGGTTATGCAACATAAAAACAACAAAAAATATGTTAAATGTATATGTGTAGAAAAAAAGACTTCAGTTTTATATATTGTTTTCTGTTTAGACAAGTAAAAAGAGGGCTGCTGAAACTACAGACCTAACAAGAAGTTTTGGTTGGGATAGCAGTGAGGGTAAGGCCATATCTTATAGTACAATTATTTTCTGAAGTGAGCTGGACCCGTAAAATATTTAAGATTCATCCCTGATTAAATGCTATGTATTTCAGAAGAAAACTTATCTTTATAGCAGGGTGTCTTTATCATCAGACTTGGGTATTTCACAAGTGATACAGTAAAAAATAGTATTTCAGATCATTTTTCATGCAGTCTACGTAGCAAGGGTTCTCAATAGCAAAGTGGTCTACAGCGCATGCTTATTGATCACAGCACACTTAGGTTGGAATTCTGCTTTGGTAACAGTAGTCTTGTGTTTAAAATTATCCTCAGTATTGATATCACTTATTTGATACTGCAAATACCAGGGTACAAGTCTTACCTGCGAGGAGACTCAAAGCTTAGTTATAAATTGCAAGTAATACACATTTTCTATTTTATAGTTTGGCAGCAGCACGATGTACAGGAGTTGTGCCGTGTGATGTTTGATGCACTAGAACTTAAATGGAAGAATACTGATCAATCACATTTAATTAATCACCTTTATCAAGGAAAAATGAAAGATTATGTCAAATGTTTAGAGGTAACACAACTTTACTTCATTGAAATGTGCTTTAAATCATGCAGAAGATAAGCTTTGTCAATACAAAATAAACCTAATAAAATGATTTGTTAGAATGTTATCTTTATGCCAGTTTACATTCATATCAGGAATTCAAATGTCAATCAACGCCATATATACTTTAGATCTGGATCCAGTTGTTTCGAAGCTTGATTAGTTTAATCAATGATTAAACGAAATTTAAAACATGAATAAAAATAAAAATTAAAATATCATCTCATCTAGTTTTATTACAATTTGCTTTAGTTTGTCTGAATTTTTATTCATTTTCAACATTTCAACTTTAAGTTAACAATATATCTGAAATTATGCAAAATTCAAATTTTGACTAATAAATTAATTAAACTAATCAGGCTTCGAACAACTGACCCCAGAATTTATTAATTGATGATGGCAACACATTCAGATTTTCACCGAAATAAAATCTGTCCTGAATTGGTTGTACACATGTTAATGTTTAAATAAACAGCTGTTAATTTGAAGTCTAAAAATTTTCTTTAAAAACAAGTGCCAAAAAAACAACATGTATAATATCCAAAAAGATGTATTTGCTGGAAGAATTATAAATTTGGATGTAAACAATTAACTCAAAATTGTTATCTATGAAAACGTGTGTGTAAAACCGAGTCATGAAGTTTGTTTTTGATGTCTTAGATAATTGACTACAAGAAAATTGGAATTATAATAGGTATAGATAATTCACTATCCGATGGCAAACAATTACAGCAGATCTATTTTGATATCAGGGTTATTTTGACAAATAAAGCATAGGATAGCATGATTATATACTAACAGAACACACTATTATTAGCTTTTGAGTGGTGTAAACTTACCTATGTTCATAAATACTCTGTCATCCGATCTTGAATGGCTGTTAATAATGTAATGTTTGTGTTAATGTTTATTTTTCTGTGTTTCAGTGTGAACATGAAAGTGCTCGTGTTGATGCTTATTTAGATATTCCATTGGTTATTCGTCCATTTGGTTCTAATGTTACATATGGTAGTGTGGTAAGTAAATATTATCCCTAAATTTACATTGGCCTTAATAGCCTAAGCATTGACATCCAATGTCATTGTTTGAAATAACAGCCCACATTCCAACACTGGTAAGTTTTGGGAAGGACTAGTTACATTTGCAATAGTCTCCTATAAACCACAAAAGAAAATGTTGACATTATCAGACAAGGATTTGTTGAATATAACTATTTCAAACACTGCCGATGTTTAAGTTTATTAATGAAAAAATTCTTAAGTTTTTAATTTTTGATGGACTAGATTTGCAAGCATGTGGTCATATTCCTCTAAGACCTTTTGTTTGGATATTTAAAATACCATGGTATTTGGATATACTTAATAACTTTCAATATACAATATATCTTATAACAAGATTAGAAGTCCATGAATTATAAGAATCACTCTTAAAATACTAGATTATCCATTTTGTATGCAGATTGACCAGGAAAGTTATCTGTTCCATAGCAATAGACGGACTAAAAACAAAACAGCTGATTGACAGAGATGGATGTACACATTACTAAATAATAACTTATTTGGATATAAATAATTTTGTCTTAGTTATATTGTCTTTTCAAGTGCATGTTATTTTAGCTCACCTGTGCAAAGTGCAGTGCATGTAATTTTATCTCACCTGTGCAAAGTGCAAAAGTGTTGTATCCTTTGTGTCTGTCAGAGTCCAATATTAAATGACTGGGGCAATCTCTTTAAAACGATGCATCCATACAGACAAGCTATGTGGTTGCATTGCATTGCATAAAGAAACCAATTTTAATAAATTACATGTTCGTGAATAGAAAAAGTTTAGTGCTGTAAATGTTATATTTTAATATTTTATGTATAGTTTAAATATACATGCAGTTTGTTGTTCATTACAGGATGAAGCACTGGATGCTTTTGTACAGCCAGAGATATTGAATGATAGTAATCAGTATTTTTGTGAAAAATGTAACAAAAAATGTGATGCCCATAAGGTATATATATATATAATAAAATATTTGCAAAAGGGAAGGTTGGTTTAACGATGTAGGGGGACTTGCTTTTATAATAAAATAATGTATCATTTAATGAATGATTCAGCATGCTATGAGATGATCAGTTTTATGGATGGATTCAGAGTAATGAATTGGTGACAGTAATCTCATTTTCATTGTATTATGAAAAAAACATGGTGATTTGTTTGATTTATTTACATTGTAGCATCATGTTTGTTTCTTAAAACTTTAAAAGGAGTAAAAAGCTTTTAATGATTGTTATAAAGTTTTGACATGTATATCTTGAAACTAATATAAACACCTGAAATCTAATTTAAAAAAAAACAGCATTGGAATGGTTGTATTAAAACATCCTATACATGTGTATATTTTATATAACAGTTTGTTTTCAGAAATTGTTTAATTTTTTTTCAGGGTTTAAAGTTTGTATCATTTCCCTACCTCCTAACTTTACAGTTAAAAAGATTTGATTTTGACTACACAACAATGCATAGAATCAAGCTCAATGACAGGTAGGTAACACACAAACATCTACATTAGAAACTGATTGTCTCACTTTGATAAAAAAGCAACACAATAACGAAATATATGTACAATTGTACATAGTTTTACCATTTAAGTTTTACATTCTGACCCTTGTTGGGATTTAGGATGGTTTCTAATCTCCAATTTGGCAATCTCCTTGCAACTCCTTTTGATCTTGTAAAGCCCTCTCATTATGACTCATTTGGTACCTCTGATCTGAACCCTGTTCTGAAAAATGATGTCACAGATTAAATGATATACAGGTCTTGGACATACTCTCTGGGATTATCAATTGTGAAGAAGCATCACGGGAACGTCCAATATCGAAATACCATATGCGACTATACCTAACCAATTAAAAGTTGAGAATGACAAGAAAAATATACTAGTAATTGCAATTACATGTAATTCTACTTTCTTTGGTATCATTTAATACATGTAATTCTAGTAAAATATTTAGGTTTAGGTTTAGTTGAATTGACTAACAGGTACTTTTGACTAATGGTTTTAAATTTGTGTTTTACTTATAAAACAATAAAGTGACTATGAAAGACATTTTTGTAAAATTAAAAAGAAAATGTAAGTTTCAGAATAAAAATTATTTTTTAAGAATTTAAATGTTTTCTAATTCCTTCTTTATATTTATTTTCAGAATGACTTTCAGTGAAGTGTTAAATTTGAACCATTTAGTAGACCGAGAAAGTATACCTGGTGTGACTGATTCAGCTACATGTACAGTAAATGGTGAAAAAACCTCCCAAAGTGTTACAGAGGATAGTGGTGAAGATGAAGGTACTTTATAATGAGAAATATTTGCGGTTAGAAATGTCTGCATTTTAATATTCAGAAATGTGTGTTTGATTGTACTCATTTCCAAGATTTGGACTTGACCTAAAAAAATCATGAATATTATTGCATCGCGAATATTTTTCGTTATACAGTATTTTTAATTACCTTATAAAACTCTGACAGAATGTTACATGAAATTATACATCTTCATCACTGTGGTAGTTCAGTTAGTAAAGGGCTAACTCCATATGTGGGAGGTTGGGTTCAAATTCTGACTGGGTCTGTTGAAAAGTTGAAAATAGGTAGTGACTGCTCTTTTGCCAAACACTTGGCATTTAGAAATGAAAGTTATGGGGTCCTTGGTAAGACAACTTAAAAACCAATGTCCTGTGTCATGAATAGGCATGGCACACTAAAGAACATTGCTCTGATCACACTGCAAAGGTAAAAAATTCACCGATAGCAAGTGAAATATTCTTGACTGGAATGTAAAACACCTTTTAATCAGTCATTTACATGTATATCTAAACCTCCTATTCTCTGCTGTTATCTTCGATAAATAACTGGGTAAATTATGCATCCAGCCCCTGGCTGAAATCTTGTCTGTTCGTTCACATAGTCTCATTGATAGATCCAATTACCTTATGTTGATAACTGCAGTAACTTTCAACAGTTGGTGCCAATTATGGTTCCATTTGACTCATTAACTGCAATAGTTTGTTTTGGTTAATGTAATACTTTAAACATTTAATTTCACATGAAAAAAATATGTTTACAGTATATTCTAAGTGGTTTTTTTTTCAATCTGTCAAGTGTGTTTATATGTTATATGATCGTATTAATTCATTACAGGTATTGATGAAGGTATAGAAATTGAGAACGGTATTTCAGGAACTTCATCCGGGAGTGATTCGTCTAGTCTTTCCAGTGAAGCTGCTGCCAATGATAAAAATGCAAAAGAGTTGGAGTATAAGGTAAAAGAAGAAGAAATATGCTTAAAGTATAAACTTGTACAAATGACTTCATGCTCATAGTGTTTTTTGTTGGAGCCTTGGTGACCGAGTGGTTCAAAATGTCAGCTTACGGTGCCTCTCACCACCTGGTTTCCAACTTGTCTTGGAGTGATCCTTGTCTTGCATAGAGACTCATCAGGCAGGTGCCCCTAAAATGGAATGTCAATCCAATTCAAAGTAATTAAGATAAGAGAAGGGGAAGGAAGGTCACACCTACAACCCTATAATCATTAGTCTGTGGACTTTACCACTTAACCACATATTTCCAAGTAAAATTACAAGTTATTGTTGTATATTTACAGGGTCCTTATGTCTATGAGTTATTTTCTATCATGATACATTCAGGGAGTGCTGCTGGTGGACACTACTACGCATATATAAAGTAAGTTATATCCATTATTTATAACAGATATTCACTTTGACTAAAGGAGTATATTTTTGTACAGCGTTCACTATCTACAGCGTTCACGATAGTGAACGCGTGTACTATGCTATCGCTTTCTTCCAAGATATCGAGCTTCTTTGCTATGAAATTATAAGATACGAGTACACCTGGAAATAGTGCGCCTGGTAAATGAGCGTGAAAGAAGTATATCTGTTTTATCGTGAGATATGTATTCTGAGACGGGTAATGCATTTGGTTACATATGCACATTTGGAATAAATTTTCGGAATACATTTCGGAATCTAGTAAAATATTGCGACGGGATGCATCTAATAATTTCTGCAATTTGGCGAACTGATCTCATGTTTACAATAAAAAGTAGTTCGAGAAGTTTGCGTCCTACGATGTAAAATCATAACTTTTTATGAAATGAACAGCAACGGCAGGTTGTTTAATTAATTCTTCGTGAAATCTACGGAAATTTAAATTTATTTTGAAGGTTATGATAACGTATTTTGATGTTGAGGCAATTGTGTCATATTTTAAAATGTTTATCGATTAGATTTTGCTTTCGTGAAAGGGAGATAATTCGTACAGTGTTGTATGCAAATTTTAAATACAGTCGTTTTACCAGTTCCGAACAGGGTTTCATATAAGAGCTGCTGCAGACGTCATCCACAAGCAGAGGAAATAAAATTTATGTGGTGTAATAATACAAATGTTTACTGATTCCAAAATATCGACACCTGTCCTCAAAAACACGTGGTAGTATGTTTTCTTGAAAAAAGCATTTCCGTGATCACGATTTGTTTACATCGGTTTACAACTAGGTCACCAACAATCTCTCGTACATTTAGGAAGCGGTTGAAGAAACAGCAAATTGAGAAAGTTATTTTGCGATTCCTTTAATTGAACGGGATTGAAATTTTAGATTATTCGGTAGTAAAAATTCGGAACTGGTAAAACAACTAAATGATCCAGTTATGCATACAACCGCTAGAATGTACCCCCTCATAGCGACGGTAGGATCTGCAAAACTCTACTTTCTCTCTATCCGAAATAACAAAACGATCGGGTACAACTTTTTTAAATTTTAATTACCGATCGTCTTTTTCATATATTTATGAAATTAATTTTTTCTACCATTTAATTCAGCAATACATGGTTTGGTACATAAAAATTTGTTTCTTTTTCCAAAAAAAAAAAAAAAAAAAAAAAAAAAAAACCATCCGTCAGACTATATGCATAGATCGACGCCCCCCCCCCCCCCCCCCCCCCCGAATTTTCGGTTATATTCTGTCTTGCCACAACACAATTTTCCCAACTACGCTGTACCACAGCACAACAGTGCTATGTTTTGGTTTGGATAACAATTCATGCATCTTCATACAGATGTTTAAGAACCGCTGGATTTAAAATGCTTTAAAACATGTTTGTTTTAAAACCAATTGGTGTTTTCAAAACAAACATGTTTTAAAGCATTTTAAATCCAGTGGCACCCTAAATTTACATTTAAAATGCAGCAGTAATATTGCTACAAGTAATTATTGACTGTTGGTATTTCTTGGGGTAATTAGCAGAATGCAAATATCAGAAATTAGTTTATACTTTATCATATTGGACTAAATACAGGCACTTGATAGTATGATTATGCTGGAATGTTTAAAAATCATATATTTATGACATATTATGTGAAGTTGTATCATTTATCACTGTATTGATATTTTAGGTCTTTCAAAGATGGACAGTGGTATTGTTTTAATGACCAGCATGTATCTAAGGTAAGTACCAGAATTTTTTCCATTAAATAGCAGTTACAATTTGTTATCTTGCAATAACATAATAATTTATTTTGGATAAACAAGGAACCCCATGATAATGTATGTCACATAAATTTTCATGGTAGAAAAATTGGAAGAATAAAAACTACTATGGGCCTGTATAATGAAGTATCTAATTCTGAGTAATTCATTCATTTTGCCTACCTATTGGTAAATAGCAATTTTAATATTTGTTATTTTGCAATGATATTGTTGTTTGTTTTGGAACAATTCCATGGGGAGAACTCCGAAAGCCTTCTATGGGACTTCTACATATATATAAGTTCCAAAGTCAAGGTAAAGATGGTAAAGTATCTATATATTATTGCGAGTAATTTGTTCATTTTGCATATCTATTAGGATTTTAGAATGCTTATTTATTTATTTGCACGTTTTGCTTTGTTTATATAGATCACATATGAAGACATTACAAAAACCTATGGTGGAAATAGTACAGCTAGAGGGTACTACTCGGCTACTTATTCCAGGTAAATTATTTCACAGAAAACCTAGGCCTTAGATAAAGCATCCAGTCACTCCTCCAGTTGTCCTGACCAAGTTTAAACAGCCTTGTGACTAGTGGAATTTTATAAACACCTATCTTTGATAAGCAAAGATTTGTTTAGAACTTAACAAAAACGAACATATAAATATAGGCAATAACATCAAAAACGAGGTTATCACAATCAATTTGTTTGACCTGGGTCTTGTCACTACTGGACACTTTGATCTCATGATATTAAGTATTCGATGACAAATAGTTTACATATTAAGTCAGCGTTAATCCTCAACTATTTTGAGTTTGGGGCCCAACACACTTAAGAAAGGAAGTTGTAATAGTAATAATTAGCCAAAATGTGTAAAAATATAGGGGTCCAGACTTAATTTTTAGGAGCCATTGGCTACTGGGCCCCTGTTAATTTTAATCCCTGTAAGTGCATTAATTTTATCTGAGATCCACATGTATATTATTTATTATTTTTTATTTCAGTTCAACAAATGCCTACATGTTAATGTACAGGCAGATAGACCAGAAAAAGAATGCTGGTAAGTAAACACAACCTTACTCTAGGTTTTTCGCTACTTCTGTATTTTCCATAAATATATTTACTACAATAAAAAACAAACTAAATTAAAAAATGTTGACTTGTCTTAAAGTACTTGAATTACACCACTTGATAATTTTGTCAGTGTGTCCTGTACTTGTTCAAAGTAAGGAATTTTAGAAACAGTAGTCTGTTGTAATTGTGTTTATTTTATTTTTTGCTTTTTATGTGTTTTGTTTTGGAATGTTAGTGATGACTATTGGCTATTGCTAAGAACATGTTCTTCTGTTGCGTCTTTCTATATTACATATAAATCTTTTTTTGATAGATTTCGTACAACCTGATAACTTTCCTGAACATTTGAAGAAACATCTACAGCAGATACAAGAAAAAGAAGAGGCAGAAAAGAGACAGAGAGAACTAGACAAATCTACATGTAAAGTAAGGAATGCCATTTATATACATTAGCATGTTGTGTTGGTGGTAGAAAATAATAGCCAGTCCCAAAGTCTGAATCTGGACTGGTTACCTTCAATAGTTTCCTATAGAGGCTGAAAAAAGACAGAGAGAATTAGACAAATCTACATGTAAAGTAAACAAGTATATGTATATACATGTGCATCTTGTGTCGGTGTTGGAAACAACTGCAGTCCCAAAGTCTGAGTCTTGACTGGTTACATTGAAAAGTCTCTTGTAGAGGCTGAAAAAAATCCCAGAGAGAATTAGACAAATCTACATGTAAAGTAAACAATTATATGTATATACATGTGCATCTTGTGTCCATGTTGGAAACAACAGCCAGTCCCAAAGTCTGAGTCTTGACTGGTTACATTGAAAAGTCTCTTATAGAGGCTGAAAAAAAAATCCGAGAGAGAATTGGACACGTAAACAA
Organism: Anadara kagoshimensis; assembly: GCA_021292105.1. NCBI lineage: Eukaryota > Metazoa > Mollusca > Bivalvia > Arcoida > Arcidae > Anadara > Anadara kagoshimensis. Next base: position 49,933,615 of record CM037865.1, read on the forward strand.
TTATATGTATATACATGTGCATCTTGTGTCGGTGTTGGAAACAACTGCAGTCCCAAAGTCTGAGTCTTGACTGGTTACATTGAAAAGTCTCTTATAGAGGCTGAAAAAAAATCCCAGAGAGAATTGGACACATCCACGTGTAAAGTAAGCAATGATAATTATATACATAAATGTTGTGTCAGTGTTAGAAATAACAGCCAATCACATAGTCTGAGACTGGTAACTTTTGGGAAGAACCAGTTACTTGTTCAATAGTCTTCTGTAAAGGCTGAAAAGAGATGAAGAGAACTAGACAACTTTACATGTAAAGTAAGCAACCGTATTTATATACATTAGCTTCTTGTGCCAGTTTTCAAAATAACAGCCACTCTGGCACTATGAGGCTTGTGACTTTTACATAGGACTGGTTATTATTTAAAAAAAAAAAAAAAAAAAAAAAAAAAACACCTTTATACCACAATGGAAAATGTTGAAATAATCGGACAAGAACTGGGTGAAAATTTTGAGTTATTTCACACATTGGTGGTGTGATTCCTGTCAGGATGGATTAGTTAATGTCATTCTGTAAATTTAAATCCTAGTCATGGTATGTTGCTCTATTTAAACACTGTCCATAGGACAACTCTTGCTGGATTTTATGTGAATGTAAAAAAAAAATATCTGAATACATCTTGTATTGTAAAATTCCTTTGATACACTGGTTTTAAAAAAGCCTGCAAGAGATTCTAAAATGAAATCTCTTCAATTAAACTGTTTTGATAGTGTCATTAGTTCCCATATGGACTGTTACAAGTCATTCATCAAGTATTTGTGTTCTAATTTTTCCATGAGCTGTCAAAGAAATTATTAAGAGTTGCTTACAATATCAGTTTTATTAAGTAAAAACAGTATAACGTATTATTGGTGCATAACCTTCTGTTGAAATTCTGTTTTGACAAATTTATTTCATAATATACATGTATAATTATACTTTTTGTATACTTTGTTTTTAGATAAAGGTATTTTGTTATCATCCAGTACAGAGAAAGAGGATTGAACAAAAGTTAGAAGTACATAAAGACAAAACACTGTCAGACGCTACAGAAATGGTGCATAAAGTAAGTCATTACACACACAGATAAATAAATATTTCAGAAATGTAGTATGTAGACTATGTGACATTAAAACTGGTGATAGTTACATTAACAGAAAAAAGGCAAACATTCACAAAATAAATAAAAAAAAAGAAAAACTTTCAAAGTATTTATACCCTTACACAGTTTAGGGGGTATATAGAAATTAACCTGTTTGTCAGTCTGCAATCTGTCCCAATATCTTATCTGCTCCATGTCTTCCACGGCTGGATGGATTTTGATCAAACTTGGCACAAATGTAAACCAACACGAGCTGATGTGTCATATACTTAATTCAGGTGCATAGGTCATTGGTCATGACCCAATGGCAAAACCTATGCAGGGTTGGAGGGGGAGTGGAGGTGGGGGTATAAGACTATAATATAGTTGTCAGTTGTCATCACTTACAGTTGTAGTTTATTTTTTATTTTAGATGTTTGACTTAGACAAATCAGTGGCTTTAGATTGTATACGTCTGGTGAAGTATGACGAGTATCAGGACTCCTTAGAACGCTCTTTTGAGGGTGAAGAAGAAACTCCAATGGGGAAACTTCTTGGTGGTGTAAAACAAACATACAACTTTGATCTTCTCCTAGAGACAAAACGTCCAGATCAACATTTCCAAGAATATAAACCTGGAGGTAGGTAGACAACAAAATAATATTGCCAAGGGGTTCCAAATTTTCTTGGTCCAAGACCTTTTAATTTTAAAATAGGACCCTTGATATTCAAACTGTAAAAGTTCAGTGAACCTGCCATATTTTACCACATATGAAATCAAAGAAAGAATAAAGGGAACATTGGGCTATCAGACATCAAATATATCTAGGATAATTTTGGATACAGAAACATTATATTTATCAATAATAATGTAATAAGAAAATACAATACATGTATTTTGATAACTGGAATAATAGTACTTTATTACATTGATACAATTACATAGCAGACAAATTAAATTTCAAATTATAATGAGACAAATTACATAAAATGTAAGTAATGTACAGTAGATGATAAAGGATACTTGATACAACTAAATAGATCATTGTATTGAAGTCACAATTCTTTGTTAAAGTTATTTAAAATGATAAAATTTCTTTACTTAACAGGTGTTACAATAAAGCTGTATGTAGCTGATCTAGAAACAGAATTAATACAAGATCCTGTTAGTGTCAGAGCTTACCAGACTCAGACAGTCGGGGACTTCAAGAAAATTGTGTCAGATGTGAGTACATGTACATACATGATGATTGATGATCAAATGTTTTTAGAACAAAACACTTATGAGGTTTAAATTCGATAATTATATTGGGTTAATTATTTGACCCAATTGTAAACAATTTGTAAAAGAAACAAAAAAGCTTTTTAAAAATGTTTTCCACCTCAAAAATACAACAATCGATTAAAATTTGGCTGGATAATTCACCATATGCAAAGACAAAATGCTCAGTGCAATGCAAGTTATGTGGGATTAATTGTACTGTCATTGGTGACGAAGAACTTTTGTATCAATCACAAATTTATTTTTTTGTCACATACATTGACATAAATCACAAATTTATTAATGATCAGTATTTATAACTTTATATTTTGATCATGCTGGACAACTTCAGTTGATTTTCGAAGTGGCACTTATTTCTTACATATACAACAATTTATTTTTGTTACAGGTTTTTAATATTCCTGACAATTAAATGAGGTGTGTTTTAGAGTTTTTAAACTGAGCCAATTGGTCTCCCTGTGTTTAATGTATGATTTATTTTTGTTACAGGTTTTGAATGTTCCTGACACTTACATGAGGTGTGTTTTAGAGAGATTTCACAATGACTTAAGGTATCTCAATGTGCCAAATAAAACCTTGAAATCAGAAGGATTCTTTAGAAGTAATAAGGTATGTTTACATTATAGCAAATGTAATGTTAGCTAGGTACAGGTATCCGTGGAATAAGTGTGAAATAGCATATATGTCCATCAGGGTTCGTACAGGCCTGGAAAAGTCCTTAAATTTTGAGGTTTGCCCTAAAAAGACCCTAAAAATAAGTAAAGCCATTGAATTTATCTTGAAGGCCCTAAAAAGCCCTTGAATTTGGCCAATTGGGTGTCTGTATTTTGATATTAAGTGGTTGCAAATAGACTGATATATATAAATATATAAATAAATTAAAAAGTTGCATTGAAATGAGCAATTTAAAGGTAACTGTCCCTCCTAAACACCTAGCTTCAACCTCCACTTCAAGTGTTGTTACTATGGACATGTAAGTAATTGTTTTATTGATTTAATTTCCTTTGCACCAATTTTTTTTGCTAAAATTATCCCTCTGATTAGGCCTTAAATTTGCAAATAAGACCCTGAAAAGACCCTAAAAAGTCCTTAAATTTGGAGTCCAAATGTCTGTATGAACCCTGTCCATTGTTTAAAGATTTTTGATGGACTCGATGTAGAAGTGAACTATGGTGTTCTGCTGACAGCTCTTGTATAAATACTTTAAGAAGGGAGCAGTTCTGTTCTGATACTTCTTTTTCAAAAGACTAGTTTTATAAATAAGATATACTGTTCCTCAGACAGTTCAGGTTTAATGGATTTGGTATAAACTGCTTTTCTCTCACTTCAAATTTATAAAAAATTACTTTCTGGGAAAAATGTTTTTTGATGCTTGATTATAAATGAGGAATTTTCCTTTGTACAGTTTCACAGTATGTAATTTTAGATGTAAAGCCAGCTTTTGAAATCATTACAATTCAAATATGTCTTTTATGTTTCAGGTTTATGTAGAATATTCAGGTGATTTAGAAGAAGATGTACTATTTCAAGATAGTAGATTCTTTAAACTTCTAGATCGATACCAAAATACAATTAGAGTACATGTAAATTTACCCTCCGTAGGTAAGTCATCTATCACACACGCACAGTCACAGTCACATACACACACACACACACACACACACACACATTTTCAAACTTTGCAAAAGCGTTTAGTTTTCATTGAGCAGGAGGCATCGACATTTGGAACAATTAGAAAGATAATTTGTAATGAGTTTATTTTGAAGTTACTGTAAGGTAAAGCAATTTCATGTAGAGTGATCAATAAGTATCTATTGTTTGATCAAGGTTTTTTGGAAAGTCACCAGTTAAAAACTCATGATCTGTGGATCTCTTGTATATATTGATACTTTAATTTGTCAAATCTGTGTTATGAGAGTCTGTCAGCGATATTGTGGCAGAGTGTTTTAAAACACGGGTGAGTTTATTATACACAAAAGGTATTAATACTGCATTATAATATACGTATATTCACACCTTCATGCGTTCATTTGTCAACCCTCACATTTATATATCCCTATCTTAGGCTATCTACATTATATAAACTCTTCTGTGTTTATAAACGCTCTGCCATAATATCACTGAAGGCCTATATTGCCTTTTTATGACATTTATTTATCATTATTATGTTTTTATTGTTTACAGAGGATGTAGAAGAATTCCACAAGTCCAGTTTGAGACATAATAAATTATTAAAACAAGCCGTCAAAGAATCTGTGATAAGTGACAATGATAAAGTGAAATTCCAGTTAGGAAACGATTCATTAGAAGTGGACGAAGGTATTAGTGACCGAGGAAGTGAAAGTGAACTAGAACTCAAATTTAAATCAATGTCATTACATAAATCATATAGTGACCCTTCTATATACCATAGATATAGTACGAGTACTGACGATGTTGAAATGATAGTCCATACTAGTAGAACTAATAGTCTGTCATTACAGGGGCAGAGTAGTAGTAGCCAAGACACAAGTACAAGTGCTGAATTTAGTTTACCGACTAACGGCAGTACTAGTTTAGATGGACAGGTAGAGGATCCCCAGAGTGTGGATGATACATTGGGGAATAAAGATAGTGATTCAGAACAGACCTCACCCCCGTCACCGATTGAGAGGGGGAGTTTCGTCCCAGTTAAGGATTTGGACTTTAGTAAACAGGAACCAAAAGAGGACTGGGATGCCGAGATTGAGGCTGAAAATGATGTTATAATTAGAAATAGTGAAAATGAGGAACCACCTAGAAGATATTTTCATGTGATACATCAGGAAGTTGATATCTTAACCAAACAGAGACGTAAGTACTTTTTATTTTTTCTTTATTTTTTTTAAATTTAATTTTTAAGTTGTCAAGTTGTGTTTTATGTATTTACGACATCACTTTATTTCACGCATCAATTTGTTGATAGATAATCCTGACTATGTATATATTATGTTGTTACTGTGACATATCTTGATTTTTGCTATGCATGCATTTACTGTAAATCCGTAAATTCTCTTTTTAGGTCCTTGAAGGCTTAATATAATCAGATTGAATGCTTACTGTTAAGAAAATGATGGAAATATAAATAATTTACATGCCTATAACATGGTGATCTCTTGAATATATTTTATGCGTTGCATATTACAATAAAACTTTAATACTAGAAAATCTTCATACTTAACAATGTAGTTCCACAATTTTGGTCCGAGCACTACTGACGAGGAATTAAATTTCAAAACGGCTGTCTCGTGCTCCAAAATTAAAACAGTGTAGTAATAGTTCCGCTGATTTTAAGTTTAATAAATAAAACCTTTGCTTTACTAGTTATTTATAGTATTTAGGAAAACAAGGTTATCAAAATTTTTACACTAAATTTATACAAAGTTACTTAATAAACATATAATTTATGTGATATAATTTATATAATTCAATAATATGTTTATTTAGTAACAGTTTACCTGAATTTGGTGTAAAAAAAATACAAATTTATTATTCAATGTGTGTTTTTGAACATCACAAATTTATTATTTTGCTAATAATCTGTTTCTATAAATAAGTTAAATAACATTGTTTTTAGCTCACCTGACCGAAGGTCATGTGAGCTTATGGCATAGCGCAGCGTGTGTATGTGCGTGTGTGCGTGTGTGCGTGTGTGCGTGTGTGCGTCGTTAACACCTATTTTCGACTTCTCCTCTGAAACTACTGGACAGTTTTTAATGAAACTTTGTCAGAAGTATATATGGGCCGGTGCAATTCAGATTTGTTCGTGGCGTTGCCATGGCTACCATAACTAGGTCAAGGTGACCTAGGGGTGCAAAAATCTTAAAAAATCTTCTTCTCCGAAAGTACTGATTGGAGAAAAAATCTGATGTGATATTTGGCTTCTCTAGGGTCTTAAGCCTATAGTTTGTTCATTTTGTAAAAATCGGATAAAAAATAGGTTACGCGTTTTTGCGTTTAATTTTGAAAAAATCGTAAAATAGCTTCAAATTGTTATAACTTGACTATTTGACCAGATAATGACATGGGGTTTTCAGTTTTGACATCTTCTTCTTAGTATCTTCAAAATGAGGTCAAGGTCAATTGTGAAGGTCGTGACCTAATTTTTTTTACCTCTGATTATAATTATTATGTCGAAAACTATAAACTTTTTGTATAGGCATGTATATTAGAATGTTGTAGGTATTGATACAACGATCATTTTGATGTATAGAAAAAGGTCATGGGTTCAAAGGTCAAGGTCACAGATGTGAAACAATACCGAAATGGTTAATTATCTCGAAAACTATAAACTTTTTGTATAGGCATGTATATTAGAATGTTGTAGGTATTGATACAACGATCATTTTGATTTATAGAAAAAGGTCATGGGTTCAAAGGTCAAGGTCACAGATGCGAAACAATACCGAAATTGTTAATTATCTCGAAAACTATAAACTTTTTGTATAGGCATGTATATTAGAATGTTGTAGGTATCAATACAATGATCATTTTGATGTATAGAAAAAGGTCATGGGTTCAAAGGTCAAGGTCACAGATGTGAAACAATACTGAAATGGTTAATTATCTCGAAAACTATAAACTTTTTGTATAGGCATGTATATTAAAATGTTGTAGGTATTGATACAACGATCATTTTGATGTATAGAAAAAGGTCATGGGTTCAAAGGTCAAGGTCACAGATGTGAAACAATACTGAAATGGTTAATTATCTCGAAAACTATAAACTTTTTGTATAGGCATGTATATAAGAATGTTGTAAGTATTGAAACAACGATCATTTTGATGTATAGAAAAAGGTCATGGGTTCAAAGGTCAAGGTCACAGATGCGAAACAATACCAAAATGTTTAATTATCTCGAAAACTATAAACATTTTGTATAGGCATGTATATTAGAATGTTGTAGGTATTGATACAATGATCATTTTGATGTATAGAAAAAGGTCATGGGTTTAAAGGTCAAGGTCACAGATGTGAAACAATACCGAAATGGTTAATTATCTCGAAAACTATAAACTTTTTGTATAGGCATGTATATTAGAATGTTGTAGGTATTGATACAACGATCATTTTGATGTATAGAAAAAGGTCATGGGTTCAAAGGTCAAGGTCACAGATGCAAAACAATACTGAAATGGTTAATTATCTCGAAAACTATAAACTTTTTGTATAGGCATGTATATTAGAATGTTGTAGGTATTGATACAACGATCATTTTGATGTATAGAAAAAGGTGATGGGTTCAAAGGTCAAGGTCACAGATGTGAAACAATACCGAAATGGTTAATTATCTCAAAATCTATAAACTTTTTGTATAGGCTTGTATATTAGAATGTTGTAGGTATTGATACAATGATCATTCTGATGTATAGAAAAAGGTCATGGGTTCAAAGGTCAAGGCCACAGATGCAAAACAATACCGAAATGGTTAATTATCTCCAAAACTATAAACTTTTTGTATAGGCATGTATATTAGAATGTTGTAGATATTGATACAACAGTCATTTTGATTTATAGAAAAAGGTTATGGGTTTAAAGGTCAAGGTCACATATGCGAAACAATACCGAAATGTTTAATTATCTCGAAAACTATAAACATTTTGTATAGGCATGTATATTAGAATGTTGTAGATATTGATACAACAGTCATTTTGATTTATAGAAAAAGGTTATGGGTTTAAAGGTCAAGGTCACATATGCGAAACAATACCGAAATGTTTAATTATCTCGAAAACTATAAACATTTTGTATAGGCATGTATATTAGAATGTTGTAGGTATCGATACAACGATCATTTTGATGTATAGAAAAAGGTCTTGGGTTCAAAGGTCAAGGTCACAGATGTGAAACAATACTGAAATGGTTAATTATCTTGAAAACTATTAACTTTTTGTATAGGCATGTATACTAGAATGTTGTAGGTATTAATACAACGGTTATCATGATGTAAAAAAAAAAAGTCATTGGGGTTTAGTATTTATGTTTTCTTTAAATCTATCAGCTAGCCATTAGTTATCAGGTGAGCGTATCAGGCCCATGGGCCTCTTGTTTTGTTATTTCAGAATTAACCGTGCTTGTAGATAAACGTATAACTCTAGGTGCTTTCAAAACGGAATTAGAGTCATTTGTTCAAACCACCTCGGACAATTTTAAAGTAAGTTAATCTTCATATTCTTTAGATGTGCACATGTATATACAGTAAAACCTTGATTCATCACTGCCATTTGTTCCATAAATCTTTGGTGATATTAAGGGGTTTGGTGATAAACGTATAACTCAAAGTGCTTTCAAAACGGAATTAGAATCATTTGTTCAAACCACCTCAGACAATTTCAAAGTAAGTTAATCTTAATATTCTTTAGATGTGCACATGTATATACAATAAAACCTTGATTCATCACTGCCATTTGTTCCATAAATCTTTGGTGATATAAAGAGGTTTGGTGATAAACTGAAGGAGGCTTTTAGGGGAAAAAAGAGTAGAAATGAATTTTTGGAAAAATAAAATGGTGATAAGTTGCAAAATTATCAAGGGGCAGGCAGTAAAACAAGGTTTTAATGTAATTCCATTGATTTTAGAACCAAAACTAGTGCAGAATGTTAGTGAGGGGTCACTTAACATTGTCTAGGTTCAAAGCAATCTTCATGTTAGCTAATGTTGTATAAAACCTGTATAGTTCAAACTTCCTTAAAGGCCACCTCTATATAAGGGCCACCTGCTTATAAAGGCCAGTAGAATTGTATCCCAATTGTTCTTTATTCATATCATGTGAACTTGTATATAAAGGCCACCTGCCCACAAAGGCCACTTTACTTGTTTGCCTTGGATGGCCTTTATAGAGTGGTTTGACTGTATATATATTGAAATGTTTTATAGTTGATTTTGTGCCTATCTACCAACACTTGATTGATTGATTGAATGGGGTTTACATCCCAGTCAAGAATATTTCACTTGTATCACCATCTGTAGGTGAAGTAGCAGAAAGTTTGACCTTTGCAGTGCACTCGGGGGATTATGTTGGGAGGGTTCTGGTTCTTTAACATGCCATGCCGTAAAACAGGACATCCATTTTGGGGTCTCTTCCAACAATTGAGACTTCATGGTTCAATGGTTTTTGTCTGGTCATCTGTTCAAAAAAGCTCTTTTATACGCACATCATTTGTAAGCACTTGACTCAAATGTGATAAATTGTTTTGTGTTTTAGGTGTACAGGGTGTATTCAAACAATCAGGAATTTGAGAGCATTCGGCTGTCAGAAACATTGTCCTTCTTTGAAGATGGCAAGGTAGTAGTTTTATATAATATATGTGTATTGTTTTGACTTTAGTTTATTTGAGTGATGATAATTGCCATACTCACTTGGGCAACCACAGTTACCATTTGTAGAGAGACTAAGATTTTACTTTTTAAGTGTTGATGGAACCATTTGCTGACAGAAGTCAGTTTAACACTTATGTCAAGCCTTGTGATGAGTGACTATAGTTTAATTCCAGGGAATTCTTGTTGGTAAAGAATCTTGAAAAACATGAATGCTATAATTTCCTTCTTAGAATTTTTTTTTCATTTATATGCAGATTATTTCTGTTATATGATCTTATATTTCTTATATTTGATTCTCAGCACTGTATGCAAAAAGGTATGGGGCACCTGTTCCTCCAGGTTTCTCTCACACTAAGAACTCACATTTTCTTAAGCTAATTTTTATGCAAGTCTAGATCTAAATTGTTTTATAAATAATTGCTTTTGTTAATGACATTAGATAGAAGAAAGAAAGCGGTGCTGTTAAATTGATAAAGTAATTTTTGCTTTTATTGTTTTATATCACAATTCCCATTTTCACATTTCTGTGAAGCTATGAGTATGACACCAATTTATTTGTATTTACAGTTGAACATAAAACTTGGCCGAGCTTTAAAGCCTGGTGAATACAGAGTTAAAGTTTATCAGTTGTTGCTGAATGATTCTGAGGTACAGTAAACATATAAATTACAATACAGTTTAACTAGTGATTCACTAATGCATGATATAGAGGGACGGCCTAATTTTTATACCACACAACACATGGTGATAGGGGATTTAGTGGTATATGCCATCATATAATCAATATACATTGTACTTCAAATTTTATGGCAAGTAATGAGACATCCCTAGTTTTGCCAGATATGCAGAATGGTAAAAGATACACACTCCTGTAACTATAAATAAATGGGGCAAAATTGAGGTGTTGTAAAAATGATCCAGATTTCTTGTATCTTATATTTAAAGTCTATAGACAATAAAAATTGTATTTTAACATTTGAATAATTTTAAAAGTATTTTCTGAATGTTATAAGTAAAATCTAATATTAATTTATTTATGGTTCCATTTTTCAGCCCAGCAAGTTTTTGATAGATACCATATTTGCCAAAGGAATGTCTGTTTTAGAATCCAAAAAGATGATACTGCCAGAGATAAAGGAACAGTGTTCACTAGATTTCCCATTAGAAAGGTAATACATACAACTTGTAATAAATTATATATGACCACCCATAAGCATAAAGGGCCCTTAGGTAAAAATATTTGAGAATTTCACTTTTTGTTCTATTTTTGAAGCATGGTGAATGGGTTATGCAAAGATAGTAATAAATGTGAAATTATCCCAGTAGTTATAGAGAAATTGTGGAAAAACCAAGTTTTCTTTACAGACTACATTTATTTCATTTAAATTTTTTTCTGCATTATGGTTGGATTGTTCTAAAGGCACTTTTCATTTAAGGAATGTCATAAACAACTGTCAAATTATTTGGAAAGTATTGCAGTAAAACCTTGTTATAATACTTAGTAGTGTTCCTATTAATTGAAATGTCAAAAATTTGTTTGTAATGTTAGTAACAAGATTGTATATTTTAGTTTCATTCAAACTTTTTTGTAGGTCCTAACCATCCAGCTTATTTTAGGTCTTACAATATACATAAAATAAAAAAAACCCATAAAAATGAAAAAAAAAAACTAAACTTTAATTTGTTTAACAGTTGTAGATTGCGAAAGAAAACCTGGAAGAATCCAGGAACAGTTTATGTAGATTCTCAGTTGTATGAAGAAGATGTTCCTATATTTGCTAACTGGGAAGTGTTCTTACAAGTGCTCGATGGTAAGTACATTTTATATATAGATAACTGGGTTGTTTTTTGTTCAGTATACATGTATTTTGATAACTACTGGCAGAGAATCATTTAATTAGCTTGTCAGCATAGTAAATATGTGTATATTTTATTTGAAGGTCCAGAGAAGATGACATGTAATTCCTACTTGGCCATTTTTGTACGCAGATGGAGGCCGTCCAATTTCTCAGTAGATCCATTTCAAGAAATCATTTTAACACAACAGACAGTTGATGAACTTAAACAAAAGGTATGGTAATCTTATTAATTTTTTAATGTGTTGTTTGATGTCAAAAACTTAGTTTGATATTGATAATGAATCATAATGATGTAGATAGAATCAATGATGTAGATAAAAGAAAAACTTGTGAACATAAACAGATAATTTTTCTAAAACAAAATGTGAACTAATTTATTTTCCATTGCAAGCATTTGTTCTCTAGAAATTGATTTCATGTAAATATTTGTAATTCATATTACAAGATGAAATACCTTACAAATATCTAGAATATTGAGGTCTAGTGATTGTTGTAAACAGACTTTAAATCACTTTTGACTTTTTTCCATCTGTAACAAATACACTTGAGAAAACCTTTTATCAGATCATCAATATTCATTTGCATAAAGATTTGTAATACTAGTATCAAAATTATTTTGAGTATAAAGAGTTTTGTGTTTATTAGTTACATATGCAGCTGAGCTACAGAGTGCTGCCTTGTTTAAAAGTATGGAAATAATAAGAAAGAAATTGAAATTTATTGTTGGCGTAAATTCCATTCTGGTATAGAATTTCCAGAAAATGAAAACACAGAAATGAATCACTAGTACAGCTTTTCAGTTGTAATCTTTATGTTAGCATGTTTATTCTGTTGGAATAAAATTACTAGTGCATTCATTCTAAAGAAAGAACACACGTAAGGATTTCTATGATGGAAAGAATGCACTGTTACAACATGTGTATTTTAGCACTTATTAATGTAATTTATTTATTTATGTTTTTACAGTTGGCTGAAGTCAGTGGCATACCTGAAGAAAACATAGAATATGCTAAGGTATTTGATCAATACTGTGTATCATAAAGTGATTATGTCATTGTTGGCTTTATTAAAGTTTTGTAAAGTATAATCCTGGAAAGGAGTAGAAAATATTTCAGATTGTTTGTCAATTAGATTTGAAGTTCAAAAATTTACCATTGAATTCTTACTATTTGGAAATGAAATTTTCGCTCTGTACAGTTGATATGACACTTTAAAGTCCAGAGCTTGACTTTAATCCTTAAAATTATTTACCATTTATCTTGACTATTTTTTAAATGATGTGAACAAAAACATAAACACAGGGCAATATGTCTGATGATTCTTTTATAGTGTATATTGTATTATGATGTTAATTTGTATTTCATTGTAGGGTAGAGGTACATTCCCATGTGATGTTTCATTGATGGAAATTCATACTGACTTAGACTGGAGTCCATATGTCACAACATTGAATACATGGCCCTTGTATATATGTGACGATGGAAATGTCTTATATTACAGGTAAGCATCTCTCTCTCTCTCTCTCTCTCTCTCTATCTCTCTCTCTCAACCTTGATTCATCACCACCATTTGTTCTGTCAGGTTTTGGCATTATAAAGGGTTTTGGAAATAAATCAAAGGAGCCTTATAAAGAAAATCTTAGAAGAGAATCAGGTTTTGTGACTTCAGAATATAGTGCAATAAACAAGATTGCAAACATATCAAGGGGAATTGTATTTAGGTTTTACTGTATATTGTTGATGAAAAAAAATTCCTAAGCACTTCATTGATTCTTACATTGAATATCACAAAAAATCCAAGTTTTATTACAGCACAAATTCACAAAAACACAGGTTATCATGGAAATAAAAGAAAATTATTTCAGTACATTGTTAATTATGGAAACATGCATGTATCATGGGTATGTAATGTGGGATCAGTAATATTTTAAATGATTTGACATCTAGTTTACATGTATTTGAATTGTGTGATTATATTTGACTTTATGAAATTTCAGGGACAAAAGTGAGAAACTAATGGAATTATCTGATGAAAAGAAGAAAGAGCTCCAACAAAAGGAAAATGCCAGGTATGTAGCTACATCTGTCTGTCCATCCATTTATCTTACTATCAACATGTGACTGGTATGATGTTTTAGGTCATGCATTCATAAGCTTCAGTCACCAGATTGTATACTTTTTTTGTGTCAAAGTAAAGATTAACCTGTAGAAGAAGGCCATTAGATAAGGTTTAGATCTAACAGATCCAGTTCTAACATATAAAGTTTAATCATTATAATGCTTAAACAAATAACTTGGCTTAACAAAACTTGAAAACATCTCTGGTATATATGCATGGAGATATTTAATCAGTCTGGATGAAGTCTTGTTATGGCACAAAGTGTTTATCCTCACAAGTGACTACATACTAGGTACTAAAACTGAAGTTGAGCCGGTGGCATTGTATCCCTTGTCTATTGACTAAGATACCAGTAGATATGAATTCTTTGTTTTATATAATTTATATGATTTGTTTAAAGTTCTTTTGTATTTTTTGTCCCCAGATTGTCAAGAGGAACATACAAAAGTTCATACTCACCAAGAAAAGAGCGAGCATTAAAGATATATACAGATGATTTACCGCCCAGTAGTAGCAGTAAATCTTCTCCAGATCTAGATTAGACATTATTTAATAGACTTTAATTATTATTTGTTGAAATATTTGCCATGGTTTTACATCCCATTTGAGCTAAGACAATATTTTGTTGTTCCCATTTTGAGTCATCCTGGCTAAATTTTATAATGTTCAAAACTCGTCAATATCATGAAATGTATTCTGGAGCTTATTGCTTTTGGACTTGTACCAAATTTATTAATTGTTTTAAAAACTAAGAGTTAGTTCCATTCAGTTTGTTCAGAAAATATATTTTAAGATTGCCAAATGAATGGATTTTATTATTTGTATGTGAATGCGTATATTTCCTTGATCTCAACACCAATCACATTTCATTAAGAAAAATACAAAACATTAGAAGAATCAAAACCCTTATATAGGTAAACAACATTGACCTGTCCGTTTGACCTTTCATTAGGAATATTCATATAGGAGGGTCCACCCAATACTTGGGTAGTGTTAAGACCCAAGTTAATTCATTTTACTAGTAACAGGACACAGGTTTACTCTATGAGGTGAGTATATCTCATGATGTATACATCTGTGTTCCCTATGGTCCGTGATGAATATTTCAATAAAAGGTCAAGTGAACAGGTCAAAGTTGTTTGCCTATACATGTATGTGTATGTGGTCATTGTCTGATAGTAGGTCATGGCTGTTTATTTATAAATATACATGTAGGTCAATTAACACCTCTATTTCTATAACAAAACACAACACTTTACAAACTATAGTGAACATTTATTTAGCTATCTTCGCTGTGTCATATTTCATAAATACTCAAAATTAAAGAAACTTATTACCAGATGGTACGTCATCTGGTGTACATACCGTGTTCTCAAATAATGTTCGATTAATCATCAACATTGAATCCTGTAATATCGGGAAAGGGGGAGGGTTTATCATTTAACATGGTGATAAGTGAAATGTTTTTGTAATATATCTTGAAAAATATAATTGAAATTTTATTTCCTGGACAATAAACAATATAAATGACTGAACAGTTCTTTACTATTATCAGATCCCCTGTTCTTTATCTAGTAGCACATGATTAAAGAATATTTTGTGATAATTAAAAAAGTGTTATTTTTACAACAGAAGTTGAATACCTCTGTTAGTAGATTATAACTTTTGCTTTTTAGCTATTATATGTTGAGAGAACTTGTAACTGGTTACTATAGTTACAGATAATTTATAACTAACTGTTATAACAGTTAAAGGCCAATTGTAACTGGTTACTAAGGTTAAGAGTCAGTTTGTAACATGTTACTATGGTTAAAGGTCAAAAGTTTATAACTGGTTACTGAGGTAAACAACGGTTACTAAGGTAAACCGTTTGAAATTGTTACTAAGTTTAAAGTCCCTTGTTAAGGTAAAGAGTCAGTTTGTGACATGCTACTATGGTTAAAGGTCAAAAGTCCATAACTGGTTACTAAGGTAAACAGTTTGAAATTGTTACTAAGTTTAAATTCACTTGTTAAGGTAAAGAGTCATTTTGTGACATGCTTCTATGGTCATTTGTACTTGGAATCTAAGGTCAAAAGTAAAAAACTGGTTACTAAGGTAAACAGTCAGTTTGTAACTAGTTACCAAGTTAAAAGTTATGTTGTTACCAATGTTTTAGATCATATCATAGCTTGTTACTAGGTCAAAGGTCATAATGTGACTTGTTGCCAAAGTTATAGGTCAAAATGTCAGTTGTGTATTGGTTTTTGGTGTCATTATTGAAAAATAAAATAAAATGTTATTTAATTAAGTTTTATGTACAGGTTTTAAAATTAAACATGTGATTTGTTTATTAATATAAAAGATGAATTAAAAAAAACTCGAGAGTAGAAATGTCAAAAAAAAAATAAAAAAGAGAAAAATGTTGAACAAATGTCATTTATGTTTCATGTAATTTAATGTTTTTGTGTTATAGTTTTAATTTATGATGTAATGTTTGATGATGTTGGTAAATGTTTTGTATTATGGTTATTTTTGTGTATAAAACAAAGCTTTACACAATTTATCTGACATTTCAACTGTATCTGAATTTGTACGAGCTTAAAATTTTCCATTGAAGTTGGAAAAATTACCAGAATCCTCTTCAAAAGTTACCAGTCTGGGATTATTGATAACCTAATATTTTAACATTGCTTTAAGGTACAAAGATTCAGATGAAGACATAAAAATTGCCTCTGATTTAAAGTCACAGATCTCTTCCATTATATGCTGCTTTAAGGCCCAATGTTATATTTTCCTAAAAAGCTAAAATACACAGTTGTAGTATGAATGTTACTAGAGAGAATGAAAGGCATACTTTGTGTTCAAAATTCAGATAATTTCAAAAGAAAATGAGAGTGGGTGTTTTAAATCTGCTTACTTGCAATCTCTCTCGTGAACTAAAATCATATTGTTTATTTATTGCATGCAATTGTACTATATATATGTTAAATCCATGTTTCAGAGTTCAAATCTTTGTCCGACATACTGGATGATTAAAAATATTCACAAGAAGAACTTTAGCAGTTTTATCTTAATTGCCATTTCCATAGGAAGATATTTCCAATTTTCTGACATGTTATATTTTCTCACATGTAGCCATGAAGACATTTTTGATGGAAATTTGCATTTGCACTCATAACTACTGACTGCAAAAATTTATCTCCCACAAAATTCCTGGTTATGCATTATTTTGTAGCTCACGCATAGTAAACACAACTTCATAATCCTACCCCATTGTTGGAAACCCATAGCTGATATTCACTCTAATTATGAAGTTTACTGACTGAATATTAGCCGTGGGTTTCAGAAGATGGTCCTGCCAACTTGTTCATTACATGTACTTTGAGTAACTTTTTTGAAACAAAACCTTAATTAACGTTTTGACTTTGATACATATCACAGACTAGGTAATAAAAAAATGTTTGGGTTTTTGCTGTAAATAATAAAATGCTATGCTTTATTTTTAAGAAATCAAATGTTAAAATATAAAATAATTATGATTTCTATTTTGGCAGTTACTATGTTAAAGTATTAAAGAAAATTGGCTTTTTTAAAAAAGAGAATATAACACAATTTGTAATTAAAATTGAGTGCTTGAATATGAGGATACACGTTTTTATTGTTTTTGCTTATAAAGTTTTATGTAATATAAAAGTGCTGCACGCATGATCAGTTTAAAAAATGTAAAGGAAAAAACTTCCAAACAATCAGCTTCATTTACATACTATATATGAAAACAAGTAATATTGCCTGTCCATTTCTTCTTTATTTTACCATATATGGAAACAACAGATAATTGCTTGTCCATTTCTCTTTTATGTTACCATATATGGAAACAACAAATAAAATTGTTTGTCTATTTCTCCTAATGTTACCATATATGGAAACGGCAAATAATATTGCTTGTTCATATCTCCTTTATGTTACCATATATGGAAACAATATATAATTGCTCGTTCATTTCTCTTTATGTTACCATATATGGAAACAATAGATAAGTGCTCGTTCATTTCTCTTTATGTTGCCATATATGGAAACAATAGATAAGTGCTCGTTCATTTCTCTTTATGTTGCCATATATGGAAACAATTTGCTCGTTCATTTCTCTTTATGTTGCCATATATGGAAACAATATATAATTGCTCGTTCATTTCTCTTTATGTTGCCATATATGGAAACAATATATAATTGCTTGTCCATTTTTCTTTTATATTTCCAATTTTCCATATATGGAAACAACAGACAATTGCTTGTCCATTTCTCCTTTATATTTCCAATTTTCCATATATGGAAACAACTGATAATTGCTTGTTTGTTTCTTTATGTTACTATTTTTAGTAGTAACTGGCATTACTATTTATGATTATTCATGTAACTGTGAACTGCTTTTACAGAATTTTATGAGAGTTTGACATAAATTCATTTCAATATTTTTTGGAACTTTGTTCAATAGAATGTGATTTATCTGTCTTTAGTGGTCAGTTGAGATGTAACATTTGACCACTCCATATAAATCCGTGATAATACATACAAAACAAAGAAAGTACTTTGTTGTTAAAGTTGATTGTTTATTAGCTAAGGTTTACGCCTGTTTTTGCAATTATTCAAAATTGTTGTTTTCAAGACAATAAAGTTGATGTATATTCTAAAATTTGTTGTGTTTTACTAAGTAATGATGTACCATTCAAGTCTTTGAAGTTTAGTCATACATTGAATTTATCCGAGATGTATCAACAATAAATACACTGACATAGTTTCTATCAATATTACAAAAGTTGTCATCTGGATACATCTTGACCAACCGATATCCAGCAATATAAAAATGTAACTGAATAGTTAGGTTCCCTTGTCTTCTGGGACCACAAAGGCAGAATAGTCCAAAGTGTCTCTTGCCGCCTAGGTTTGAATCTTACTTGCGATAGAAAATTTGTCAGTTCCGTTGCATTAAGTCTTTGGTTCCTTAATCATCCAAGAGTAAACTGCCTTATATCTTGACTGGGGTGTAAAATTCCACGATACCTCTTCACTCCTTGCAAGGACCTTTTCAAGTTGGACGATTTTAAACAGCTCGTGAACAGAGGTGCATGAAGGCTTCATATATAGACTATAGAGCCTTATTAAATTTGTGAAGTTGGTTGATTTTGACATTTATTGAGAGTCACAGTAACCAAAGTCATTGATCTGTTGACTAAGCATCAGTGTATGGAAAACTCAACAGGTTTGTAAACCTATTTTATTTAAGGTTATGATGACCTTATATAGTAAAACCTAAACATTTTCCCCATACACTATCAGTTCATTGAGACCTACCAGTTTTGTGAAGTTTTATTTTAAAAGTAAAACATTGTCCTTCAACTTTTAATGAACCAAAGGTCCTAGTGGCTTAAAAAATTTATCTACAAGTACAATGTGCATCATCAGGACAAAAGGTCCCACCAAGTTTGTATAGGTTGGTCATTCAATGTCTGTATGATTTCCAATTGTAAAATTTTGATACCTTAGAGTGGCATAGAAACTTGAAACTCCATAAATAAAATGGTATCATTGCATCAATCCCTACCAAATTTTGGAATTTGATCTTGACCTTCATTGTAGAGTTGCTAAGGATTGTGGTTTTCTCTAGGTACTTGGGTTTCCTCTATCAAACATGAACTGAATGCCTGGATATAAGTGAAATAATCTCTGATCTGTAAAACTCCATTACTCCTGAAGTATTGTTTGGTGGCATAACTAAGAAAAGACCAGTAAAATTGTATCCCAATTTCTCTGTGTTCATGTTATTTGAACTTGCATATAAAGGTCAGCTGTCCATAAAGGTCAATTTTACTGGTTCCATTAAATGGCCTGTATAGGCAGGTTTGACTGTACAGTCATCATAAAATACCACTTATTAGTAGGAGTAGAGTAAAGTAATGGTGTTTTACTGCACAGTCAAATTTTTTCACTTATATTGAGGTGGTCAGTTCCATAGATGGTGGAGGAAACCAGAGTTCCCCCAAGAAAACCACTGACCTTCATTAAGCGACCTAGCAAACCTTTTTCAACGTAGGTTCTGTCCTGAGTGGGATGCGAACCTAGGTGGTGAAAAGCACTGTAGTTAGTGTGTGTTTTAGACCAAGCCCCCTATAACATTTCGTCATAAATAAGTAACAAATACATAAATACATACTGGCAATTATAATAAATCAATAAATTCTTTATTTTAGATATATTAAATTCATAAACTAAAAAAAAAAAAACAAAAACAAAAACAGCAGTAGAAAATTGATTATTACAAATCAAAATTCACATTCAATGTGTAAGTAAAGACGGGAGCAAAATTATACATTTCCCCCATGTTAGACCAAGTACGAAATGAAAATAACGTTTTTATTTAACATAACAAGAAATCTGCTTCAATATCTAAATATTTCACAATCAGTCTAGGACCTTCCTCAACTAAAATTTGCACACAGTAATATCGAATCTTTTTATAATTTTGTTCAGAATTAAGGGTGTCATTTAAAAACAACATTTCAAGCTTAAAACATTTATATTTAGTTATGTCAAAAAATTTTGTTAGTAGTTTTGAAAAAGATAACCAAAATTTGCTGTTAAGGAAAATCTTAATTAAGAAATGATTGTGATTGGAGCCTGTAAGTGTGAGGATATTTTTTTCTAGTGTGAGAAGTTTAAAAATGCATTTAGTATTTTATTGCTTGTGAATATTCAGTTTTACTAGTTAGTGGCTTTAGTACAAAACAATTTTCTTTGGATACCCTGAAAGAAAAAACTCTTATTGCAATACCATGAGCATGTAAGGCTCAATTAGCACATTATAATATTAATTATGTCAATTTAGAAGAACACAAATAATGCATCAAAAATGCCACATCAGAAAATATTAGTACAGTCGACTCTCGTTAATTCGAAATCGGTTGAATCGAAATTTCGCTTAAATCGAAATGATACAAATGGTCCCGTCAGATCGCTATGTATTTCTATGTAAATTTGTATGTTTAATTCGAAATACCGAAATTCGAAATTTTGCTTAATTCGAAGTGAATTTTCAGTCCAAATTACGAAATATAACGAAAATTCCAACGTTTAAATCGAAATCAATTTTCAGTCCAATCTAATACAAATATAATGAAAATTTAAAGTTTTAATCGAAATATACTTGTCTTGTTTATACTTTTGAATGATTATACAACAAGCGGCAAAACAAAAAAATACTCAAAAATATTCTATCTTAAACTTGAACAATACCTGAAATAATTACTCCATCTCTTATTTTAAATGTGTTTACAGTAACAGAATGACGGCTTACTCGGAAGATTCATTTCCGACTAAAAATACCCATAAAAAGAAAGTCAGCATCTCGTGCTATTTTCACGATTTTCAATTTGTACTTGAGATACCGGCCATTAGTAAAATGTCAGTCAGTAAGAGGAGAAATTTCATTGGTTTAAACTTAAAGAGTGGGCGGTCTTCTATTCCACAGAATACTCAGAGCTAATTGACACGCCGAAACTTCTTTGATCTATCAAGACCAATTGTTTACACCATTCAGCTACTGGCTGGAAGGTGTTAATTACAAGTGTGTGACATGACAAACTGCGATTCTAAAAATCACCAAAGTCAGACGCTTAGGATTACAGATGAAGAAATTATGATTATGAACAAAATTAAATGAATTTTGACAGGAGTTACTAGTATAGCTAGATCTAGATCGATCGTAGGGAAAAGGTGTAAATTGTTAAAAAATCTTGATAAAACAATTCTTCAATTGAGAATCGCTAGCGCTGGGGAAACTTCAATGGAACCTTGTAAGTTACGGTGAAGTTTTTTCAAGAATTTTTTTGGCCTCGCCATAATCCGTGTTTAACGGAAAATCTCAATGGAATATTGTAAGTTATGGTGCATTTTCCGACTTACTTATTTATTGCTTACAGAACGTGGTCAAACTTTAGTTTGTTAAGCTTTACATACACATAGAAAAATTTAAAATGATTTTTAATCGTAAGCGAAACACCATAATATGTAACAGCATACACGTGACATCAATGGAGGAGTGCTTTACTATTAGAGTTATCTCCCGTTATCATCGTTCTGAAGTGTCCGTCAGCGATCAAAACGGTTAATTCGAAATTCGGATAAATCAAATTTTTTATCCAATCCCTTCAATTTCGAATTAACGAGAGTCGACTGTATAACAGTTGTTCTCTGCCTTACACACACACATACACCCCACACAAAAACATGCATATTCCCTGCATCAGAATGCCATAGTCATGTCAATGTTTTTGAAAGAGTTTTATAAATTAAAACACATAATACAACGTTTCATAGTAATATTTTTATGGCATGAGACTAAATATAATATGAATATTAATATAAATTAAAAAAGGAGAAACAAAAGGTTTGTATGATACTATCATTACTATTGTTTATGGAAAATGTTAAGGTTGCACATTCTTGAATACTGGTAACATATTTTTCTGGGAAATTTGTATATTATGCGACTCCAATATCCAATAGAAATAACAGTTATGCACAAACATTAAAGGTTGCATGTGTTGAATGGTTGAATCTCAATTTAACATTTAGTGTCATGAAACAGAGAATCGGTAAAAAAAGTACAAAAATAAATATGATATGTTATAAATCTACATGAACAAAAAATCATCAATAAAGAAGAACGGAAGTAGTGATGGCATAACTAATGTTAATTTTACGACAGAGATCATCACTTCCTGCGTTCCTCTACATACGGTATTAATGGTAAGTGTGATGACATCATCCAAATTGAGGCTACAGCACCCATAATTCCATAGGTAAAGGAAGTGAAACTACTTCCATAAAGCATGATACAAAAATACAGTGGCAATACAAACACTACAACCTGTTCAGACAAAACTAAGTCGTTTTTCCATAAAATTCCCCAAAGCACAAAAAATGTCGGTAAACTTCCTAAAACGAGGAAAACTTCTAACAGAGATCTGGCGAATCCCCATGACGATGCATGCCATATTGAACTTCTGTAGAGTGTTGCTATGGTAAATACTGCTATGGCAGCCATTTTGGTTGGCACAGTCTGGTTACTTTCTTTTAAATTGTAGATGACTCTCATGTCTTTTTGAAGGCACACTAATATAAGACCTGCAGCACAACACTGTAAAGAGAATTAAAAATACAGCATGTAAAGGAACTTTCAAATATACCCCGACATCATAGGGGTTGGAGTGTGTGTGTGTGTGGGTGGGGGGGGGGGGGGGGGGGGTGGCGGGTGGTGTTAAATTAGACATACATTTATATTCTAAAATAATTCAATCCAATTTGAAGGTTCAAAAATCACTTCAGGCATATTAATTGTAAAATGGTAAGTCTTGAGTATAATTCCCCCTAAGGAAAGTGACAGCTATTAGCCAAGACTAATACTGTACTAGTAAACTATAGTTCCTGTTACTGTGATTTGTCCAATTACAATAAACATCAGGTTTAAGAGAGAGAATAATGTTAAATGTCTATGTAAGCATTAGGGATGTGTTCTGGGCCTTGGTGTTGGACCTGTTTGTGCAAAGCTCTATCAGCCTACCGGTAAATGGTTCTTGAAATTTGTAGATCATTACCCTACTAAAATCCTTTTTTTTTTAATTTTAAAAATTGTATAATAAATAAAATAGATGTTTAATGATAATTTTCATTCTATAGGTTATCAACAATTGGGCCCAAGCTAACCATACATAAAATTTTCTTTCAATGCATGCTAGTATACACTTATTACTTAGTTACAAACCACTGCAGTAGCTCAGTTGGTAGAGTGCTAGCTCTGTGAAAGATTGTGGGTTTGAGCCCCAACCAGGTATGACCCAAGACTTGAAAGTGGGTAGTGACTGTTCTTTCGGCAAGTACTCGGCATTTCGAAATGAAAGTCATCGTTCTTTTGGATGGAACTTAAAATGTCCTGTGTCATGGTAAGCATGGCAAGATAAAGAACCCTGCTGTATAATGCCATCAGTGCAACAGAAAGGCAAAATTTCTGCACCTTTGCCTATAGCTGGTGACGTCTCGATATTAATGAAAGATTCTTGAATAGGATGTTAAACACCATTACTCAACTTAATTACAAGTGTCAATCCAATTATGCTCAAATATAAATACAGTGGTTTCCATGAATACTTACCCAAACATCATGAATAAATCCATGAACTGGACTAATTAGACATAGTAATATAAATGACACCATTGTTGTTATATTTCCTAGTACTGGTAACCATGACAACTCTTTTTCCTCTTTTCTCTCGGTTAATGGAATGATTTCTGATGGCTTAATAAGGAATAAGAGTAGAATTAAAAGTACATACATATTTAAGTCAGCATAAAAATATAAAATACTAATTGTAGAGTCATCACAAATATATATATATATATATATATATATATATATATATAAATATTTACAGGCAAACCAGGCAGGACCGAGGGTCAAAGCCAGCCTATAGGTAATGCACAAATATTGGTGAAATAAAGATATACATGTACTATCTAACTCATTCTTTTTAATTCCATTTGATGGAACAATCTTAGATTCTGATGCCATTCCATTCCCTTTTATGCAGACCTTTATTATTTTTACTTTTGGTATTTGCATTGAGGATCTTTTTTGTTTTTGCTTTAGAGCTTCTTTTATTATCCATGTGCCTTTTCAAATTTAAGTACCGGGGTAGACCTTAATGTAATAGATTGAAAACAAACAAATCTCACTACACAGGAGATAATCTGAGTACTGGTAATATAAATTACAGTCAAACCTGTATAGAGGCCACCCAAGGGAACCAGTAAAACTTGCCTTTATAGGCAGGTGGCCTTTATATACAGGTTCAAATAATATGAACAAAGAACCATTGGGATATAATTATACTGGCCTTTAAAAGCAGGTGGCCCTTATATAGAGGTGACCTTTAAGGCAGGTTGGACTTTATATAATTTCTCGGAAATAAGTAGCCAATGGCGATTTTGACTAACAGGAATGGAAACATAGCCTTACCTTGTGAACTGCTAGAATTCTCAAACAAAGACATATTACAATATTACAACTAAGGAAGAGTTTCCATGCTGGCAATGTAAAGATCCTCTGGTGTTTGTCTCGTGCCATAAAATCTGAGGTTAGAGCTGAGATCGATATGATTAACTGGATAATAAATCTAAAATAGAGGATTAAAAAATTGATTATTAAACATGTTTGTTACTTGTTACATGGTATTCCATCCATCCATGAATTTTAAGTCTTATACATCTGTTTCCATTTGCTTATACATGTATTGTGTTGCATTATTGGTTGCATTAACTGTTGCAAAGAACTAATTTTTTTTTCAGTTTATTTTTTTTCTATTACAAAATATTTCCATTTTTATGCAATATATCAGTAAATATACATATTGTATACAAATCACCAATTTAATGCCAAAACTTCATTCCATTAAAACATTCATTCATTTAATTTCACTTAATCCAATACCTGCTTTGGTAAAAATAAAACCCACTGCAATATGATGCAATGGTTTGTTTGCAAGCTGAAATCTAGAAAAATAATGACACTTTTTCATTTATTGCCAAGTGGTTCACAGATGGATAAAAAACTGTCATGTGTTACATTACAGGCATTGAACACACAACCTACTTCTTGTGGATCAAACAATCTATTACAATGGGGTTGAAGGGAATAAGAATCGCACATTACTACAATGTATATGTACATCTCAATGCAGCATTAGTGACAGAATGTTCTATGTTACCCACTAACAGATTACAGTGCCTACGTTTGAATTCCAATTGGGGAGATCCTAGTACTAGTGTGATAAAGTTTTTTCAGTGTGCTTGCTGAATGTTGCTGATGTTCTTTGACACTCAAAATTTCCTTTACCATCCCAGAACAGGCAATCCTGATATATGTGACATACCCTTGACTGGGGTATAAAACCATCAACTCTCGCTACCTTAAATAGAAATTTAGCACATATCATCAACAATAGAAAGGACACATCTACATCTTACATCCATTGTCACACTGAGAGATAGATTTATTAATTGATTGAATGGGGTTTTATGCCTCAGTCAAGAATATTTCATTTATATTGAGACATAACCGGCTATAGGTGAAGTGGCAGAAATCTTGGCCTTTGCAGTGCACTCAAGGCAATGTGCAAGGAGGGTTCTTTTGAAGGACCCTGTGACTTTCATTTCTAAATGTTGAGTACTTAACAAAAGAACAGCCACTACCTATTTTCAAGTCTTGGTCAGACCTGGTCTGAGTTTGAACATACGACCTCCCATATACGAAGTAAGCACTCTACCAACTGAGCTATCAAAGTGGTATCACAGCAAAAGAAAGTTAACAATGATCAAGTTGACTTACAGAATAATCATGTACTTTTCAAATTTCTGATCAAGATGTCGAGCTTTGAATATAAAGATTACACTACAGACCAAACAACATGATGAGAGTATAAATAATACGATCCCTGATGATGGAACATTGTCTTCTGGATATAGCTGAAAATACACAAAAAACACACAATATTGTAAAATAAATACTACGACAAATCACTCAAAACATTATATCAAATATACCGATAGATGTTACATAGATTTTCAAAAAAATGGAAACAACTCTATAGGAAAACAGAAAAGCTTACATCAATGCATAACATGTAACAGTAGTTAAGTTTTTTTTATTTATTATTATTATTATCATTATTATTTTAAATAAGATTGTGCTGAGAATAGAACTGGACCTATATTTCATAGTACAAAAATATGCAAAGTTTGATCTTTTTCTCAAATTATCATCTGGAAACCACCATGGAACAGATGGACAGATGGGTACACACCTGTCAATGAAAACAGAAATTACCACAAAAATAACCACATATGTGGAGGCATAAAAAGCAGAAAATGCTATAACAGTTTTATAATTTAATAGATAATGTTAGTCAATAAGACCTGACAGAATATATAAATATTTACCAGTAATGCTGCCCTTATTCCTGGTGAAATCCCTATAACTGCTGATACTAGTACCATTATAATGGGATACTTTATAAAATCTGTATACAAAATTGCCCCAAAAATCACAAAACTAAGGAGCTGACTCCACTCAAACAGACAATACCTGAAAACATCAACATACATATTACATGTACTTAATATTTAAGAAACCTCATAAATATTAAAATTGACAAAGGCCGTGCGGATTACAGGATTTATTTGTCTTATGGATTTATGAAGGGACATCATTTAATATCCAGATTCACCCAGTATATTTTAAATTCCATTTAAATCAATCATGGATCAATGCAATATAAATTTACGAAGGTAATTATCCTGCTCAAAGGCATACCCAATGGACTGTCTCCATATCAAAACACTTTATATTGCAGACTCATCTATGTAAATATTGCTTGTTTCTTCCCCTCTCCTCTCTCTCTCTCTTACTAAACTGAAACAAACCCCCTCCCTTCACTCTATTTTTCTCAAACAATGAACCAAGATATAAACATTCCACCTACTGTCTTTCAATGTTTACATTTAACCTATTGGTACAACCTACTATCTCTCACTCCATCATTCTCTCTATCTGAAACTGAACAGAGATGTTTAAACTTGACATATTGGTACAAACCCTCTCCGATCCCAATCTCTCTAAAACTGAACTAAATATTTTCTCTCTCTCTATCAAAAACTGAACCAAGATCTTTACAATCAACCTACCATGTAAGCTCAATATCTGGCTGTAGTAGGATGATCAGCAAACCAATGAATATTTCAGCTATACCCAGTTGTCTGATCTTGACCTCTGACCTCATGTGTAATAGACAAACTGAGATGACCAGCACACCACATACAATGAAACACATACCTGTACAAATAAATCAAAGTAAATTATTATCTGCATAACAAGAAATATCTGCAGATAAAACTTTCACAGTTCAATATTCAGAAATGTGTCCATGTGTATTTACTTTCATGGTTGACGAGCGGGTAGGTAAGCCCATGACCCATGTGTATATTTTAACAAGTAAAATTTATAAAACATAGCGGTTTTCTTATTTTCCCAGTTAAGACTTGACTGTGAAAATCACAAATATTAATACATCATAAATATTTCTTGTTATACTGTATTATAGGGTGATTAAACTGATATTTCACACATTTCACAATATCAGTTCAGTAATCCTTTTATTATATAGCAAAATAAATTTCCTTTACTTCCGTCAAGTATTTCATCTCAAAATACCATTTTTTCTTACAATACATAAATAATGCACTAGTTCCTGTATACGGATATAAAAACTAGTGCAATATGACAACAACACAATCATGACGTCGCCAGCCATGTAACAACAATCATATGACGTCATAAATGACAGCGTCATGTGACAAAGCGTACAATATGAAAAATTGATTCAGGAAACATCGGACTGGATCAAAGTTTGCGTGCAAATATTGTTATTTATCTAACATTAGACTAGTTTTTTCTATCTGATTTGACGGAATACAAGTTTTATCGAACACGCATGATACAGAATTTTGTATCACCACACTGTGGTTATACAACATTGGTGGTAAAGCGCATGCGCACTTTCTCATTGTTACGTCATCAGGGAGTCTTGGATTTGTCGGTCATAACATAGTTCAGTGGTTTTCTGTGGTAAAATGTAATTTATTCACATAAAGTATTGTTTTTTTATTATTTTAAATAATAATTGGAAATGTAAGATAAAAATATTATATACACAGTGTGTATGTACAACCCTTCGTATTAGGTCTCGTCCTTTTTTCGTAGCTGTATCACTACTCATCGCGCTTGAGTGATACGGCTACGAAAAAAGGACTTGACCTGATACTGAGTGTTGTACATACACACTGTGTATATAATATGTATTTATTGCACACTAACACCTCGGGATTTATCCTTTAAATTCAATGTGATGCATATATTGCTACATACATATTGTATATGATAAATAATTATACTGGTATGGGTATCTACTGTTGATATTGAGTACACTTCTTATACTGTAAATATTTATTTTATTGGTTTACTGATTTGAGCAGTTTTCTGGATGATACAGTACTGCTTATTCAAATCCATCACCAAATTTATTATGATCATAGTGTACAAGGTGATCTATGAGATGTACACAATTCAAGTCCATGTGAATTTACCGGTACACAAATTATAACTTCCACAAAAATTTGTACACACTAAAATTTAAATTTTATATGGTTTTATTTACTAGAATGTACTCAGTAATTTTTTATATAATTCACAATCTGCACCAGGTATAAATTCAAATTTCATGTGGATTGTATATTGGTAGTTTTATAGAGTGTGAAATGTAAATGTGTGTGTGTGTGTGTGTGTGTGTGTGTGTGTGTGTGTGTACATGTGTCTGTGTGTGTACATGTGTCTGTGTGTGTAACATACTGTACCTGTGACATCAGCAGGACTTGCTTGTACACCAAATAAATAAGTTCCCATTACAAACATTAATGGATTTACATTAGCTGCGACTGACAAACATAAAAGTATCAAGTTGATTGCTACCTACAATGCAAATTATAATACAGTACATGTGATGTTTAAATGGATGGTAAGACTAAAATTTTCAAAAAATAAATCATTCAATGAAATAAAGTTATTTTACATAAAAATACCAATGTTTTCCATTCTTGGTGGCCAAAATCACTATTGGCTACTTATTTCTGAGATTGTTTTTTTTTTTTTTTCAAAACGCAACCTATTTTAAAATGGACTGTATTTTCACAAATTTTGAAAATTTGGCTTCTTGTACATGTAATTTTAAGATTGTAAAAACCTAGCTAATTCTAGTACTCTAATTTATTCTGATTTATTGAAAACACAAAGTTTTTCAAGTCAAATGAAGCAATGGGGTTCACTACTGTACCATGTGATACACTTTAGAATAACATTTGTGGGAAACAATGGGGTTCGCCGCTGTACCACGTGATACCCTCTAACGTTTGTGCGGAACACTTATTTCCAATGGATATGGAATCACATGAGATGACGTTTTCCTGTGTAAAAGACATCATTCCGGGAATCTGAAACGTTGACGCTTTCCAAAACGTTCCGCACAAACGTTAACAGGTATTGATCACGTGGTACAGTGGCGAACCCCATTATTTCCATTGGATACAGAATCATATCGGGTCAAGTTTTCCAGTAAAAACATTATTAGGGATTTGTTTAGGAAAGTTACCATGGTGATCAAATTGGCAACAAAAATGTACCTACCTCTTGTTTAGAAATATCTAGTCTCATTTCATTAACAAGTACCCTCAAAACCATAAACATCAAGAACAACTTGGCTAAAACAGTAACCATAGTAACATCTATAAATACAAATAGATGTACCTACCTCTTGTTTAGGAATATCTGGTCTCATTTCATTGACAAGTACCCTTAAAACCATAAACATCAAGAACAGCATCGCTAAAACAGTAACCATGGTGACGTCTATGGTAACAAAAACATACATCAGAACTATGACAGCTTTTGACAGATGTATAGACATACAGAAACAGGTCAGAATTAATGGAAACTTCCTGGACAAATGTAACCTACAATAGAGAAAACAAAAGTATGTGAAATATAACGGTTCTTCAGACTTCTGTTCAAAATAAAGACTGGCAAAAATTTCAGTCAAATAAACAAAGGGCAATAACTCTGTTAAAAGGGAGTGCAGGTTACAAAACTTTTTGATAATTTTTACCTGCAATAGAGAATTTAATCCTTATTACTATGTGAAGTAACAGTTTTTCAGACATAATAAAGTTGTTGAAGTACTGACAAAAAAAAAGTGAATTACACACAATGGGCAATAACTTTAAAATAGGAGCCTGGGTTATGAACAAAATTCAATATCTGAGATTTTACCATTATGTAAATCTGTAGAGCAAATTTTGAAAATTTTTGTTGAGATATAGTTGTATAAGGGCCAAATCCAGTTAAAACCATGTCTGTGGGGGATAATAATTATAAAACATGCCGATAATGATGTTAACTGTTTCTGGAGAACCTGACCTCATTTCCCTGGTGGAAGTCAAAATGTTTATAAAATTGGCCAGTTTTCAAAGTTATCATTTTGCTTTTTGGATTGTGATTTGAACATGGACTTGTATGCTTGTTTTTTTTTTGTTATAAACAAACACTTACCTCTGTAGTGTGTATGAAGCTGCAGCAGCAGTAACAACAAACAATGGCCAGCCATAAAGATCAGCTTCAAACAATAAAGTCTCACAAAGTACAAATACTACAAATAGAAAACAGGTCAGTACATTAAGTTTTGTCTGGCTACATGGCCCGAGTAAAAACTGCAGCTGGGCAAATTCAAATAGTTAACACTAAATGCAAACATGCTGATAGAAATACATAGTGTGTGTGTGTGTGTGTGTGTGTGTGCTTCTGTCACTTTTGGTGTATCCGAGTAATTTTAGGGTGACTAAAAGCTAATCATTTCACACTGTTAACCTCAGTATAAACGACAACGGTTACGGTACTTTAGGAGAATATATTGAAATACAGTAAAATTAAGTTATAATGCACCTTGAAAAACTTTCTTCAACTTACTTATTGCTAAAGTATAAAGTCCCAAAAGGTGTGTTTTTCTTTATAAGTCTCTCTCAATTTTTTTGTCATACTCCTTTATAATGCCAAAATTTCACTGAACAAATGGTGGCGATGAATCAAGGTTTTATTGCACAATATTTTCATAATTCTTTTGCAATAAACATTGGATACATACCTATTGTTTGTATGCAGATCAGTATTGTAAATAGTTCCTGACGTCCATAAGTCGCTACATAAGCAGCAGATAGACAGATCACAGAGTTAGCTAATATCAGGATGTACACAGATTTCAGGGACAGATACATACCTATTGTCTGTATGCAGATCAGTATTGTAAATAGTTCCTGTCGCCCGTACGTCGCTACATAAGCAGCAGATAAACAGATCACAGAGTTAGCTAATATCAGGATATACACAGATTTCAGGGACAAATAAAACATAAAGTCATAAATAAACAAAGTTAAGGAAAAACATATATGAATCAGACACAAAAATACTAGTTCCTGTCCAAATCACAAAAGCAAAGTAAAAACTTTGAAAATTAGCAAACAAAGTTAAACATGTAAATTAAGACTTAGGAGTTGAGGCTGCAGATGCTCCAGAAGGTGAAGCATCTCCTGAAACATGAGTTGCTAAAATGCATAAGTCCTCTGCAAATTTTGTTTATTAAAAACTTAAATATCGGCACATATGGAGAATACCCATGCTAAACTCATGCCAAAAGTGTGCAAAAAGTTATTTTGCTCTTTGTACCATTCAGTATAAAATGATCAATTATATCATTTTTTATTGATAACCTTTTGTTATATATAAGCCTGCTCTCTTAACAAATGAGGGGGGGGGGGGGGGGGGGGGGGGGGGGGCAACAAGGCAAAGTGGTTTAAAGAAGAAAACATTACAGTGCCTCTTAACCACTTAGGGTTCCAATCCCACTTGGGCTGATCCTAGGTGTTTTTCTACAGCTAATTCGTTTTTCTACCATCCCTGAATTGCCCACAATGTTATAAATGAAATAATCTTTACTAGGGCATAAAAGTCTGTTACTCCTCTTCACTCTTTTTTACAGTTTGTAATACATATGCATTAGTTTGAAATTCTCTTCTCCAGCAATATTGCATTTTGCACAAAATACCAAGTTTCACAGAAATAGTGCAGTTTTGCACATAATGAGGTATACCTGATACTAAACCAACATATTGTTTCTCAGAAAACAAGCAACATGGGTTGACATTTAGCAAGATTCGTCAGGGGAATAGCATTGCTCGCCTGCATATCTATCGTAATTTACCAAAATACTTTAATCAAAAAATTTAACAATCGAAACTGAATCTAAAATTGATGTGATTGATGTGAATGCTCTAACTCCTCTGTACTTGACCTTTGTTGAACATAAAAGGATATGTAATTCTCCAAGGTAACTTTGCTGCCCAAACAACAGAAAACAATAATGCTAAAGCAAAACATATATTAGAGCCTCCCTGAAAGAAAATAGAAAAAACAAAATAAGAATAGACAGAATTATATCACAGAAAGTCAAAATAAAGTTCCCCTATTTTGCAGTACGTGTAGCTTTATTACACAGTTACAAGTATTTCATTTTTTAGGAGAACGTCACATGACTAATGGTGGCAGAATTTAAGTGTAGCTTGACTTTGTGCATCCTTTCCATAACAATTTGAACCCAAAATTTAAACCATTGATTTTGATGCTAATACTCATCATCATGCTCATGCTTTAATTTTGATGATCATGGTCACATAAGCTCTTCTGTACTTTGCTTTGTAGAAGTACTTTGAAAATTTTACTTACTGGGGTGAAACAAAGTCTAAGGTGTTGGTATCTTTTAATTATATAATTTTGTACACAATAATTTCTTAATCTAACTGAAGACAATTGACAGATCGCCTGCAACACCCACAATATTCCGACAATGCTTGAATTAGACACACCAAGAATAAAAACTCAGCTTGAATTGTGTTGTTTAATGATGTCACTGACACAAGTATGTCATTAGTTGCTGTGACGCTGCTTTGGTACCGTGATGGCGGCCAGTGATGGAACATAAAAAGCATGGCCTGGCGATACATCAATTACATCCAAAAGTAAAACAAATTAAATTTAACAACCTTTATTCACCTCTATTCATTATTTTAGTTAATTTACCCTATATTTCTTGTATCCTAGTAATGCACCAAATGATGAGTATACGGCAATGGCCGCCGGTAACCATGGCAGGAAATGTGATGAGATTCCAATATCTGACAAGTAAGGATAGCAGAGGATGGTTGCTATGGCACCACTTATCCAGCGTATTTTAATCAAAATGCTTAATTGCATACCTACAAAAAGAATGACGTTTTACAAGGTTCATTTAAATAGAATGACGTTAAAATGCTCTCATAATTCTGTAGCAAATACTTTTTTTTTATTATATATTTTGGTTTTTATTTGCCCAGACTTAACTACCAGGGTTAGATGGTGTGTAGGTTGGGTACCTAAGGGTTCACCAAATATTTACAGAGTTTTAGACCACATTTAGGTTTTCTAAAAAAGTAGCAAATAATTTAATTTTGAATACTGTAAAAACATTTAATTTCGTGGGTATTTGTTTTCGTGGTATAGGAAATGTAGACATATCTGTGTAGTTAAATTTTCGTGTTTTTAAAATATGTACTATAACACAATAAGCATAATATAATTTTTGTTTAGTATCAATTTTGGCGCAAAAAAAACAACAGCAAAATAAGCGAAAATAAGTACTCCACGAAAAAGAAATACAGTTACAGTACACAAAGGTAATATACCTCTGTTGTGATGCCCCATGATTATTTTGTCACCTGGATTATTGCCACAATTTTATGTCTTAAATACAATTTTTTTCAATATCTATATTTTTCTTCACTATTCTTGCACATTTTATTGCAAAACTGATTGATAACTTCAAAATATAACTAAATAAATTGTGAGTGTAAAACAAATAGCTGCACTATTGTCTCAAATGTGCATAATAACTTTGGTATTTCAAAATGGTGTTAGGATAGAACCCATGACCTTTGGATCTTGGGAGTCCCACCATCTGCTGATGTGCACCACATGTTTCAAATGGCCATTGACATCAGAAAACACCCACTCAAACACTTATGTTTAGTATTAATTAATCACAAGTCTCCCTTTATCACTAAAGTGTGATAAACAATGAATTTATAAGACAAGTACCTGCTGCTTCAATAAGTGGTCTTATACTCATTAGTGTGGTAAGAAATACAGTAACAGACATCAAAAACAACAACTCTACCTGGAAATAAACGAAAGAAACATATGATAATTAAGACATCAAAAACAACAACTCTACCTGGAAATAAACGAAAGAAACATATGATACTTAAGACATCAAAAACAACAACTCTACCTGGAAAATAAACGAAAGAAAGATGTGATAATTAAGACATCAAAAACAACATCTCTACCTGAAAAATAAATGAAAGAAACGTGATAATTTAGACATCAAAAACAACAACTCTACCTGGAAAATAAACGAAAGAAACGTGATAATTTAGACATCAAAAACAACAACTCTACCAGGAAAATAATAAAATAAGGTACGGTATGTGTGATAAATTAGACATCACTATTGAATGTCTTAGAAATAAATAATAAAATATAATACTAAAATATCCATGATGAATCTTGTAACAATATTTAAAATCATATTTTTGTACAATTTTAATCTCAGTTTTGCAGAACCAATAGTCGGTGAAAATATGTTGGACATTTAGAGGCCATACACAAGTTCTTTAACTACACAGTGTATCATCTGACAATTTGTCTATTGCCCAGCCAGCCAAAGTATAAGTTGCCTCAAACTGTGTCATGAGGGCGCGGTGACCTAATGGATAAGACGTTAGTCTTCAAATCCAGGGTCTCTCACCGCTGTGAGTTCGAGTCCCGCTCGAACCACATGTGGGAAAGTGAATTTTCCTTACCGTTGGCCTTTACTGATTCACTTGGTATCAGTATAATGGACTGGGGGAGTGGTACTCTTGTCTGCGTCATACTGACTCTGTGAGCTAGCAAGGTAAAGTCGCCCTGAGTGCGCGCTAGTACAAGGCAGACCATACAACACACTCGCACTTCACATGCATACACAAAAATTGTTCATAGATTAATCCATAGAGATTAATTAAATAGTTCTCGTCGCGAATAGCTGAAAAAATGCTGATGCGACGTTAAGCAACATTCAACCAACCAACCAAATCAAAGTGTGTCATATTTGCATGTATATTCCTTGCTTCATTCATATTATAGTGTTATTAACGTTTTAACTACATATATTGTCAAGTCCCCTGCAACTACATGTATTTAATGAAAATAATTCAGCACAAAATAGTAAAACTTCAATAACTCTGGTGGATTGCATCAGACTTTCAATTGTCAGAATTTTAATTTTTTTAATGGGAAAAGGCGGCAATCAAAGAATGCTTGAACCAAACAATGTCTACAATAAGATATTACAATGCATTGTTAGATTAGTGGCATTCTAAAATTTTGATGATAGAACTCTTTAAAAGGCAATTTCTTTTAGACAGCCTGTTTTACTTACATCAAAACCAAACTGCAATATTCTGCTGAATGAGAACCTAAACTGACAGGAGCTGTTACCCATAATCATGATTTAGACCACTGTAAGCCACCTAGGCCCCATATTAATTACAAGATATTGAATTTTTACTTACAGCAAACCCAAACTGAAATATTCCGTTAAATGAGAACCTATAGAAGCCAATCAATATTTGTAAGAAGGCAGGAACGACGGAATATGCCGCAGCAATGGCGCCGATCTGAAGATAACTTAAAATGTCTAAATTTTCATCTTCCTTCTTATCTCGCTTTCTAAATGATGATGTGGTTGGAATCATAAAAATCTGTTGAAAAATGAACCTGAAAAAAGGAGGTTTAAAACATTTAATTTAAAGTGGAGAGTCATAATATGGTTATGAAACTTGGTTGACCAAATCCAAAGGATACAGATTTATAAATATACTAAATATAACTAGAGCTGTCTCTTTAGAGCCAATTACCCCCCCCCCCCCCAACATCTACAAGGGTTTCATGTTTTCCCACCACCTTCACCTTTCCTATATGAACATGGTTCAAGGCAATGACATAACTTTTGACCATGAAGATTATTCATGTGATGTTTTATGGTAGTCAATCTTAGCAATTATGAGATATGGCCCGTACACAATTTTACATGGACAGACATACAGATGGAGGGACAGACAGACATGGTGATGCCTATATACTCCCCTCAAACTAGTTTGCAGAGGGTATAAAAATTATTTCATTAGAATTTTGAAAATTTTAATTGTGAATACTTTTGGTGCAATTGCAATAATGTAATCTTAAAGGCATTAATTTGTCTCGCAAGCTTTAATGACCTTTTTTTATATTTGGCAAAATATTATGTAAAGGTGCACTCACCCAATAGAAATAAACATAAGAGGTGTATATTTTATTGGTATAACAGTCCCAGCTGCCCACGTTAACATCACTGCTGATATCCCGGGATATATAGAAAACATAATACAATCAGACAGACTCACCCAATAGAAATCAACATAAGAGGTGTATATTTTATTGGTATAACAGTTCCAGCTGCCCACGTTAACATCACCGCTGATATACCGGGATATATAGAAAACATAAACTGCTCTATAATCTACAATCACAAAGAAATATACATTACTGATACATCTGTAACTTTTAAGTTGACTTATGTTGAAAAAAATATCAAACTCAACTTGTGTAACAGACTGTGTTCATTCTAGAAGTGACCATGGGCTATTGATCTCTTATTTCGCCAAATGAGCCGACTGTTAAAGTCTCAGTGAGCTATATTTAATATTATTATATAGCAATATATGCTTCGCATAGAAATTAAACGTTAAATCCCGAGGTGTTAGCGTGCAATATACATGTATACCGATATTTGCACGCTAACTTTGTTCAAGTCTCAGGTTTCCCGAATCAATTTTTTCATATTGCACGCTCTGTCACATGACTTTGTCGTTTATGACGTCATACGATTGTTGTCGACGTCATTGCTGTGTTGTTTGTCATATTGCACTAGTTCTTGTATCCATTTACAAGAGCTAGCATAATATTTATGAATTGTACAACAAAATGGTATTTTACATGAAATACTTGACGGAAGTTAACGAAATTTATTTTGCTATATAATAAAAGGGTTATTGAACTGATATTGTGAAATATTGTCCCTCGTTGATTCGAAACTTATGTCGAGTCAACTCGGGACAATATTTCACAATATCAGTTCAATAACCCTATAATACTGTATAAGAAGAAACATTTGTGTGGAAGAAATATTCACGATTTTCACGATGACCCGTGTACCGTGAATATATCTTCTCAGCGAAAATATTAATTTCCCTTGATT
This sequence comes from Anadara kagoshimensis, assembly GCA_021292105.1. NCBI lineage: Eukaryota > Metazoa > Mollusca > Bivalvia > Arcoida > Arcidae > Anadara > Anadara kagoshimensis. The sequence continues at coordinate 49,971,442 of CM037865.1, forward strand.
TCACTTTCCCTACAGTAGGAACCGTGAAAATTTCTTACCATGAAAAAGTTTACGAGACCAAAACCGCGAAAGTTTCCTACCGCTAATATTTCTTCTTATACAATACCTCAATACAAAAATATTGATGTTATGTTGTTATGGAGGAGAGAACTTGTAAATGGCCAGATTCTCCTCACGCAGAGACAAACATAAGTCAAGTAAGTCAAGATGCTTTGGAGGAAAGTTGTTTTTAAAATGGCACCTCTGAAAATGCCTAGATTGAAAAATGCATTTGGTAGATGCTTGTTTGACAATCCATTGGGTCAAACTTGAAAATATGTAGTTATGGTACTCTTCTGCTGCGCACTCAAAATTGAATGTCTTGAAAGTTATTCCTAAATGAGACCTAAATAATGGTTGTCGGTTGAATGTTTCTTAACGTCACATCAGCAATTTTTCAGCTATTCGTGACCAGAACTATTTTATTAAGCCCTATGGATTAATTTATGAACAAGTTTGTGTACATGCATGTAAAGTGCATGTGTGTTTTATGGTTTGCCGTGTACTAGCGTGCCCTCAGGGTGACTTTAACATGCTAGCTCACAGAGTCAGTACGCCGCAGACAAGCATATCACTCCCCCAGTCACATTATACCAATATCAGGTGAGCCAGTAAAGGCCAACCCTTCACTTTCACTTTCCCACATGTGATCTGATCGGGGCTCTAACTACAGCAGTGAGAGACTCTGGATTTGTAGACTGACATCTTATCCATTAGGCCACTGCGGCCGCTGCACCTAATTATTGGTGTCATGGTAGGTGTGACAAAATAGCTCTTATTTCTTGTACTTCTCAATGCCCTAAAATCATTACACAGTTATACATTTACAGTGCTGCCTATAACCTGCTCTACTAGAGTATGAGATATTAATCTTGACTAGCATGTATAACCTCATTTGATCAATCAATCCCTCCCTAACAGGCACCCATACATATATAAGAGGCTAACTTACATAACATGCTTCTGTCTCTTTCTTCCTGAATACTGAAAACTGAATAATCATCCAAGCACCTGTCATCAGGACGAATGCATTAACTAACACCAGTAAAAATATGTTTAATACTGACAACCTAAAAATACAAACAAGATAAATTCATTAAAATGACATTTGTTTTAGCTTAGAGAAAACTGAAAATTCAAAATCTATATTTTCAGAAACTGTTTTTTTTATTAAAAGGATTGCTCCTTCCCTAGAACTTATTGATTAAAGAAAAAAAACCTATAGTTCTATTTCAGAGATTGTGATGAAGCATTGGGTGTTTATCTCAAATGCTGTAAATGATTTTGACTTTGACTTCAGACATGAATATTGTGTTGTAATTTACACTAGGACTGAAAGCGCTTAAAACATATCACTCATGCCCAAATGATGGGCAACTATGGTGATGAATCTGAATACTGCGTTAGCAACATAAGTGATGCAGCAAAGTCTAGGGGCGTTATAACAAACCTATGTGTAAGCATGCTTGAGATCACTTATCTACATAGGAAATAAGACATATAGAATTTGGGACTACCATGACAAGTGATGTAGCAATGTGACAGTGGTCATTATAAAATTACTTAAAATCAAAAACTTAACTAACATACTAATGTGTGTACAAATTCAGGGGTTCAAAATTCCCTGGGTACGAGGTCCGGGACCTATTGATTTTACCTTGGGACCATTGATATTTAAATTGTAAAAGTCCGATGGACCTGCCATTTTTACCAGAATAATTCTACTTTTTCAATATAATTACATAACTGCACATGGATCTTTCAATTTTGATATTGGACTTTCAAAACTTTATGTGGGACCTGCCAAAAATAAAGGCAAAAGGTCCTGGACCTTCCATTACAAAACATAATTTTGAACCCCTGAAATTATAATCTCAAGGCAAATTAAATCTTTGGAATTGACAAATCAGGTAAAACATGTGAACTTCCATCAGGGAAGTAAGGCCAGTGGGCGGTAAATTTATAACAACTACATGTACTTACCACAACAATGGAAATACAGAGTATAAAATAAGTATATGACATGGTATAAACAGGGTAATAAATATAACCACACTCCTGAAATAAACAAAAATCAAAAATCAAAAACTGTTGGAGAAAAACAATCAACAGACATGCAAATATATCTATTCATACTGCAGTGTAAGTTTACAAATATTTTTAAAACAATAATTAACAACAAGAGTTGAGTTGAGTAATGGTGTTTAACGTCCCAGTCAAGAATATTTCACTTATATCGAGACGTCTCCAGCTATAGGCGAAGGTGCAGAAATTTTGCCTGTGCCTTGCGCTGATGGCATTATACAGCAGGGTTCTTTAGCATGCCAAACCCATCGTGACACGGGACCTCGTTTATTTTAAGTTCCCATCCGAAAGAACCATGACTTTCATTTCGTAATGCCGAGTGCTTGGCGAAAGAACAGTCACTATCCACTTTCAAGTCTTGAGTCAGACCCGGCCGGGGATCCAACCCACGACCTCCAACTAACAACAGGACCTGTAATTCTTAACTGATACTTAAATTGCATACTATATTCCTTATAACTTGTGTCAAAAAAATGTCTAGGCATCAAGAATAGTATGGATCTGCACTCATTTCTGCGAAGGAAGGTTTGGGGTTCAGGTTATACCAGAGACTTTTGCCAAGCATCATTGGGCGAGACCTTTTAATGTGATGCATCCATACTTTGTACCAAGAAACAATATGAAATCATCAGTATGGCCCAGGTCTTTCCAGCTGTTTGCGCCTCAGTGTCAATACTCCTACGCCAAGTCTGTTTAGGCTGGCCTCTTTTCCTCTTCCCTTGTGGGTTCCAGTCAAGAGCCTGCCTGGTGGCATTTGATGCAGGCTTGCGTAGTGTGTGGCCAATCCATCCCCATTTTCGTTTCCTGATTTTAGTCTCGATTGGATCTTGTCTGGTCCTGTCCCATAGTTGTTTGTTTGAGACAACTTCAGGCCATCTGATGTTAAGGATGTTCCTGAGGCATCTGTTGATGAATGTCTGGAGTTTGTGGGTGTTGGTCTTGGTTACTCTCTAGGTTTCTGAGCCGTATAGTAGGATGGACTTGACGTTGGTGTTGAAGATCCGGATCTTGTTTTTTATTGAGAGGGGTCTTGATCTCCAGATTGGTCGAAGGGAGTTGAAAGTAAATCTGGCTTTGTTGATGTGGCACTTTATGTCTTCATCTGTTTTCTTGGTGTAGCTGCACTGAGTCTTCTGTTTGGTTGCTTCTTCTGCAAGATGGCTTAACTTTTCTTGGGCATCTTGGTGTCTGTGGGAGATAAGACTTATGTCATCTGCAAAGTCAAGGTCCTCCAGCTGCTTGGTAAAGGTCCACTGTATTCCAGTTTTCCTACCTGTTGTGGTCTGACGCATTATCCAGTCAATGACTATAAGGAAGATTGTTGGTGACAACTGGCATCCCTGTCGGACTCCGGTTTGTACAGAGAAAGGTTCTGACATTCAAGATGTTGAAAAAATATTCAAAGGACCAAAATATATTTAACCAAATTTAGCTAAGGAAATACTCTACATAAGAAAGTAACGGTATACAATTTGATAAATTTGATAAAATTTTCTGGCCATGGCTGGTGACATCAAGATATAACAGAATACATTCTAAGAAATATAATCCTGTTCACTCTTCCACTTACTCACGCCATACTTACCTTTGTTTATCCCCACTATTATCTATAATCATTAACAGTGCTATTCCAAAACTGACTATTAACACCAGACTAAAATAGAACATGAAATTAAATTAATTTTTCATTTGTAATCAACAATGTCATTTATGTTCATGAAATGTTGTAGTGACTACATTAGTCAATGGGAAACCTTTGGTGCTACTGTGCAATACAAGGTCACAATATCTGTGTATCTGAAGTACAGTACCAGTAATTTGTGAAAGGACAAATTCTATATATTGACCATGCAAACATGAACAATATTCATGTCAAAATGTTTGTGTTATGTTTAGTTTTATACCACCACAAGTTTCTCATTCATTTAAGATGGGGTTCACTCTTGCAGCACATGATCAACACCCCTAATTTTTGTGTGGGGCGTTTACATCATGATTCCTGCATTGATGTCATTTTTATGAGAAAAGATGAACTGATATGATTCCATTTCAAATGGAAATCACTGACACCCACAAATGTTAGGGGGTATCACATCATATAGAAGTGAACCCAATTCATAAGTTATCCAAATTCTAATACAGTCTGAGAAGGTGACCATTTAAAAAGTCTGACTGTCTAGCATAGCAAATTTTCTCTTTTGTTTTAGTAGTGTTTGTTGTTTATCCTATTCTGTTTAATACAGCGATTAAGAAAGACAATTAAGTTTTGCCATTTTGTCATTTTGTCATTTATCAACTATTATAATATCAATCTCTGTAAAAACTACCAGTATATTGCCAAAATTACCAACGTGATAAATTGAAATATATCAAACAATGTTTATTTCGAATGTTGTCTTTCATTGATAATGTCATACAGACCTTTAAAACTGAACAAAATTATTATGTCTATAAGGATAATGAGTGCAAACAGACATTTAAAATTACAGGGGAGATAACTTTCAATTAAAATTACAAAAGAGATAACTTACAATTCTCCAACTAATGCAAACAATAGTATCAATGATGGAATGGCCGCTACACAAACTCTTCTATTATATCTAAATGGACCTGGATCCACATATTCCTTCTCTTCCAACTGATCATAAGTATCTTCAGTATCAGCAGCGTAATTCTCATCATTATGATCACCTTCCAAACTTATATCGTCTTCTCCGTCCACTTGTAGTTCCTGCTGTCCATTAGGCACACCAATTCTGTGATGAACGTCTGTTTCCATGTTGTTATTGAAGTAAACAGAATTCAACTAAACTGAAATAATATAACCACAAAAATGAACGGACAAATAAATAAATGAATGAAAGGAAGGATGTATGGTTGGATCAATGGATGAAACAATCAACCCAATAAAAGCATGTAGCTCAGTTGGTAGAGCGTCGGACTCCAGATCGAAGGGTCGTGGGTTCGAATCCCGTCGGGGGCATGTTGTGACCTTAAGCAAGTTACTTCATTTCACATTGCTGCTGACTTATCCGGTGTCAGGATAATGGACCGGTGAGGCTGCAACCTCTGCAATTGTCGTCTCGGTGAGCTAGCACCTAAAAAAGTCCTGAGTGCGCACTAGTACAAAGCAGACATACGCACAATACACGCTGCCAGTCATGGTCACATCGGTGTAGGCTAGTGTGATCTGGCTGACAATTATTAAAATGCACCAGAGAGGACTATGGCCTATTAAAAGGTGTCGAATATAGATAAGATAAGATAAGAAAAAGCCAACAAATGAATATTTTTAAAATGTCGTTTTACAATGAATGTAAAAACAAATTGCTACAATATATTCTGAAGGAGTGGTTTCAATGCCAATACACCTACAATAATGCCTTAATTATAAATAAAAACATCATATGTGATTGCTGATTTGGTAACAGGAAAGAAGTTTAATGATTTACAAAGGAACTCAATCCCATCACCAATCAGTAAAAACATCTGAAATCCGTCTCAATTCAAAATAGCTGAATGGCCTTTAAAACCAGTTAAACAGACCTAGCTGTTTCCTGTTAATGTTGGCATTATGGAGACTTCACATGGGGAAAATGGTGATGTTTACACTGGAAATGATGTACTTGGTGACATTTTACATCATAGGCGCAACAGGATCTGCTATTTGCCTTGCTTTTCAACATTGTTAATCCCCATAGGGTCAACGGTTTACTTTGTGCAGAAATGTCCTATGCTAACCAAGAATGCACATACAGATTTCCTGTTATACTAAGTACAAGTATGTGAAAAATATCTATCTTCACTAAAGTTTATTTGATTTTCTATGGATATAAGGTGTAATTCACTGTCACAAACACACTGACTCTGATAGTACAATAAATATAAGCCTTTGTTCATTTTGAATGATCTTCTTTCTATTACTGAGTCAGTGTTCTGCCCAGGCCGCGCCCTTGCGCCATTGGCGCTAAATAAATGCAAATGGTGCATACATATCCCCACAAATGGGCCGTTCGGCGCGCTGAAAAAGTAAGCCGATCTAATAAAATTTAGAACATTTGAATTCATAAATTTGCGTTGACGAAACCTGTCCGTCTTTTTGTTTACATTCGTTTTATAAAGCATCTATTTCCATACCAACCAAGCGTCTAAGTGATCTCATTTCGTAATCTCCTTTTCAGAGTTCTGATCGCAGTTTTGATTGGTGTTTGCCAATCAGTATCCTGTGACGCTTTGCTTCACCGCTTTTTCCAAAATGGCAGCCGGCAAAGGAAAAATGAAGTCTTTATTAGATATCTTTCAATCGCCGGCTTCAAAAGTTAAAAAAAAACAAGCTAATCTAATGAAAAAAAACCGCATCGTGTACACAGGATGTGAACCCCGATCAACCAGGGTGTAGTAGCGAGGTAACTTCTTCCCTCCAAATGCAAAATGCATCCCCCACCCACGTCATGTCAACTGCATCTGATACCGTCGAAAAAACTGCGACAGTCGCAGATACCAGTGATAAAGGGAAGAAATAAACATCAGTAACTATTACTGTTACTTATAAAAGCTTGGTTGGTATGGCCCATAAAATTTGAGAATGGCCCTAATTTTCTTGGCTCAAAGGGCCCTGTGGCCTATAGTTTTTGAAGACTTGGCAGAACACTGTGAGTACCGGTAGGATCCTTCATAGGATGCCATGACTCTGGCAGCTAAACTCATTGAACAACTAAATTCATTGAAAAACACACATTAAACATATCCACTACATAACAACATGATTATAGTCACAGAGCACAAACCCTGGCTTTGGACAGGCACTGACTATGTACATTCTTCTTGTTGTCCATCACATTCTGATGAATAATAACACCTTTAGGGCTGCACCTGATAAATTAGTAGATGTCTAGATGTATGCTATTAACAGTGATACAATGACACTGTCATAGCATCAAGACATATGAAATATATTGAAAACATTTTTTGCAGCACATTGGAATCTTAATAATCCATGGCATGATTAAATTTGACATAGGCTAAATCAATTAAAAATGCAATAACAATGATGGATATATTGTGGATTTTACCTACAATTTTAAAATTCATCCTATTTCACAATCACCCTTACTTTTAAACTTTAAAAGCTACTTAATTATCCTTAAATGCGCCAAAACGTTGCTTACTTTCCATTTGCAAAGAATACCTGCCATGTTGGGTCGGAAAACCCCCTCGAATGACGTCATTTTTCTTGTGTTCAGGGGGAATCCACACAAGTTTCAGTGATGTCACGATGGAAGGTGTACAAGATGGCGGCTGTCGGGTGCATGGATGAAAATAGTGCGAAAGACAGCGAAGAAGGAGGGGATAAAAATGAATCAGACATAAGCGATTTATGTAAGAAAAATGGAGTGAATTATAAGAGTTTCAATGAACGAAAATCGTGTGATTATTTAAATTCTAAGGGAGTATTTTTGGAGAAAATCACAAAAGTCAATGGCATAGTGAAATCAAACTCATTTACAAAACCCTCGATTCCAACCCTCAGATCGCGAGGTGAACGACATCCATCGGGACCCGATTCACCCAGAAGGAAAAGAAGGAATTCTAATAAGGATAGAAATGATCTGCATGTCACGTAAGTATCTTTTAGTGGATAGATTTGCATTAATTTCCACTTCTTACATGGTTTCTGTGGACAAAGAGTGAGCTGTTTTGGGGCACTCCGACGGGGACAATAATTTGCGCTGATTCAACAGTTCAAAGTATTGTGTAGTCACTGGTCACGTACCCACTTTCTTCTTTGACTTTTCTTATTTTCATGTATATGCAAATTAATACTGTGAAAATAAAATAATTCAGATTTCAGTGAAACTAAAGAATTTGATTAAGCAATTTAAAATGTATTTGAAATATTATTACCATGCTTCTTCCTCATTCATTAAGCAAACATTTTATCGTTGTACATGATTATTATCTGTTTTAGATAAAAATTGACAAAATAGCAATACATATAATAAAAATATATGACAAAAATGAAAGAGTAATATCAAATATAAAAGTTAATATATATGCTTTCTTTTTCAGTTTTATAATTAAAAATCTAATTTTCAGTAAAAAGAAAAATGAATGGTTTGATCTGATTCTAGCATGTAGGAAAAAATATATTAAAATGTAAAATATAGTTCTTTAAAAATTTTAAATGTAGCTGCATCTATTGTTTGAGGAAGTCATGTATTGATATATTTTGTTTATTTATTTTATCAATAAATTAATTGTTTTACAATGAAATTTTAACTTTTTTAAAATGGAATATTTATGTTTTATTAAGTTCCTTTTTGATTAATTAATTATAACATTAATTTTACCTTAATGAAAACAAAAATGCTATGTTTCCATTCCTGGTAGCCAAAATCGCCATTGGCTACTACTTTCTGAGGAATTATTTCAAAAAGTAACCTATTTTAGCAAATTTGTGGAAAAATACTTTAAAAAGGACTATATTTTCACAAATTTTGGAAATTTGGCTACTGATTATTTTAAATTTGTGGAAACCTAGAAATGTGTATTAAAATTTTAATCATTTATAATGATGAAGTCATTTATATTTCATCCTTTGAGATAATTGTTTGATAATAGATATAAAATTTCAAAAGCTCTAAGTTATGAATTTGAACTTTTTACATGTTTTAATTGTTTTCTCTTGAATAGAGATATAAAATAAGTGTTAGTTATAAAATCTGGCGTTCTTGGGGTCAATCTGGTGCCATAGACTTCCTGTACCCTTTCTTGTATGTAATTTTATGTGCATGGGTGTACAACTTAATAAAAAGCCTCTTGTATACTGCTGTGACTAAAAGATTTTCTGTGTCATGGGGTTTATTTACAATAAGGTCCAGATTAAATTGAGATAGGATTATAACTGGTTGAATCTTTATTTTCACACCAGGTTCATAAAAAATAAAATAATTTAAAGATATTTTGCCATTTGTATATTATTTTTATACTGACGACTATATATATGTGTGCTATTTACCATGTTTTCATGATGTTATGGACATTTAGCCGATAAATGTCAAGGTTTAATTCAGTTGATGTCTTCGAGCAAGGCTTTGTAATTTGATAACATGTTTTTAACAATATTTTAGGTGAATAATATTTCAATTTGGATTATGATCTGAAATGAATTTGCTATGTCAATCTCATCATTTTTCATATTTTTGTAATTCCATTACTTTAAGCACAAATTTTTAGGAAGACAAATGTATTGTTACAGATCTTATACCTTATAATTAATGCAACAATCTTTATTTCTAATTTGTAAAATTTTGCTTTTATAAATTTTAAAAAAGGATCTGTGGTAGTCACGATCTTGAATCAAATTTCTTTTTCTGCCATGCAGTCTCTATCAGAAAAATATGTTAATTTACCCATGTAAGATTTCAGATTTCCCTATATTACTCAGGGTTAATAAAATGTTACTGGTACACACAGTATAACATCATAATAAAAATTCCACACTGTGATGGTGACTTCTTAAAAGTAAACAATTCCATGATTTCATTTCCTGTGGGAGTATATCTATACAATCCCTATTTTGCAGTGTAACCAGAGAAATTTCGGCCTTTCTATATGTTTCAGACCTTGATAGAGCCTCTATCTTACACCCTCAAGTTGATATTTCTGCACTGAAAATATGAGATTCTGACTTGAAACATTTTTTAACTAATGTTATTAGTTTAGACTGAAAGTGTTCAAAGCATTCTAAGGTCTTACCTGGGTACATCATTTTGCTTACCCTAATCAAAAACTTTGTAGACCATGATTCATTTCAAAAGATAAGATTTGTAATTCTGAGACGAGCTTGAGAAGTATAAAATACATTTTGATGTAAATATCTGTATATTTGTATATACAAGCATATCATTGATCATCAGTTTATAGAAAATTCTCTGTCTTTATATGATATCGTTTTCGGAATGTAATAACTTCAACAGGATATTGCGTTTGTTGCAATTAAGAAATTTCGGTATTCAAAAATGCATGTATGTACATTTTAAGTCTAAAGGAATTTCGAATTAAGAAATATAGTTGGTTGATATCAATAAATATACATGATCATTGGATTGTATTGACATGTAACATAATGTTCAACTTTTATATACAATATAAATGTTGTTTTGGTTAATTAATTTTTAACCTGTCATTGTCAAAAATAAAATAAAATCTGTCTTGTCTACAAATCAGACTGTATAAAAATATCAGACTACCATTAGGTTAAAGTATTCAAGACACTATATATAGGTATATATACATGTAGATAAATAACTTTGAGTTGTGAAGAATAAATCAATGGTTAATTTTATTATGGTTCATAGTGCTGATTTCATTAAAAATAAACCTAGAGTCATTGTCTTATTATGTGTTAGGGATAACTGCATTCTCAGTCATTGAACTTGGGAGTACCATAGGGCAGTAAACTCTGGTCTAAATATACAAAAAAGTCTATGTCCTGACTATAATATATTGGCAAACAACATTGACCTGTCTGTTTAACCTTTCATTAGGAATATTATATAGAAGGGTCCACTCAATAAATGGTCCGTGTAGAGATTCATGGTTAATAAATATACACATTGACCATTATTAGTGTTCACATCATATAGACTTAATATACATGTATGATCCCTATTCTTAGATTTACTTGTCCATAATGAATATTTAAATCAAAGGTCAAGCGGACAGGTCATTGTTGCTTGCCTATACATGGAAATGTTATATAAATACTTTTGACACCGATTCAATACACTATTAAATTTTTTATATGCAGGTTTTTCGTCTGATTACCAACAATATATATAAGATTGACACATATTCAGTACACAATAAAATATACATGTCTGTCTATATGTTCTGTCATATTTCAGAAGAAAAATGATAAATTTTTATTATCGAAGCATGTTAAAGGTCTAAGTCTTGTAATTTTTCTGCACGTCTGGAAATTTTATCTGTAAATGCCCCGGAGCTCATTATCATAATGATTACATGCTTATTTTTGTAGTAGACTAGAAGTTTTTTTTTGATCTGCAAGAATTGATTTCTTTTGAAAGTTACCTTTTAAAAAAACCTGAAACAGTAGTCCATAACATATTATTACTAGGGCGATGAAAAGAAATCGGTCCAATTTATGTGTCTGGTCATTATCTACACTTTCTGTTTAAAGGTTTGTTGAACTTATCTGAAGTGTAAAGTTCTTTGTGTACACATTAATTACCATGGATGTTTTAGTCCGTAAAATTTTGTGGATGTGATAAATATACATGTAGTACCAGTAAAATATGTATACATGAATGAAAGTGACAATGTTAATAAAAAGACCATATAAGGTCTCATTTGTTTCATATTCTTCAAACCCATTGACCTCCCTGTAAAGTGTATGTATGGACAATCTCCACTCCAGTCTTTTACTTTTAGCCACTACAGTAGATGGTAGAGTGTTCGCTCCATAAGTGGGAGGTCGTGGGTTCGAACCCCACTGAGTCTGACTCAAGACTTCAGGGATTTATCAAAGGCCTTTTTAGGGCCGAAATTCGGCCCCATTCCCAATGGAAAAACATTGAATTTTTCCCAAAATGGGCTGAAAAAATTCCCAATTAGAAAATTGTACCAGATACATAGCTGAAGTCTGGCCATAAATGTGGCTGCTTTTCTCAATCTTCTCAATACACTAAAAGCATTTTATTTAATCATTAATGGCATCAAAAATGATGTCAAAGTTTTCCCAAAATAAGCAAAAAGTTGATAGTTTTTCCCAATTTTTAGTTTAGGGCCTTTTCCCAAAAGACCCTGATAAATCCCTGGACTTGATAGTGAGTAGTTACTGTTCTTTAGCCAAGTACTCTATACGACGAAATGAAGGTGAACTTCAAATAAACGAGGTTCCGTCTCACAGTAGTCATGGCACAATAAAGAATCCCGCTGTGTAATGCCATCAGCGTAATGCACAGATAAAAAATTTCTGCACCTTAGTCTATAGCTGGCGACATCTCGATATAAGTAAAATATTCTTGATTAGGACGTTTAATACCATTACTTAACTCATTTGGCAGTCTGAAATGACTGGATTGATTACAATTCTGAAATTTCATTGTTTTCTATAACAACTTTTTAAACACTAAATTAGAAAATTTTTCAAATGTTAGGGGTCTGCCACTTAGACCTGTGGACTACCGTAATCTAAATTTCAGTTTCCAAATCCTACATGGATGTACTTACCACTTTTGTCATGTAACCAGCTGTATTTTGTCATTTCCAAGTACAGGGACAATTTATGTGATTAAAAACTATAGTTGAATGACATCAAGGAACAATTAATCATTTGTGTCATGAAAGACAAGGTTTGTCCTCGGAAATAAATTGTTTGCATCCCTTTTATAATGTTTTGATACAGAATCAAGGATTTCAAATAAGAATACATTTATCTTTTGGTTTTCATAACAAGTTGTCAATAAATGAATCTTTATTGGCTGTCTTGGTGTCTTTATTACACAAAGGTCCTTGAAATTTGTTATTTTGATCTGCGACACAGTCTATCATTTTTCTAATACAATAAATTTTAGTCATCATTAGTTCAGGCAGTATGTTGCAGATTAGACTTTTGTAACACATAAAATAGACAAAGATTGATTGAATAAATTCAGAAAATCAAAAAGTTGCTGATGTGACTGAAATAAATCAAATTATACATAAATATATGTTTAGGTGTGAGTTGTCACTGGGGTAAATCCTAGCGTGAGAAATAGTTGTTGATGTGATTTAAATAGTATGCCTTGATGTGATTCTTCGCTAGGAGTAAATTCTAGAGTGAGAAAAGTAGCTGAAATTATAGGGGTAAATCCTAGCATGAGAAATAGTTGCTGATGTGATTTAAATAATATGCCTTGATGTGATTCTTCGCTAGGAGTAAATTTTAGAGTGAGAAAAAATAGCTGAAATAATATGCCTAGGTGTGAGTCTTCACTAGGGATTAATCTTAGATTGAGAAAAAGTTGCGACTGAAATAATATGCCTAACTGAGTCTTCAATAGGGATAAATTCTACATAGCATGAGAAAGTGTGTTAGATTCCACTGCTGATGAATTGGTTTTATTAAACAATAAAACTGTTTATTTAACAATAAAACTGTTAAATAACACAAGATTTGCATACAAATTACTGATTGTAAAACTCCCATCTGCAGACAGGTACTGAACATAATGAAAAAATGATGTCCAGTGATGTGGTTAAAGTATTTTAAGGACCCCAAATGATCTTGGTGATCACTTTAATTAAATTGAAATAATCTTGACTGAAGCAAAGCAAAAATCATCAATTGGATCTAAATCCATTTATGAATGCAGCCATATATCTTCATCTAAGACCTCCGATTATGTCAGGTAGACATGAATCTGTACAACTAGTCAATCATCTTTCCATTGTTATATGTATATATACGCATTAGTTTTTGATGGGAAATGAGATTCGTTTTGTTAGTTACAAGCATATATTGCTGGTACTAATATAAAAAAACAAATGACTGGCTTTTATATTTGTTGTAAGTGTAAATATTGTGTAAAATAGTATTTTTTAAGAAAAAATAAGATATACACTGGTTTAAAATAAATAAATAAATAAATAAATAAATAAATAAATATGGATACTATATAATTATACATAGCACAGTCATAAAGAACATTTAGAAGTCTTCATATATTCAAGCTAGGAATCATAATGTTACCCAGGGATGAAGATTACCGGTAACACTAACAGGGGCCCAGTAGCCCATGGCTACTAAAAATCAGTCTGGGCCCCTTAATGCTTACATATTTTAGCTATTTATTACTATTACAACTTCTTTTCTGAAGGAAGCTAGGCCCCTAACTCATAATAGTTAAGCTTCATCCCTGTTACCAGTAAAATTTTAAGTGTTTCAAGCTTCAGAGAAATAAATTAATAAAAACAGAACTATTAAAATCCAAATGAAAATAAAATTTTTGTCCTTGGATGCATGCAGTTTTTCATGATAATGATACATTCACAGAAAATGTTATATCTTAAAGGAAAACAAGATACTTTAATGTGTAAGTATTAAATTGAAGCAACAGGAAACAGGGAGAAATAATGTTACCGGTAACTTGTAACTTTTGTAACTTTTTTTATTCACTCTAAGTCCACCGGGGGTGGTACAAGAGGTAACACATTTCCATATTTACAATCTACGCATGCCACATAAATTAACATTAAATACAATACATCATACAATAACAAACAAATACAAAGGTATAATTCTTATAATATATATACAGTATAATAACTGAGAAAACTGTTAATATTCAAGTTGGGCTTCCTTCAGAAATTTAATTAGATTAAGTAGTTTCTTTCTATTTTTAGACTTAAACAATGCCGAAAATTTGTAAGTGTTTGCTTTTTCCAGTAACTAACATCAATATATTTAATACGTAAATGCCTAAAATTACAACATTCAAAAAGTAAATGAAATTCATCACCAATTTTACCATCACAACATTTAGTACATAATCGTTCATTTCTAGAGACATTGGTCCACCGACCTGTTTCAATAGGAAGTCTATGATTACCTGTTCTGAATTTTGTTAGGATTAGTCTTTGTGTATTTGGAAGTATATTCAGATAATTTTCTAAACAAAACTCTGTTTTAAATATTCGATAAGAAACGGTTTTTGGTGAATTAAATATATCTTGGTCCCATTTTTGAATAAATTGATCCTCAAGTTTCCTTTCAACTGCTTTAATTATCCATTGGTTGCTTAAGAATTGTCCCTGAGTGTCCCAAATGTTGCTAAAACCAAGAGAATCAAAAATAGACTTTATCTTTTCAATCCATGGCACTTTTTTCCCATCTTGGAACATTTTAAACATAAGGTTATAAAAAATATAAGAAAATTTGTCTGGTTCATTTACTATTCTACACCAAAAAGATATCATTCTTTTACAGATTATAATATTTAAAGGGAAGCGACCGAGTTCTCCATATACCATACAGTTAGGAGTAGACTTGCGTAACTTTAAAACCTTCTTACAAAATTTCAAGTGTATATTTTCTAAAATAGATATATTTTCAAATCCCCAAACTTCGCTACCGTAGGTCAAGATAGGAACAATCATTTTATCGAATAAATTCAACTGACATTTAACAGATAAGTTTAAATTAGTAATCTTTTTATATACACCGAAAAGGGCTCTAGAAGCTTGTTCTACTAATTTTTTTCTAGCTTTGAAAAACTTCCCATTTTTACTAAAAATAATTCCTAAATAACCGTAATGGTCCACGAATTCTAAGGGAGTATCTTTATATTTTAAAACTGAGGAATGTTTTGCTCTACCCCTTGAAAATACCATTATTTTAGTCTTCTTGATATTTACATCTAATTTCCAATGATCACAATAAAATGCAAAGTTATCAAGAGCTTCCTGCATTGAAGTTATATCTTCTGCGAATATTAAAGTATCATCAGCATACAATAAGAGAAAAATTTTGAAATAGAGTCTCAATTGATCATTACATTTACTGGATATACTTGATAGACCTTTAACATTTTCTTGTACAAAGAACTCTTCCAAATCATTCAAAAACAAAGAAAATAGAAATGGTGATAAATTTTCACCCTGCCTCACACCAACATTACACATAAAATATTCAGATTTTTGTTCTCCAATCATAACACATGATTTGATAGATTTATACATATTTTTAATAATATCAAAACATTTACCATTTATTAAATATTTCTGTAATTTGATCCATAACCCCCCTCTCCAAACAGAATCAAAAGCTTTGCGAAAATCAATAAATGTGCAGAACAATTTCTTTTTATCCGCAAACAACAATTCAATCAAGCAATGTAAAATAAATATATTATCCGATGTAGAGTATGATTTTCTAAAACCAGCTTGAACTTTTGTGATTAAGTCTACCTTTTCAGCATAATCGTTAAGTCGTTTATTAATAATCCCTGTAAATACCTTCCCAAAACAACTCACTAAGGTTATTGCTCTATAGTTATCCGGGTCTGCTTTATCCCCTTTATTTTTATAGACAGGCTTTATGACACCTACCAGCCACTCTTCAGGAATTATTCCAGTGTCAAAAACTAAATTGAAAAGTTTGGTATATATTGGTAACATTAAATGTAAAGTCGATTTAAGATATTCATTAATAATGCCATCTTGTGCACACGATTTATCATTTTTTAAATTATTAACAATATAAACAATTTCAGATTCTTTAATTGGACTATTTATTTCAAAGTTATAAGTACTGTTAGGAAACACATCAAAGTTGGGTTCTTGAAGACGTTCATCTGTATCATCTATTTCATTAATATTTTTGAAAAATTCATAAAAAATATTTAAATTCAAGTTGTTATTAGCCGAACTTTGGTTATTTTTATTTAATATTTTCCAGTATTCCTTAGGGTTTTTGGTTCGTAAATTATTTAGTTTTTGTCTAATTTTCCTTTTATATTAGCATAATGCTTCGATACAGTTCTTTTATAATTTTTACTAGCAGCTTTAAGATTAGATTTTGAAATTTCAGACTTATCGCTATTATGACGTTTCAAAGCTTTGTGGTATAATTTTCGTGTTTCATTACATTCTTTATTAAACCAGAGTTTATTCTTTCTCTTATTATTATTATTTTTTTTCTTAAAGTAACCAAAAGATTTCTTTGCCGAAATGGAAAAAATATTTGATATGCTTTTGGTTACACCTCCAATAACACATTTAATGTTCACATCTTCATAATTATTTAACAGATCATGAATTTTACGTATTTCTTCCCTATCAATATTGTCGACAAATAAATTAGCTTTTTCAGGTATCCACTTTCTTAGCTTTATCTCAGGATTATAAATCTCTTCTAGTTTGACATGATTAATATTTAATTTAAATTTTATCACAATTGGACAGTGGATATCGGACAACAGACCACAAAAGTTAAGAACTGAAAAATCGTCAATTATATTAAACAACATAGGTGAACATACAGCATAATCAATCAAACTAACTCCTTTCGAAGTAGTTTTACCAATACCTTTATCATTACCAACTCTACCGTTAACGATAAATAAATTACTATTTTTACATAAATCAATTAATCTGTATCCAAATGTATTAGGAGATTTCCTATCGCTATTTGCTCTGTTTAGAGGTACCCCAATATTCTTTAAAATTTCACATCCAAATAGAAGTTTGTCAGCTTCGGAATCAACATCAATTACATCCGAAATATACTTGTCGGGTTCTATATAGTCCAGTAACTGACCAGTTCTAGAGTTAAAATCCCCTAATAAACAAATATTATTACATAAAGAAGAAACACGCACTATTTCATCCTCAATTTCATCAAAACTATCGACATTCGAATAAATAGAATCTATAGGAGGTAAATATACAGCCCCGATGATAATGTCCCCATTTTGACATACATTATGTCCTTTAATAAACATAATAAAATCACATTTACTTTTAATAATAGTAAAATGATTATTAATATTTTTTCTTATAAAAATAGCAATTCCCCCAGACTTATTGTTACTTCTATTTTTACAATAACATTCATATCCAGGTATACATGTGTCGTCAAGATCAGTTAATTTGGTTTCACTAAAACACAAAATGTCATACTTATTTACAAAATTTTCAAACTCAGGGGTCAATAATTTCGACTTTAAACCACAGACATTTAAAGCACATATATTAAGATCTAGATCAGAAAAACAAGCATCATTATTTACATCACCATAAACTGCATTATTTACATTAATCTTATCATTAGCCTCAATTTCATCAGTATTTGAAACTGCATAATTTACGTCATTGATCTCAGTTCCATCAACATTTGTATCTGCAACTTCAGTACTTAAACAATATACAACGTCAATACAAAATTTATCTTCATCAAAATAAGAAATTTCATTGTGCACAATATTTGCGGTTTCAAATTCAACAGAAACCGTATTCAAACCATTATTGCAGATAAGATTTCCATCTCCAATCTCAGGAAGAGAATCATTAACAATTTCTATTTCATTATTTACAACTTCTATTTCACTTTTGTCGAAGACCGGGAGAAAATTTTTAATGTCTGTATTTATTTCATTTACTGTTCTATTTGCATAATTATTATTATCATTTATTAAAACAAAGGTGTCAACATATGTTGAACTAACCAATTCACTGTTAAGAGTATAGTCACTTTCTGTTACATTAATTTCACGTGTAATATTATTAATACTATTGCTAACTGGAACATCATTCAAATTACATTCACAGGATAGAGACTTTTTAATCTGATTATCAATTGCATTATCAGAGTCAAATTCGTTATTAAAGGCAATTTGAATAATGTTACTACCAGCAATACTATCAGTTGACGAATCAATTTCATTAGTTGCACCTGTACTTAATTAACAGATATTTTGTCCGTATCAACCCACTTACTGCCGCCCCCGGCGTGGCCCTATCCTTGGCTATTAGATTGTTCCTGGTTCGGGCTACCACTATTCGTAACTGCCGCAGCATAGGACACACCACTCTGAATCTCACTAGAATGCACTCTCTGTCGTTTTAATGACCTTTCGTGTTGACCGCGTTCTCTACTATACCAATCGTGTTCCCGCCTATCTGATCGATTATCGGGTATGAAAGAGATTGTTTCACTGTCAGTAACGTTAGCTATTTCACCCCTTTGTTCATACTGTAATTCCGGTACTTTCATATGTTAAACGTAACACTTATGTGCTGTAGCTTTGATATTGGGACAATTTTTGTAGCTTGGATAGTTTTGATTTTGCATTGGAAAATTATTGACAAGAGGATTTTTTTTTTTAAGTTTTAGCATAACATTGATATTAAATTCATTGGACAATTTTTGTAGCTTGGACATTTTGATTTAGCTTTGGGAAATTATGAACAAGAGGATTTTTAAAAAAATTTTGTTCCCTTGGTGTTCGACAATTTGACTTAGCATCAGGAAATTATTGACAAGAGGATTTTAAAAGTTTTAACATGAAACTGATATTTCAAATTCATTGGACAATTTTTGTTGCCTTAGTGTTGGACAATTAAAAATTTACCATAGCATTGGAAAATTATTGACAAGAGGATTTTAAAAAGATTTAACATAGAATTGATATCAAATTCAAATATATGATGAATAGTTTGTTTAAAAATTGTAATATGAATCCTATTTAATGATTATAACAAATAAATCTTGACTCATCGGTAAGACCAGGTGTAACCACTTCACCTTAAAGGTCTCTTAACCATCTCATTATCATAATAATACTACCACTATATTCTTTACAAAAAGCTGTTTTCATTTCATTTTTCTTTATATAGATCATGTTGGTCTTTTTTCACTTATTAGCCAAGGATAGGTCCACTTTAAAGGTCTTTATGCTGGTATTGTAAGTGTTAACCCATACTCATTACTGATGTAAAGTTGTAGTGATTCAAAGTTTATCATAATAAAAAGTGAATTATGAATGAAAACATTTGTTTGTAACATTTGACCTGTCATGTAGCACCCAACCTCACTTCCCTGGTCGGAAGTCCATGTGTTTAACTTAATTTGTCAGTTGTCAAAGTTTTTACTTTGCTTTTGAGGTTCTGATTTGACCATAGACATCCCTGTCTTTGTTTTTGATTAATGATTATGATGCATTATCTATGGTAATATTGATGAAGGTATAAATTTTGTGTTGTTTCTTATTTTATTTATTTTCATGTTCTTAGTTGCTGTGGTTAAAGGAACTTGGTCTTTGTGGTACCAGCATGTTGTTGGTTGTTATAGTTGTAGCAATGGTTTTGGTTGTAGTGTTTGACTACCCTTTTGCTATGTTTCCATTCCTGGTAGCCAAAATCGCCATTGGTTACTAATTTCTGAGGAATTCTTTCAAAAAGTAACCCATTTTAGCAAATTTGTGGAAAAATACTTTAGAAAAGACTATATTTTCACAAATTTTGGAAATTTGGCTACTAATTATTTTAAATTTGTGGAAACCTAGTTTTGGTTGTTGTGTTTGCAGGATGGTTTCAGTTGCTCTGGTTGTAGCATGTTCTTGGTTTATGGTTACAGCATACTCTTAGTTGTTCTGGTGGTAGCATCCTGTATGTTCTTGATTGTTGTGGTTAAAAATGTTCTTTGTGGTTATGGTTACAGGAGGTTCTTGACTGTTGTGGTTGTTATTTTGATTCTTGTGGTTTTTGCCCAAATACATTGTATCCAACAGCTCATCAACTTCTTTATTTTTATTTTTTTACACTATATTATCAATTACAGTGTTGTAGAATGAGAAACCCTGCCTTCTCACTTTTTACCATGATAGTAACTTACTTGCATGTATTTGATCTGAAGTAAATAGCTTGCATGTTTTATCTTCAGCTAAGCACCTGGTGAGAAATTGAATACATTCCTTTTTATTACACATTGACCAAAAAGGAAAAATAATACATTTATGTTTCATATATCGCTGTATAATTTTGAGACAATTTTAAAGTCAAAAGAAATCTGTCAAAAACTGAAGTTGTCTTTTGACTACAGGTTAATAGAAAAATTATGGTAGTTTTTTGTAAGCAGGTTTTTGTTGTATGAAGGTATATCTTACGAAAATGACTAACACATGTTGACCTGAAACCTCACTGGTAATTAAATTGCCATAAAGACTTAGTAAAAAGTTATTATGACATGTGTTAGGTTTGTTTGACTTCCTTGCCTATTTTTTCCCAGTCTGTAATGAGGCGACTAAATTAGACTATGACCTTAACCTTATAACCTTATCTGATATCTCATATGGTCATAAAATACTTGTAGTAAGAGTTCCCCTTGAAACCCTACCCAGCCACCTACCACCATCACCACTGCCCTCCTGTGGCAGGTCATGGGTTTGAACCCCAGCAAGGGTCTGACCAGGCAGTGACTATTCTTTTGCCAAGCACTTGTCATTTAGAAATGAAAGTTGTATGGTCTGTCAAGAGGAGACCTTTAAAGTCGATGCCCTGATGATCTTGATATGATTAAAAAGGGTGGCACATTTAAAATCTTCCCTGCACATTGCCCTGAGACCACCACAAAGGAAAAATTTCTGCCACTTCACCTATAGCTGGTGATGTCTCAATATAAGTGAAATATTATTGACATAAAACCACAATCAATCAATCTTGTGATATACCAATTATACTGTAGATGTTAACAATCCTAGCTAAATTTAAACATCAGTCAGAGCTGTCTTGATGATATATGGGTATTTAATTTTCACCATCTGGATGGGATATTGGGATAATCAAATTTGTTGTGGTCAAACAGATTTGTAAACTATGACCTTCATTACAGGATGCACATGTATTATTCATAGCCCTGGTCAGTTGTAGAAATGCACACTTACTATTGGCAATGTAAAATTGATCAATGAGTAAATGACATATACAACCAGGGTTTGGTAACTGGAAGCTCTCATAGCAGTTAGGAACACTTAATACCTATATATAACACAAAGGCGTTAAGTGTTCTAACTGCTAAGATAGCTTCGAGTTACTCAGCCCTGGTCAGTTGTAGGTACACTTACTATTGGTACTGTCAAAGTGATCAATGACTTACAACCCGGGCAGTTGTAGCACACTAAACTATTGGCATGTATAAATAGATCAATGACCAGCACATGTTTATATGACCCAAGAGCTTATCATTGAGGTCAAACAGAATACCACCATGGAATAAATAATGAAGAAACTGTCCTGATTTAGTTACACTTTGTCAAGCGATGAATATCTGCAATTGTACCCATTTCATTTGCTGAAAATGAGCATACCACTAGCCATTTGCTAATTGACAAGCGATGAATATCTGCAATTATACCCATTTCAACTATATCACTAACCCCTTGCTATTGACAAGAATAAAAATGTTATCACTTTACCTGCTGTGAGTCTGGTATCTTTGGACTTTTAGCTTAAAAGATATTGCCCTACAGAACTGATTTACACCTTACCGCATGAACCAAAACTTTCGCCAGTGATAAATTGCATGGATCAGAAAATAATGCCCATTGGGAAATTTTATCAACATGACCTTGACCTCAAAAGTATATGTGGCTATCTGATCATCTTGATTTTCACAAATGGATGAACATTTTAACCATACCTTGAATCAATGTAAGAAATAAGCTGAAATGAATAATTTAGTATGAAATTGATATAAAATAATGTACATTACTTCTGTTTTTACATTTCCTATTGATCAATTTAGCTGAACAACTAAAAAAAAAACTCAAAATGGATAGCTTTTGAATTAGATAATTTAGTCATAATCTTATATGGCTTATAAATATTTCTCAGATTTTGTTTTTTGGTTTGTTTTTTTTTTTTTTTTTTTTTTTGTTTTTTTTTTTTTTTTTTTTTTCAATATTTAAATATTGATTTAAATAACTTTATTTGAAACACAATCTTTTGATTATTAAATTAAGATCAGATGGTTAATCCCTGATGAATGATCACATTTTTATCACACATGCACTGCACATACACAGGGTCGTGTTTTACATAATTTGCCATATCTCAAACAAAAATATCTTTTATTAGATCCACTAGACGGGTCTTTGTTAGAAAGTTAATCAAAATTCGTACTGCATCAGTAATGAATAAAATTACCCCTATTGTAGTTGCTAATATTGTATTGGATTTGTCACCAGAGAAAATAACATGTAAAGTTGGCTTAGTGTTGTTCTTATAAAATCATATACCATAGATCTGTCTATACAAGAGATTTAGTTTTCGGCTGTCAACTCAACATGGAATTGTAGATCTGTCTATACAAGAGATTTAGTTTTCGGCTGTCAACTCGACATGGAATATACTGAGGTAAACGGCCTTGGATATATTTGACGTCTCATAGTTCCATGTTCCTTTCACACAATTTTGATTACACATGTGGCGGGTGTAGCTAGCTAAACAGGAGGTGCTTACCCTTCCGGAGCACCCGGCCTCACTTCCCGGGTGGAAGTTCACGTGTCTAAACAAACTTGTTGGTTCCAAAAATTTTACTTTGCTTCTGGATTGTGATTTGGAAATGGATTAGTATGTTTGTTTTTGGTTGATAGACAGTCTAAACGGGTTGTTGAGTAATTAGAATTTTTTAGATATACCATAGCAGAAAGAGTTCTATTTGTACCCTCCACTAAAAAATTTTATTTCGACTAAAAAAGCCTTAAATGAAGAAATCAAGCAATTTTGAACATTTCTGTGAAAAAAAAAAATTTAAATTTTTACATAGAATTTAATGGGGGGGGGGGGGGGGTGTACAAAAGGAACTCTTACCAAAATTTTTATCAATATGCTATTTTTTTCTGCAGAAATAAATGTCTTCAAAATTAAAAAAATTAAAATTATATAGATGTATAAAAAATAATTAGTCTTTGGCTGTCAGCTTGACATGGAATAAACAGGTTGTGAAAGAATCAGAATTATGAGACGTTTTGATCAATATGCTATTTTTTTCAGCAAAATGTCTTAAAATTTTTTCTCCATACAATAGATTTAGTCTTTGGTTGTCAACTCAACATGGAAAAATACAGAGGTTACAAATCATAGACAATGTAAAAAGGTTATTGAGTAATCAGAACTTCTTGAGACTTCTTAATCAATATGCTATTTTTTTTCTCTGTAGAAATACCTCTTAATAGATTATTTGTATTGAGGAAAATAGCATGTAAACGGTGACAATATGATATACAAACTGCTGACTTGAACCAGTGACCCAGTAATGCCTTATATGTAGGTCAGACAACTGCCGTACTACATGTATATATACAACATTGACCTTGGAAAGTTTTACTATAAAGAGACTTTAATGGATTGTTATATTTTTGTAATTTTAGAGCTTTTTAAGATTTTTTATGAACATACACATTGCAATTGAGTCCATTGTAACATATTTGGGTCTGTTCTGGACTTTTCCACAAAGTATAGAGTGTTTATTAATATTTTTACACAAGTATACATGTATATGATACATTACCGGTACATATATACCACGAAAAGACAGTATTCTTTTCTATTTTCGACTTTTAAATAGAGATGTATGGTATAGAGTATTTTTGTCATATTGTAACTATTTTTAAAGATTTTTTAAACAAGCATATACAATGAAATATCATATGAAGAAATATTCTTAGTATTTTTTTTTCTTCTGTTCTACATTGTATTTTGAACTTTTTCAAAAGGAACTGTTCTAGAGAGCTAAATGTATTTTTGTCATTTTACAGCTTTTTAAGATTTTTTAACAAGGACATATAATGTACTGTATACTGTAGATCACTTATTTTTCGCGAGCAGGAAATTTCGTGTCAAGACCATCTTGGCCTTATTCACGAATATTTGAATTCGCCTTTGGAATCTTATGGAATACAACATATGTATGTCAACATAGAAATATCTGTGTGCTGGAAATATTTGCGTGATATTTGAAATTCGCGAATGGGATGAGCTGCGAATTTACGTGAAAATAAATCTCTAGCTAAATAAAAGTGATCTACAGTACTAATAAAAATAAAATATTGTGTTTGATTCTGAGCTTTTCAAAAAGGAACTGTTCTCAAGTTCTAAAAAATAGATCTAAATGTATTTTTGTCATTTTATAGCTTTTTAAGATTTTTAAAAATAATAATATATATACTGGTAATGAAATATCATATTAGTATACTAATACAATATTTTGTTCGAAAAATTCTGAGCTTTTCAAAAAAGAACTGTTCTCAAGTTCTTAAGAATATATCTAAATGTATTTTTGTCATTTTATAGCTTTTTAAGATTTTTAGAAATAATATACACATGTATATACTGGTAATGAAATATCATACCAGTGCTTCAGATTGTCGGTGCGCCCGCGCCAATCCCGCATTATTTTAAAAAATGG
The DNA here is from genome assembly GCA_021292105.1 of Anadara kagoshimensis. Lineage (NCBI taxonomy): Eukaryota > Metazoa > Mollusca > Bivalvia > Arcoida > Arcidae > Anadara > Anadara kagoshimensis. Next base: position 49,996,538 of record CM037865.1, read on the forward strand.
CGCATAACATTTTCTTCTAATGGGTCCACGTGGCGCATGGTTTTTCTTAGCCAAATTGATCGTTAATAATTTCTTCCAAAACTACATATTAGATTCCATGCGGTTTTCCGATTTGACTTTCTGTTTTCGTTTTCTATCGGTTAATCTCTAGCATCTTTGTTTATCTCATAATCAGCATGTAGACAGGACTCCCGACAAGCCCCTTCTCTTTGCTCTATGCGTCGGTTATTAACATTAATATTCAAAGGGGGAGAACTCGTAATAAAACTTTTTATGACCTCGGACGTTGTCGTTCATTTAATATGCTAGCGGCAACCATGGCTATGAGATGCAGACGACTCTATTCACATTTTTTAAAACAACACAAAGCGCAGAGAAGTATATACACATAAAATGAATCATGGAGTTGAAAGAGTTTAAAATATATCGTAAAGGTTAACAAAGTATAAATTAGCAGATGACAAGATCGCTTTTGGTGCATTATATGAAGATGTCAAGTGCCGACTTTCACTTTCAGTCACGTGGTCGTGGCATAACATTTAATTATGTGGCAAAACATGACCCACTATAACAAGAAATGACCCCTTGTTATTGGACCTGGTGGGCCCTTGTGGCCCACTATCTGTAAAAACAATCTGAAGCACTGTCATACTAGTATACTAATACAATATTCTGTTCTATTCTGAGCTTTTCAAAAAGGAACTCATGGTTCTCAAGTTCTAAAGTATAGAGCTAAATGTATTATTGTGATTATTCACAAGTGTATATATATTTTGGTTAACCAGTATTAATTGTATGTCATTATATGATGTAATATGTAATACATGCAGAAATAAGACGTTATTAGTTTCATTTAAGGAAATATATCATATAAATATGTGTATTTTAGGACATACTGGTACTTAATTTTTCATGAAGTGCAAGTTACAAACTTATGACTTTAAATCATTTCTCTTTATTTCCTTAAGTGTGTTAAATGTGTATGATTTCTTATATACCCCTGAGGTAGTCAAGTTGTTATATGTACTCTCTGTATACTCTATGTGTGTGGGAGGATGCAGATTTGATGAGGTCCAGGTTTGTGCGTTTGGGGGTAGTGTATCTGTCTGTTCTCTATGTTTGTATTACTGTAGGAGGATGCACGTTGGACCTAGACAGTCCAGGGTTAAAAAACTAGGCCAATCTGGAGGCCAGAGAATTGTTCCTCAGAAGTAATCAAGGACTCAAGTACATGTTGTTGTGTTCTCTGTATGTGTGTGTGTGGGGGGGGGGGGGGGGGGGACAGAATGGGACTGGCAAATCCATCGCAAACATGAAGGCCAGAGATCTGTAACCTTTTGGTCCAAGGATGTAATTGCTATCATTTTATATATTCTTTTGAAAATTGTGTTTAAGAAACTGAAATTCTGAGAATCTACCGTTACACATCCAGCCAGATTTTGGACTCTACTTGGTACAGTTATGCCTAGAAGTTTGTGATTTTCCGGGGTATCTTCTCTATTCTAGATCTAAATCATGCGACTGTTTATTAAGGGTAAATGGTAATTGTGACCTGAAGTGTAAAACATGATTTAACCAACCTGGATAGAGTAGAACTAGTAGCCAAGAACAGACCATATTGTAGAGTCTTTATTTATGTCTCCAGAGGATTGGGTGGAGTTTGCGAAGATAAAGTAAAGAAACATTACCATATGGTTTTAAAGGGCAATGGTCTTTGTATAAAGATATAGCACAACAGTCTGTGAAGTTTTTTTTCCATTCTGAATTTGTTTCCTAAAACAATTTCTTCTGAAACAACACAACATATTTTTGCATTTATGTAAGGTAAAATATGGCCAACTAAGATAAAAAAAATAGGGACTTTGGCAAAATAAAGGATCAAGGGGCCTATGAGTCGACCCTTTATAGAATGAACACTAGTGGCCAGTTGGGATTTTATGAACCAGAATGAGTAGCAATCAAGGCAATATCAAAATATTATATTCAAGAAACAATGACCTTTAAATACCTTAGGTACTTGTAAATATATACACATAGATGTTTTGTAATCTACAGAGAGGTAGAAATATATTTGTTGAATCTTGAGACGTTTTTGTTGAATCTTTTTCCAAAACTATGGTACTAGCCATTAGGGACTGTACTTTTTTAGGAACCAGTTATAACAATCAAGGACAATGTTTAAAGCAAGATCAAGATCTATTGCTGAAACGATAACCTTAAATTTCAGAATAGAGTATTTGTTAATATATACCGGTACATGTATCATTTGTGTATTCTACAGAGTGGTAGAAATATATTTGTTTCATCTTGATACGTTTTTTGTTGAATCTTTTTCCATAACTATGGTAGTAGCCATTAGGGACTTTACTTTTTTAGGAACCAGTTATAACAATCAAGGACAATGTTTAAAGCAAGATCAAGATCTTTTGCTGAAACAATGACCTTAAATACCAGAATAGAGTACTTGTTAATATATACCGGTATATTCTACAGAGAGGTAGAAATATATTTGTTTCATCTTGATACTTTTTTGTTGAATCTTTTTCCAAAACTATGGTACTAGCCATTAGGGACTGTACTTTTTTAGGAACCAGTTATAACAATCAAGGACAATGTTTAAAGCAAGATCAAGATCTATTGCTGAAACAATGACCTTAAATTTCAGAATAGAGTACTTGTAAATATGTACACGTACCATAAATATCTATACGCAGACGTGCATAATACTTATTGATTGATCAGTTAAAAGTTAAAGAGATTACAAAAATACATTTTCCTAAGCCATTAAGCTAAGTAATTGATATGGTCACGTGTTATTGTGTATTGAACAATCTCCTGTACATTTTGTAAATTAATCGTTCTAAAAGTCATAATGCATTGCTCTGAAAAAATTAGTATCAACATCTCTTTAGTTCAATACATGCATAAAAATATGTCAGGACCACTGCCTTTTATAAATTATCAATATGTTGCCTTGCTTTAAAAAATTAGTTTCAATATCTCTTTAGTTCGACACATGCATAAAAATATGTCAAGGTCATTGCCTTTACTTCACTGCACTTTATCAATTATCAGTTTGTTGCCTTGCTATGAAAAATTAGTTTAAATATCTCTTTAGTTCAACACATGCATAAAAATGTCAAGACCACTGCCTTTACTTCACTGCACTTTATCAGTTCATTCAACGCTCCGTTCTATGTAGGTCAGTATTGTTTTGAAACCAGGCAATCTTATGACTTCTAATAATGCAAGTTTAATATTTCAAATGGAAGTTTGTTGTTAATGGTAATATATTGCAATGCTTTGTAGTAGTAGCTTGCTTCTTATGCCTCTGTAACAAGCTAAGAATCTTGTGTCTTATAATAAAGTGTTTCTTCAAAGAGGTTTGCCAGCGTATCACATGAAACCTCTGACGTTTTTGTGGAACAATTATTTCCATTGGATATAGTATGTCTTCAGTTGACATTTTCATTTAAAAAAACAACATAAATTTTCTGGAAATTTCCAGTGTAGATGTTTTCCAAAACTTCCCACACAAACATTGACGATAATGATTACTTGATACACTAACAAACCCAATTGCAAAACAGGAAACTTGGTTGTAATGAAGCTCTTTTTGACAGTCTTACCACATTTGTATGGCCACACCAGGCTTATAATTTTAACTTGACAGTCAATGAGAAAAAAGCAATCGCATCATTTGATTGTCAGTACAGGTAAATCCGTAAGTCAAAGACCATGGACCAGCTGCCTATTTTTATCAAAGTTCATCAAACACATCAACAATGGTCAAAGAACAAAGCCTGAATATCAAGTTGAAACCCAGACAAATTGAAGCCAGGTTCTAGCAAGAGGTCTAGTCTTAAATTCTAAGCCAAGGAACATAAGCTGGATTCTCAATGTTTAGCCAAAAATCTCGAGCTAAATCTCTATTTTAAGGAATATTTGCATGGCCCTTGTTCTTTTTAAGCAATTGTAAATTCTATTATACAGGTTAACCAGACCCTCAGATTAAAGCAAAGTGGTATACATATCTTAAGCATAAGTTTCATTACAAAAATTAAACCCAAGCTACATAAACTGAACTATCAATGAAAAACCAAAGGACATTAGCCATGATTAGTTTTGAACAATTAGAAAACATTTATTCAATTATCCAAATCATTACTGGTAAGCTTTTAGCAATGATTGTTTGAATGTCTGATAACGTGTTATCACAAGTCAGGTTCTCAAGACCAACATCAATGAACATTAACAGAAACTATAATTTAAAGCGAAAAAGCATTGGAGTCCAAGGGTCCACACCAATTGACAAAAACAACAGCTTCATAAAGCCAAAGAACGGGAGCTTGAGTTTCAAGAACAGCACAAACAAACATAAACAGTAACTAAAATTTAAAGTGAAAACAACATTGACCAGAGTCCCCAGAGCCCACACCAATTGACACAAGCAACAGCTTCGTTTTTAAAGCCAAAGAGCAGGAACTGGAGTTCCAAGACCAAGACCAATGGACATCAAACAACTTCATGTTTAAAGCTAAAACATTAAGAAGATCCCCAAGCCCAACATTAATGGACACAAACAACAATTTGACATTTAAAGCCAAAGAATATGAACCAGTTTTTGGAAGACCAACACTAATGAACATAAATATAACTTTAGGCTACATGTATGCCACAACTTCATAAGACGTAGAGTTAAATTTTGTTTAAGGTCAGAAAAATAAGCCATTGGCACAGGTGTTTTGAAATTAAGGCTAAAATTTAGTTAACCACCATAGCCTACAGCAAATAAGCAGCATCATTACGTTATACAGCTATTGGAAGCAGTGTCTCAATAAAAAGTCGTAGAAAGTATAAAAATAAAAAATCTATAGAATGAAGTGTTTATGTATAGCAAATAGAGTGAAAACAAATTATTGATGGCAACACAATTTTAAACCTTTTCTTACTCAATATTGCAATAAAAATTGCAAAATCAGCTGTTTTTCTTTCAGATTGACAACATAATTACTACATTATTGTGGTTTGTTGACCTTTTATTTATCTTAAATAAAAAGTGGTATTACATGTTTATTTCAACACAACATACTTTATTTTTTTACCTATACATGAAATTAATAGGCCTAGTATAGTGTATAGGTTTATAGAGACCTAATCATTACCGTATATCATCTGGGTCAGTATTTGCACTTACGCTGCATGTAATCAGGCTCGACAATGTCTGGTGTCAATAAGTGAACTGTGATAACAGGCACTAAACTTGGATAATAATGCTTTTGTATGTTAAATTTTATTTAAAGGAGTAGTAAATGTATCAGAGGTGTTTCTAAAAGATTTGGAAACTTTTAATTCCACATTCAGATAATTATTAGACATAAATCTAAATTGTTATGTTTTGTTTTTTTTTTTTTTTTTTTTTGGGGGGGGGGGGGGGGGGGGGGTATTTTACCAGCCCAAGTATCTTATGTGTGTAAGATGTCTGGAGTGGAGTAATAGTCTTCTATAACTATGACCATTTCTTGGATGGTGGAGGAAACTGGAAAACTTGGAGGAAACAATTGTCTTTGGAAAGTGAACTAACAAACTTTCTCAATTTTCACACAAGGTTCTAGCAAAGTGGGATTCAAACTTACTAATAGGATATGTATCGGGGATTTATCAAGGGCCTATTTAGGGCCGAAATTCGGCCCCATTCCCAATGAAAAAAACATTGATTTTTCTCCAAAATCAGCTAAGAAAATTCCCAATTAGAAAATTGTGTTGTTTTTAAACGAAAATGAAAGTAAATTTTGTGAAACCCTCCAAATCAGTAAAATCAAGTGAAAGATTCTAGATTATTGTAAAACAACATCTGCAAAGCAAGATGATAATACAGCTTCTACATCAAAGGCTTCCGAGATTGTGAGCAATGGACTTCTAACATGATGCCGAAGTTTTCCCAAAATGAGCAAAAAATTTATAGTTTTTCCCAATTTGTAGTTTAGGGCCTTTTCCCAAAAGACCCTGAAAAATCCCTGTGTATGTTTCGGGTATCTCTTTGTGTTAGTTCTGTCTTGCTTTTGTTGACTCTGGGTTAATATAATGGTACAAAAATACGAAAAAGAAAAAGAAAATCCTCAACAATTTAACATCGTTTTTTTCTGATGAAAGTTAAGACTAAGGCATAAAGAATCACAAGGTTTATGTATATGAGTAATTGTAGAAAAACTCACATTCTTTAAACTTAACTTCATTAAATGGTGAATTGGCTTTTGAATATTGGTATTTAATATTTAGCAATTTGCAATGAAAATAACAAAACTTAATAATGTGTCATTGTCTTCCAATCTTTTTGTGAGATCATCCACAATGTTTAGCCTGGATTAATATAAGTGTGGTAGATAAAATGCACATACATGTGCATATAATTAAAAAAGTTTGTCAGACATTAATTTGAAGTGAAGAGGATCTGATATTGATGAAACTAACCATTACCGGCCTTATCTTGTAAAAGTTTTAAAAAGATAAACCAGTTGATGGAATTTGCTAAATGAACAAAGATATGATCTAAGTTGTCTTGTAAAACCATTAATGCACATGCTTCTGGGGACCACAGACACTGTATATCATTTGAAACTGAATTTATATAGAGATATGAAGAGAGTTAATTTTCAGGAAAGAGTTCCTTTTGTACCCTCCACTGAAATTTTTATTTTGACCAAAAAAAGTCTAAAAATGACAGATTTAAGCCATTTTGAACATTTATATGAAAAATGATTTTTAAAATTTTGTACATGGAATATAATGGGTGGTAAGGAACTCTTACCAATTTCCAAGTCTATTTCATTGGTTAAAAGCATTTGCAAATACATGTAGTGACTTAAGTGAATTTAAACAACTTTACCCAGTTTTGAATTTGAGTATTTTCAGTCTACTGGTAATATAAAATTTATAAGCATTAATAAAAAACAAACATACCAGTCCATGTCCAGATCATAATCCCAAAAGCTATGTAAAAAATATGAAAGCTGGCAACTTAAGTTAAATATGTTAACTTCCACCAGGGAATTGAGGTCTGGCGCTCTGGAAGGGTATCACCTCTTGTCTTGCTAGCTACACCTACAATGTGTTAAATCAAAATTGAGAATGAAAGCAACATGGAACTATGGAACATCAAATATATCCAAGATGACTCTGGATACAGAAACAAACTTATCAACATTACTGTGGTGACTGCTATAAGACTTTTTGAGGGCTTTGATAAACCACTAATTTATAAACCCTCTAGAAAGTATGATATAAATCTAAAATGATTGTTATTTAGAGCTTGGACATCCTAGGTAGTGAACCGTTGCAGTAGCTCAGTTGGTAAAGTGTTCACTCTGTAAGTGTGAGGCCGTGGGTTCGGTTACATGCCAGGTCTGACCCAAGAATTGAAAGTGGGTAGTGACTGTTCTTTCACCAAGCACTCGGCATTATGAAATGAAAGTCGCAGTTCTTTCAGATGGGAACTTAAAATAAACAAGGTCCGTGTCACAGTGGGCTTGGCATGCTAAAGAACTCTGCTGTATAATGCCATCATCTCAACGCACAGGTGTTCTTGATATAAGTGAAATATTCTTGACTGAGACATTAAACATCATTACTCAAATCAACTCCTAGATAGTAATACTTGTAAATTGCTTTATGAATCCAATACTAAAGTCAAGTTAGGGTAATAATTATAGAGCATAGATCACATACAGCACTTTCCTTCTTTTAGTTAGTCCATGAATACAATGTGTTTGTTATTGTTACATGAAGGTTGCGAGATATTTCCAATAATTGTGTATTATTTGAAAAAAAAAAATCTGTATTGTAATTCAATATAGTTGATAGTTACTAATAAACCCGAGTGAAACTCCTGAAGAATAATGAATTAAACAGGTGAAAATCCTCATGGCAGCTAATTACTGGATGATTAAATCCAGAAAGACATGTGACTTCTCCCATGATGCTTTGTATTACATTTCAAACAAGGAGTCTGTGATAATGCTGTGATAACAGTAACATGCTTGACAAAGGATTTTCACTAATTAACATGAAAATATACCTGAATAGGTGAGAAAATGAGATAAAAGTCTAGATTAAAAATAAATGTTTGATCTTAATCTAATTAAGGACAGCGGTGATGGATCTTTTCCCCGGAAAAAAAAAAATCAAGTTCTTCAAAAAAATAACAATATCACTATGTTCTATAGTGTTGTTTTGAAATTTGGATAGTTTTTTTAATTGTGTTTAAGAGTTATTGAAGATCATAATAATATAACTTACAATTTGATATTGTTTTGTTTTGAAATTTTGATAGTTTGCATCTTCTCTTTATTCAGAGTTCTTGAGGATCATAAAAACATCACTTACAATTTGCTATTGTTTTGTATTGAAATTTTGATGATTTTTATCTTGTCATCCAGAGTTCTTGAGGATTTTAACAAGATCACTTACAATTGTCTATTTTTTGTTTTTGAAATTTTGAGTTTTTATTTCTTAACCAGTAAGATTCTGTACATGGTTGATTGATTTTTGACAGATTTATTGCATGTTCTGTTCTTATAAATTTATTTTATATGTGCATTTACACACAATAATGACAAGAGAGTGCATGACTTCTGAAGTATAGAAACCAGGAAGTATGGTACGAGTTGTTGATGTATGATACAGGCCTGTCGAAAGTTTAACACTAAGCTAACAAAATAGTGCCCAAATCGGCAGATTATCCCCATTCCTCGTTACTTATATCTTGGCAGCTTTTTGGCAGATGACATCTATCTCGTGGCATATTTAATTAGACATAGAGCAAACAACCGTTGCCTGACTTATGACTGCTTTTCATTAGCTCGGCGTTTAACTTTCGACAGGTCTGTACTGTAAATATATATATATATATATATATATATATATATATATATATATATATATATATAATGTTATGTAATATACATTTCAATAAATCCTTGATGTCCATGCACTCATATTTTACATTTTGTGAAAAGCTGATATTAGAAAAATATATTTTCATAGCATTTCCCATAGCAATAAGCAAGGATAAAGGCATTACATAGAAAGTTGATGATGCCCATTGAACTTTTAATTATAGTATCTTTCTAATAATTTCATGTTCCTTAGTATTTGTTTTATTGATTTTTACAGTTAATTCAGGGGTTGTTAGTAAACACAATTGCTGTTTTTCACATGACATCAAATAATATTTTATCACAAATTTTATTATAGTTTCACCATTTTGATAAAATTTTCGCATTTTTTGAAATACTGAAAAGAACATTACATAGAATGTTGGTGATGCCCATGGAACTTTAAATTCTCTCATTCTGTCTTTAATTTTATGTTCTTTAGTACATGTATGTGTTTTATTGGTATCTGGGTGTAATGTTGACGAATACTTTTATTCCATTCTGTTCTCATTTATAGAGCATTGACAGAGAATTTAATTTGTAACTGAATGAAATCTTTCCATTTTGTAATGGATTATTGAAAAGAAAATCATGATAAACAATTCAACATGTCTTATAACCAGACCCCTTAAAAAAGAAACAAAAAACCGTCCAAACTGAATATTGATGATGCCCATAAAATTTGTTTGATTTCGCTGTAGAAATTGTAGGAATATCAGGTTTTATAGCATGTATAATGTATTTGGTTTATTGATATCTGGTGGAAGATTTGATTAGTATTATGATACTCACATTTCAATTGCGTATTAGATATGTTTCTTTGTCTTCAGAATGATGATGAGCAGGTCAATGTTCTGATAAATTGTTGTTATACTTGGTCTTATTTTTATACATATAGTTAGCCAAGTTTGACCTGGTCGTTTGATCTTTAATATGAATATTCAAACAGACATATCCATTTTGTAATATTTAGGAGCGATATAAAGTTGATATAGGGATAGATGATAGTAATATTGGGTTCTGGGTTTTTATGGTCATGATACATGCTGTCTTGCCAAAATCACAGTCAATTAGCCCAATCCAGTGACGGATCCAGGATTCTATGTGGTGGGGGGGGGCACTGACAAATTTTGTGTTTGGGGACAAATGCATTTATGGACTGGTAAAATAATTTCTTATTATGAATACCCAAAAATTTTAGGAGGGCACAGGCCAAATGTGCCCCCGTCTTGATCTGTGCCTGCAATCTAATTTTCAAATTAAAGGTCAAATGACCAGGTCAAACTGGACACACTATATGTATACAGATTACTTATTTAGTAAGTGTTTATATAAAGAGAGAAGATTTGTAGAAGATTATTGTTAAAGGCATTTGTGGTATAATATTATCGTAGGCACGTACATATTTCTTAGAAAAATTGATTTTTCTTTTGTTCATTATGAAGTTCATTTAACTTGTTTATTTGTCCTTGTGGCTGTGTTTTATTTATTTCCTTTAAGAGTGAACAAAACAATCTTTCTGCTGTCTTGGTGATAAGGATGGAAATGTTGATAAGGTCTGTATGTAAGTCTTGTGGTGTGATCAGCATGGATTTGTGATTTCCAAACTGCATAAAAACATGTCTTTAAACAATGGTGTTTGCTAGGTTTCCACAAATCTCAAATTATTAGTGGCCAAATTTCCAAAATTTGTTAAACTATAGTTCTTTTTAAAGTATTTTTTTCACAAATTTGCCAAAATAGGTTACTTTTTGAAAAAAATTCTCAGGAATTAGTAGCCAATGGCAATTTTGGCTACCATGAATGGAAACATAGGGTGTTTGACAGTATACCACGTGGTACTGCAAAACATTTCTGCGGAAAAATTATTTCCATTGCAGATGGAATCGCTTCAGTTCATGTCTTCCCATATAAATGTAGTCGGAAATTGGGTTTGTCATTGTATCGTATTATACCCCATAAAATCTCTGTGGAACAATTATTTCCATTGCAGATGGAATCCCTTCAGTTCACTTTTTCCCGCGAAAATAACATTATTCCGGGAAATGTTGACATAAACATTTTCCAAAATGTTCCGCACAAACATTAAGGGGTATTGATCAAGTGGTATGCTACAGATTCAATTGGTCACTTGATGTAACCAGCTGCAATGTCCATTCTCTGCAAATTTTGGTTTTGTGGCTGAATGGTCCAAAGCATGTGCTTACAGGTTACAGTGCCTCCTGCTGCCTAGGTTTGAATCACACTTAAGACACATCCCAGTGAAAGAAAATTTGTCAATTTGGGGCTTGTTCAATGTATGTAGTTTTCTATTGCCACACAATTCCTTTTGTTGTCCCCAAACAGCACATGTAGACACGTTTCATACACACAGTAAAACACGTTTATAAGGAAGCCCCAGGAACTCTATTTTTAACTTCGTTATAAAGCGACTTTGTTATATTGTTATATAAAGAATTGTATAGGGAAGAGGTCTGGCAAAAAAATTGATTTTGTTCTATCCATGTATTCGTTTTAAGGGTGTTTGTTATATTCGTGTTTTACTGTGCATACATATTTCAACTTCAGCTTATTTCAGCTTTCAATTTAAAGGTCAAACGGCCAGGTCAAAATTGACACACTATATAGACAAATAACTGTTTTATAAGTTTGTGTATATATAAAGAGAAAAATCCTTTCATTTTGTAGCTTATTATTGTTAAAGGCATTTTGTGGTATAATATTATCATAGACACATACATCTTTAAATTGTTTCTGAGAAATTGATTTTTTCTTTTGTTCATTATAAAGTTCATTAAACCTGCTTATTTCTACTTGTGGCTATGTTTTTATTTGCATGTATTTCCTTAAAGAGTGTACAAAATAATCGTTCTGCTATCTTGGTGCTAAGTGAGTAAGGATTAAAGTGGTAATAAGGTCTGTTAGTATTGACTTGTCATGTGATCAGCGTGAATTTTTGATTTCCAGACTGCATTAAAAGGCATCATTAGACAGTGGGGTTTGCCAGTGTATCAGGTGGTACCCCATAAGCTTTCTGCAGAACAATTATTTCCATTGGAGATGAAATCACTTCATTTCACATATCCCTGTACAAATGACATTACTCTGGGAAATGTTGACATAAATGGGATTTGCCAGTGTACCACACGGTACCCAATAACGTTTCTACGGAACAATTATTTCCATTGAAGATGGGATCGCTTCAGGTCACTTTTTTACGTAATATGACGTTACTCCAGAAATTGTTGATGTAAACCTTTTCTAAAACATTTGCACAAATGTTAAGGTGTATTGATCTCTTGGTATAGTAGCGAACTCAATGAGTCATTTGATGTAACCAGCAACAGTGTCCATTTACTGATTGCAATTTGGTTCTTTTATTACCAAGTTGGTCTAAAGCATGTGGTTACAGATTACAGTGCATCTGGCTGTCTAGGTTTGAATCACACTCAAGACACATCCTAGTGAGAGAAAATTTGTCAATTTGGCTTGTCCAAGGTATGTAGTTTTCTCTGGGCACACAATTCCTTTTCTTGTCTCCAAACAGTACATGTAGACATGCTTCATCAGGGATAAAGCTAAACTATTTTGAGTTGGGGACCCAGACCACTTCAGAGAAGAAGTTGTTGTATCAAAAAGCTAAAATTTTGTAAGTTTTAGCGGCCCAGACTGATTTTTAGGAACCATTGGCTACTGGGCCCCTGCTAATCTTAATCATCCCTGTTTATAGAATCATACATTTCAGCTAATGAAGGATGTCTGTTCCTTTATTATGATGTGTGAGATAAACTAAAATACATAATATGTTGTTGTAAGTTTTTCTGTTAAACTGAAAAAAAGCCCTTCATTATAATTGGAGCTGTAGTTCAATTAGAATTTTAAATGAAACTGATTTATTTTTATATCTATACAATTTAAGGTAAAGAAAATACCATACCTAAGACTTTTTGTGATATGAAACTATTTCTGGATTCTTCTTGCAGTATGAATATACTTACAAATTCTTCCTGTAATATGAAAATACTTATGACTTCTTCCTGCAATCTAAAATTACTCCTGGATTCATTCTGTAACATAATCCTTCCTGTAATATGAAAACATTGCTCTTCTTGCAATGCTCTCAGATGAACTACTTTGGAAGGTGATATTACAGTTATTTTGAATATTTAAAAATTAATTCAATTAATTCTTTTGTCAATTTTGTTCCAGCATATATGGTGATAGGAAGTGCTAGATCAGATTTTAAAAAAAAATTAAAATCTTATATGTGATAGTTTTTCAAGCATGTTATTCAAAAGTAAAAGATTTTGCCCTAGAATTACAATTTCTGTTTAGTAGATTTGATTACACAAAATTAGGAAATCTTCATTTATCTTTGTCTTAAATTTCTGTATTTAATTGCATGTTTCATTGAAATTCTCTGTTTCTTACACGTTAAAAAATACATTTACTATTTGTTTTAAGATTTTTTAAAAAAAGAGAGTGAAAAAAAAGATTTTGATTTTTAAGCTCTAAAGCCTTTGCAGTTTTATTTTCAATGATTAAGTATGGATACAATATACCGTCTTGTAGTAAGACATTGCATGCAGTAGCATAATGTGTGAGTCTAGAAACAGAAGTGATTCTTTATATTTATTTTTTTACTTTACAACTTAATGGTTTTCTTAAGATCTAGAGCATTTTAAGATCTCCAAACTGGTGTATAATTACTGGTATATTAAGTTGTTTGAGACACAGCATGATTACTATTTGTAAGTCACAGTACTTTCAGTTTTGAAAACATTACAGGAATTATAACCAACCAAATAAAATAACTTACGTTGGAGTGAAAAAGAAGAAAAAGATGTTTATTGGTCCAGTTAAAAAGTTTCATTCCCTGAACACCTTTTCACATTTACCATCATACTAAATAAACTTGTCAAAATGTAGGGGGACTAGAACTTCAATTTTAGGAAAGTTTATATGTTTACCAGTATTGGCCAAGTTTAAAAAATGTCATTCCCTGAACACCTTTCCACATTTACCATCATGCTAAATAAACTTGTCAAAATGTAGGGCAACTTTAAGAATTCCGATATTAGGAAAGTTTAGATTCAAGTTTTTGAAACTTCACCTTTATTTTGTGTTTTGGTAAACCCATCATATCAGTATGTACACCCATATAGGTTACCATACCGGTGATTTGACATGAACACTAATTGGTTGTCCATTGCTGTGTCCAGCTTTACCAATCATTTCAGCAAACTAACTAGTCCTCCTACCCCTGCACCTTGACTATTTAATTTAGGAATTCTGATTTTACCAATACACAAATAGGACAGAATTAACGTAATAATGTGATGATTAAAAAAAAAAAATAAATAAATTAAAAAATAAAAAAATTAGGATGTTTCTTAAATGCTAAATTTATATAAAATTTATATAAAATGAAATTTTTAAAGCACATGTTTAGTGCAAGACTTTTAAAATTCTGTATTATTATGTAGCTTATTATGACATTTTGTTCTGACTTTAAGAATAATTTACTGGTAATTATGAATATCAAATTTAAGATTTTCTTGCTATCACATTGTAGGATGTGTCTTAAATCTAGAGGATTTTGAAATTGCTATTTACATAACTTTCACACTTGTCTAGAATGTCTGTGAGATAAAAGTGAGAAGATTAATATGGTTAAATGTCTACAGATTTACCATGTGTAAAGTTCACAAAAAATTAACTTTAACATGTTAAGAAAATCAAATATATTTAACCTAAGTGTTATGAAATGTGTCAAGTCAAATGCCATTTCTTTGATTTATAAAAGCATCTGACTAGAGAAATTCAACACTATTCAGATATATATAGGACTACTTGAGGGGAATTTTACAGCGGCTTTGGTGTGTTAAGTGGAATCACATTCATTCAACAATATTTGTTGGTCATATGTTTTGCCCCTTGCATGGTCTTTTGAAGCATTAGAATTTTAGAATTTGATCTTTTTAGATAAGTGTGTAAAGCTCAGATTACAGCGAAATAGTTCTTAAACGTTTTTGCAATTTTGCCATTAGCTGGAGACATCTTGATACAATTAAGATTTAGTGTGATTTGAGGAAGGCAACATTGATTTTAAAGAGTCAAAAACTCAGATTACAATGCATTTGTTTCTGAATTCTTCAGCATTTTTGCCATTAGCTGGCGGGGCTTTTTCTGATATTTTTTTATAAAAAAATTAATTTATACTGGTACCGATACTTCGTGTATCTAAGCTATAATAAGTAAGGTCAATAAAGATAATTGGGAAAATACCTCAAAAATTGGGAAAATATTACCAGTAATATTTTTGCCATTGAGAATGGAACCCAATTTAGGCCCTAAATCAGGGATAAAAAAGCCCTGGCTGGAGACATCTTGATATAATGAAAAATGAGGTTTGATGAAAATATTATTATAACACCATATATAGTAATAGTTATAATATTAATAGTACAACAGAACACTGTAGATAAGCTGGTGCACAGAAATGTACATCTGGACTTGTTCAATTTGTTAATAAACATAACATACAGCCATAAATCATTGGGTCTAGACACCCTGCATATTTTTCTGCCATTTAGTGAGCACCCTGTGTGGAAAATTATAGAAATATTTAAACACATTTTGAAGTTTTATATCTTGAAAGTCATTTTGTTTTCCCTTAATATTTGTCCTGGAACATTTGACATTGTCTGGAGCCAGAAGAGGGTTCTTTTCGGAAGAGACCTTAAAAACAGATGACCCATGCCAATACCGAAGTGACACGTTAAATAACCTTCCATGCACATTGCCTTCAGCACACTGCAAAGGTAAAAATTTTTGCCACTTCCCATATAACTGGTGACGCCTTAATACAAGTTAAATATTAAACTCTACTAAAAATTTGGAAGCTATTCATTAACTTGCTGTCCTTAATTGGTTTTTCTTGAACCTGTAAAATAAAGATCATAGCACCTGCTTTGAAGGCCAATTTAATAGATGACCTTGGTTGGCTTTTCATAGACAAGATTCTTCCTTATTCAGACTTAATTTTTATGGCACATTTAGTCCAGTAAGATACAAAAATAATGTGTATTCATGTTCAGAAATGAAATGTTCTAAACTTGCACAATAAATACCATTAAACTGAATCATTTTAGCACTTTGGCAAAACACAAAAGGGTCAATTCTTGAAATAGCCTAATGCCATACCTAGTACATGCTGCCCCACAGTGTAAGCAAGAGTGAGAGTTTCAAAATGTCCATTGTTAAACGTTTGGATGGGATAGATGAACTAGAGAGTTATACTGTAATTCTGCATCCCTAACACATTAAATAGAGTTAGCATGCAGTCTGTTATGAAAATTCCGTTACAGTTTAATTATAGAGTTTTGACTTTTTATCACATTTCTGTCCAGACGGTAAGTTTTCGAAAACTATATAAGCTTATAGGGGGTTCTATATATACATATAAAGTAGATGGCTTCCTTTGATTCCCTGATTCACCTTAAGTACTGTTATACATGTGCCAGCTGTTATCTCCAGATGTTATGTTAAATCTTAACTCATCTCAGCTGCTTGATCCATTGACTGATAGCTTCTATACTAAGTAATAACTAATGTCTGCTACTACAGCAGTTACCGAGTATTATGTTATTAATGGTAGCTTGAACATCTGAATAATTCCTGAACATCTGAATAATTCCAAGACTGCAAGAGTCTTCCTCTGTTAATAAAAATATGAAGATGACATGGTTTTTCATTAAACAACATAAACAATTGACTGTTTTTAATGGTAGCACCTTTACTAACTAATGTCTGTTTCTACAGCAGTTTTAGACAGATTCTCACAGCGTATTATGTTATTAATGGTAGTTTGAACATCTGAGTAATTCCTGAACATCTGAATAATTCCAAGACTGCAAGAGTCTTCCACTGCTAATAACAATATGAAGATGACATGGTTTTTCATTAAACAACAAAAACAACATGACCGTTTGTAATGGTAGCACCTTTCCTAACTAATGCCTGTTACTACAGCAGTTGTCGACAAATACTTACAGAGTATTATGTTATTAATGGTAGTTTGAACATCTGAATAATTCCAAGACTGCAAGAGCCTTCCTCTAAAGATGACATGGTTTTTCGTTAAACAACATAAACAAATGACCGTTTTTAATGGTAGCACCTTTATTAACTAATGTCTGCTACTACAGCAGTTGTAGACAAATACTTACAGCGTATTTTGTTATTAATGGTAGTTTGAACATCTGAGTAATTCCTGAACATCTGAATAATTCCAAGACTGCAAGAGTCTTCCACTGCTAATAACAATATGAAGATGACATGGTTTTTCATTAAACAACATAAACAACATGACTGTTTTCAATGATAGCACCTTTATTAACTAATGTCTGCAGTTGTAGACAAATACTTAAAGTGTATTATGTTATTAATGGTAGTTTGAACATCTGAGTAATTCCTGAACATCTGAATAATTTCAGGACTGCAAGAGTCTTCACTGTTAATAAAAGTATGAAGATGACATGGTTTTTCATTAAACAACAAAAACAACATGAACGTTTTTAATTGTAGCACCTTTACAAACTAATGTCTGCTACTACAGCCATTGTAGACAAATACTTACTGAGTATTATGCTATTAATGGTAGTTTGAACATCTGAATAATTCCAAGACTGCAAGAGCTTTCCCCTAAAGATGACATGGTTTTTCATTAAACAACATAAACAATTGACTGTTTTTAATAGTTACACCTTTACTAACTAATGTCTGCTAGCTACAGCAGTTGTAGACAAATACTTACTGCAGATTATGTTATTAATGGTAGCTTGAACATCTGAACAATTCCAAGACTGCAAGAGTCTTTCTCTGCTAATAACAATATGAAGATGACATGGTTTTTCATTAAACAACATGGCCGTTTTCAATGATAGCACCTTTATTAACTAATGTCTGCTACTACAGCAGTTGTAGACAAATACTTACAGCGTATTATGTTATTAATGGAAGTTTGAACATATGAATAATTCCAAGACTGCAAGAGCCTTCCTCTAAAGATGGCATGGTTTTTCATTAAATAACATAAACAATTGACCATTTTTAATGGTAGCATCTTTATTAACTAATGTCTGTTTCTGCAGCAGTTGTAGACAAATACTTACCTAGTATTATGTTATTAATGGTAGTTTGAATATCTGAATAATTCCAAGACTGCAAGAGCCTTCCTCTGTTAATAAAAATATGAAGATGACAGGGTTTTTCATTTAACAACATAGGCAATTGAGCGTTTTAATGGTAGCATGTCTGCAACTACAACAGTTGTAGACCAATACTGACCAAGTATTATGTTATTAATGGTAGTTTGAACATTTGAATAATTCTAACAGTCTTCTCCTTGTATATGTGTTAATATTTTACAATAATTTCCTTGTATGCATTAATATTTTACAAAATATGGTGAAAGTTGACATTGTTTTTCATCAAACAACATGATGATTGTTTTGATGATAGCTCCTATAATTCCTATAATAATAATTTATGTCTGCTATTTCAGCAGTTAGAGACAAATACTTACTGAGTATTATGCTATTAATGGTAGCTTGAACATCTGAATAATTCCAACAGCCTTCCCCTATTTATAAAAATATGATTAAGTTGACAGGGTCATTACCCATGGCCCATGGTCATATTATAGTATGTTCATCAAAGATCATGGTTACTGTATTATGTTATCTATCTGAATAATTCCAAAAGTCTTCCTATGTGCTGATATTTTAGAAAATAAGGCAAATTCTTATGTGCTGATATTTTAGAAAATATGGCAAAGATGGCATGAGTTTTATATGCCTGTTAAAGACTGGTTTTATGATGGTATGCTCATCAAAGATCATGCTGACTGTATTATGTTATCTATCTGAATAATTCCAAAAGTCTTCCTACATGTGCTTATATTTTAGAAAATATGGTAAAGGTGACATGAGTTTATATACGCCAGTTAAAGACTAGTTGTATTATGGCATGTTCAAAGATCATGGTGACTGTATTACCATATATCCATCTGAATAATTCCAAAAATCTTCCAACATGTGCTTATATTTAAGAAAATAATTGGCGAAGGTGACATACCGGTAGTTTTTCATCAAACAATATGAGGGGCTGTTTTGTTCTCAATGGTAGTTTGAACATCTGAATAATTACATGTGTTTATATTTTAGAGAATATGGCAACAGATGACATGGTTTTTCATCAAACATTATAATGACTGTATTATGTTGCCAATGGTAGATTAAACATTTAAATTTCTTGATTTATTAAAATATAGTGAAGTTGACATGGTTTTTCATTAAACAATATGATGACCATGAAGAGCCATGGTGATCTTATCAATACCTTGCAAGCTCAGCACCTTTGTTACTATGGGAATGTTTTTCCTAGATATAACCATCACCTTACATGGTTCCAAATGTGAGTTTTATGATAATAAACTGTCCTGTAACATTAAGAGATCTTTGTATTGTATGGCACCAAAGCTTTTGCATTGTGCTTTAGTTACCTGTATATATTTGACTTGGGATTTTGAGCAACCCAATTAGTAAAGGAAATCAGTATAATGGTAGAACCCTCTTATTGTACTAGTATGCCATTTATGATACAGCCATGCACATGCATTTACAATGCACATACAGTCGAAGCTGTCTATAAAGGCCACCCAAGGGAACCAGTAAAAGTGGCCTTTATGGGCAGGTGGTCTTTATATACAGGTTTAAATAATATGAATAAAGAACAATTGGGATACAATTTTACTGGCCTTTATAAGCAGGTGACTTATATAGAGGTGGCCTTTAAGGCAGGTTGGACTGTATGTCAATATAGATCTACAATGTTCAATCTAGGATTTTTCAGATGGGGCCATTTCTAGAAACTTTCCTCTTAAACAACATAACATCTATATTTTTGCATTCATGAATTTCATGTGATGTTTAATATTATGGCCCACTAAGGTCTTAACATCATTTGGCAAATAAGGGATCAGTGACCCCTTGTCCGCTTCTAGAATGAATTATGCATCAAGCCGAATGATAATATTTGGTACGAATACTTTACTTACTTGATGATAATAAAAAAATTTCACTAATCTCTGTTTTTTTATTTATTTATTTATTTATTTATTTATTTATTTATTGACATAGTTACAATATTCTTTTAAAAATTCAATAACCGTAGTTAGAACTTAAATACAATCCAACCTGCCTTAAAGGCCAACTCTATATAACAGCCACCTGCTTATAAAGGCCAACAGAATTGTATCCCAATGGTTATTTATTCATATTATTTGAACCTGTATATAAAGGCCACCTGCTCATAAAGGCCACTTTTTCTGATTCCCTTGGATGGCCTTTATAGACAGGTTTGACTGTAAGTAGTTTCTAGTGAATCTTGCTGCTATCTACATGTCATTCCAAAATTAAAGTTAAAAACGATAACTTAGAGATCCAAGACAAATTGAATGATTTGTTACAGCATAAATTGCATTTATAAGATTGTTCCAGTCAAGGAGATTATCTTTTAATGTAAAATGGAAGTAGTAATAAGACTAAGCTGAAATACACTCTGAGACAACGAGCAGATAGACATGTTTTTTCCCTAATGTACATCTGATAAAAGCGCTCTGTCCCCCTCGGGTCATTTTACACCATCCGAAAATAAATGATGTATTTTTGTGTTGAAATCAATCATACAAAATACAAAGAAATAATAGAATTTCATGTATTTAGTAATTCAAAAAAAAAAAAAAAATTCAAGTCAATTTTAATATACAGTTTGGCAGATTGCTAGCAGTTAAATTAAATTGGAACATGTCAATTTAAACTGAAGTAAACACAAGTCTGCGACACCAGCATTCAAAATTAGATTACAAGTCAGATAGTGACAAGATCTTTAATATTGAAATAAGTCACAGAATTAAAGAAAATAGACTTTATTTTAATCAACAATATTTAACAATACAGTCAAACCTGTATAAAGGTCATATAAAAGTGGCCTTTATATACAGGTTAAAGCAATATGTATAAAGAACAATTGGGATACAATTCTACTGGTCTTTATAAGCAGGTGACTTTTAAGGTAGGTTTAACTGTAGATGTACATCTGATTTTTAGCTCACCTGAGCCTAAAGGCTCAGATGAGCTATTGCTATCTATCACCGTCCGTCGTTCGTCGTCCGTCGTGCGTAAACTTTACATTTTAATCTTCTCCTCCAAAACTACTGAGCCAAATTTGATGAAACTTGATGATTATTATGCCTGGGTAACAGGCTTTCAAAATTATGTTCGGGGTTGACCATGCCCAACAATATGGCTGCCGTTACTATAAATAGCCAAAAGACAAAAAAATCTTCTTCTCTGAAACCAAAAGGTGCAGGCAAATTTTGATTGGATATTTGGATTCAGGATACCTAGATACACTAAAATTGTGTTTTTCATGAAAATTGAACGAAAAATAGGTCACACGTTTTTTGCGTAAAATTATATAATTTTTAAAATGAGACATTTATTGTAATAACTTCATAATGGCTGAAGATAATTGTATGGAGTTTTCACTGTTGATCTTGTCTTGCGATTTTCTTCCGATTGCTGTCAAGGTCAAAGGTCAAGGTTATGTCCCAGTTTTTGACCTTTGATAAAAAATGCTATTTTTTAAACATTTCTGGTGATAATGATGTAGGATTTTTGGTTAATTGTAGGCATTGACATGACGATCATTTTGATATATCGATTAAGTTCATGGGTTCAAAGGTCAAGGTCACAGATGTACAAGTTTACCAAAATAGTTAATTATCTGCAAAACTATGAACTTTTTGTATAGGCATGTATATTAGAATATTGTAGGTAATGGCCCAATGGTCATTTTGATATATGAGTAAAGGTCATGAGTTCAAAGGTAAAGGTCACAGATGTGAATGAATACCTGAATGGTTAATTATCTTGAAAACTGTTAACTTTTTGTATATGCATGTATATTAGAATATTGTAGGTATTAGCCTAACAACCATTTTGATATATGAATGAAGGTTACGGGTTCAAGGGTCAAGGTCACAGAAGTGAACAAGGTCTGAAATGATTATTTATCTCAAAAACTATAAACTTTTTGTATAGGGATGTATATTAGAATATTGGCCGAATTATCATTTTGATATTTGAATGAAGCTCATGGGTTCAAAGATCACAGGTGAGCGTTAAGGCCCATGGGCCTCTTGTTCATTTTCTGATAACTACAATACATGCAGTAAATAGAAAGGACTGCACAACCTGTAAATTGAACACAATCACTGCGGCATCTCAGTTGGTAGAGTGGAAGCTCCGTAAGAGGGAGGTCGTGGGTTGGAAACCTGACTGAGTCTGACCCAAGACTTGAAAGTGGGTAGTGACTGTTCTTTCACCAAGCACTCGACATTACGAAATGAAAGTCAGTTCTTTCAGATGTGAACTTAAAATAAACGAGGTTCTGAATAGCTGAGAAAATTCTTGATGCGATGTAAAACAACATTAAACAAGCACCAACCAACAACCTAGTACATGTAAAATAATTGCGTATAGACATTTATTATATAGCAATCTATGCATCGCATAGAAATTACTGGTAAATGATAAATTTTGAGGTGTTAGCATGTAATACATATCAATATCTGCACACTAACTTTATTCCAGTTTCCCAAATATTTTTTTTTAGCTCACCTGAGCCAAAGGCTCAGATGAGCTATTGCAATCTATCACCGTCCGTCGTCCGTCGCCCGTCATCCATCGTCCGTCGTGCGTCGTCCGTCGTGCGTCGTGTATAAACTTTACATTTTAATCTTCTCCTCCAAAACTACTGGGCCATATTTGATGAAACTTGGTGATTATCATGCCTAGGTAACAGCCTTTCAAAATTGTGTTCGGGTTTGGCCACGCCCAACAAGATGGCCGCTGTTACTAAAAATAGCAAAAAGACAAAAAAATCTTCTTCTCTGAAACCAAAAGGTGCAGGCAAATTTTAATTGGATATTTGGATTCAGCATACCTGGAAACATCAAAATTGTTTTTTTGCGTAAAATTATGTAATTTTTAAAATGAGACATTTATTGTTATAACTTCATTACGGCTAAAGATAATTGTATGGAGTTTTCACTGTTGATCTTGTCTTGCAATTTTCTTCCAAGTGATGTCAAGGTTGAAGGTCAAGGTCATGTCCCAGTTTTTGACCTTTGATAAAAAATGCTATATTTTTAACATTTCTTGTGATAATGGCGTAGGATTTTCAGTTATTTGTAGGTATTGACATGACGATCATTTTGATACATAGATCAGGGTCATGGGTTCAAAGGTCAAGGTCACAGGCCAAGAATACCAAAATAGTTAATTATCTGCAAAACTATGAATTTTTTGTATAAGCATGTATATCAGAATATTGTAGGTAATGGCACAATGGTCATTTTGATACATGAATAAAGGCCATGGGTTCAAAGGTCAAGGTCACAGATGTAAACAAGTACTGAAATGGTTAATTATCTCAAAAACTATAAACTTTTTGTATAGGCATGTATATTGGAGTATTGTAGGTATTGGCCTAACGATCATTTTGATATATGAATGAAGGTCATAGGTTCAAAGGTCAAGGTCAAAGACACGAACGAATACTTAAATGGTTAATTATCTCAAAAACTATAAACTTTTTGTATAGGCATGTATATTGGAATATTGTAGGTATTGGCCTAATGATCATTTTGATATATGAATGAAGGTCATAGGTTCAAAGGTCAAGGTCATAGAATTGAACGAATACTTAAATGGTTAATTATCTCAAAAACTATAAACTTTTTGTATAGGCATGTATATTGGAATATTGTAGGTATTGGCCCAACGATCGTTTTGATATATAAATGAAGGTCATAGGTTCAAAGATCAAGGTCATAGCTGCAAACAAATACTTAAATGGTTAATTATCTCAAAAACTATAAACTTTTTGTATAGGCATGTATATTAGAATATTGTAGGCATTTGCACAATGATCATTTTGATATATGAATGAAGTTCATAGGTTCAAAGGTCAAGGTTATAGAATTGAACGAATACTTAAATGGTTAATTATCTCAAAAACTATAAACTCTTTGTATAGGCATGTATATTGGTATATTGTAGGTATTGGCCCAATGCACATTTTAATATACAGATGTTTTAGCTGTTTATAAATAATATATTGTAGCTAGACTTTAAATATGTTATATATAGCATACTTATATAATAATTATTATAATTAACTTGCAAAAATACTTGCATATTATTGGCCCTTACTGCTGAAAATTTTGATATCTCTTTTATTAATGTCATTGCCCATTGAACCTCTGCATAAGATATGTACTCTTCCTCAGGTGAGCGTTAAGGCCCATGGGCCTCTTGTTTCATATTGCATGCTTTGTCACATGGCACTGTCATTTATGACATCATATGATTGTTGTTACATGACTGAAGACGTCATCGTTGTGTTATTGTTCTTGTATGCAGATATAAGAACTAGTGCACGTTTATGTATTGTAAGACAAAATGGTATTTTTAGATGAAATACTAGTGGAAAGTAAACAAAATTTATTTTGCTTTAAAATATGTCGAGTCAACTGGGACAATATTTCTTAATATCAGTTCAATAACCCTATAATGTTACAGTCTATATACTGTTTGAAACTAGTTGCACTTTATATATGCATTGTATAAAATATATATGCATTGAATTGTGAACATGTTATATATAGAGTGATGGTATACATCAACCACAAGCCTGTGTACTGATAAGAGTTTTTCATCTTTGCCTAGTTATTGACATACATGTGATACCATCTGTCTAACTTGTCACATCTAATGAGATGAAATTATCATCAAAATGTCTGTATTAGCAGGATTATAGGATTCTGTGTGTCATTTAGAAAATGTATTCTTTATGTAAAATCATATTCGCTCTCTCTATCTCTCTCTCTCCACATTTTGCACTGAATGAATCTGGCTTCCATTCTCTCTCTCTCTCTCACACACACACACACACACACTCTCCACACTCTCTCCACATTTTGGTCTGAATGAATCTGGTTTCTATTGCTGTAGCTTGTAGCAAGTTGAGAGAGAGAAAGAGAGAGAGAGAGAGAGACTGTTGAAATACAATCAACATTTAGTTGTAAAAATTTACTTGTAATATAGGATGTGTGTAAGCAATAAACTTATGTAACATATGCCTCAACAAACTGCTGCACAGTCTGTCTGTATGTGTCGCTTTTTGCATGAATGAATCTTTTGCTATATTCTTAGTTCAGTTGGTTAAAATACCCTCAGATTCTTTTTACAGGGAGGGTAGAGTTAGTAAGTTAAGTAGCAGTTGATTTTGGTCCAACAAATAAAATGTTCCCACTTTGTATGTTAAAGAACTAATATAATTCAGATTGTCCCCAATATTTATTTCACTTGTCCCCACTTTATTTCACTTGTCCCCACTTTACACTCTTATAATATCCACAGAGAGAGAGAGAGAGAGAGAAGAGAGAGAGAGAGAGAGAGAGTTTTGGATAAATCCTATTTTAGATCCATTCATGCAGAGAGAGACAGAGAGAGAGAGAATGTGCAGTAGTTAATACACATGCTATATTTCAAGTAAAACTTTTACAAGCAGCGATATTGATTATACTTCAGCAGTCTTATACATATATAGTTTATTAAAGCCATCTTCTATGTGCTATATAATCAGGACGATATGTCTGATCACATTTAAGACTGTTATCAGAATAATGCAATGTAAATTGCTGAAAAATGCAGAAATTGATCCGTTTGGATATGTCATAAATTTCTCACTTTCACAAATGTCTCTGCAAGCCATTTATTAATAAAATAAATATTTAATCAATATATATGGAGATAAATTGTTGCAATTGATTTATTTCGATATATCATTTTACATACTAGTATTGTGGTTTTTTTTTTTAATTTAAGCTAAATATGCAGACTTACCTAGTCATTTAATCATTTCTGGGTTTTTTGTTTTCGTTGTTTTTTTTTATAATTATGAAAAATGATATTGTTTTTTTGTCCTGTTTGTGACATACAGACTTAGTTATTTTGTGGTTTCTGTTGCAGTCGTAAATCTTTAGAATTTTACTTAAATATGGATAATTGCTTGATATCATTAAAATGTGATATTAACTTTCTGAAACACTTTTTTCAAAACTTTTTTGATGGATAGTAAAATATGTCATTATTTCGTAATAAACTTGTTTTAGAAATATTTCATTGGTACAGTATGTCAAGGCTAAAAACATGCTGAAAGTAATCAACAAAATTCTAAAGTCAAATGCAGGTGATTCTGTTGCTATCAAATTCTAAATAAACCAAATAAATTTCTATTCTAAACTAAATCCTGATTGAGAACTTGTCTAAACCAAAATCTTGACTTAACAAGACCCTGACTAAACCAAGCCACCAAAATCCTATCTAAACCAAACCCAACTAAATAAAAACTCTAAACCAAACCCTGACTAAACCAAAACTTTAAACCAAAACCCTGACTAAACTAAAACTTGAAACCAAAACCCTGACTAAACCAAAATCCTATCTAAACCAAACCTTAACTAAACCAGAACTCTAAACCAAGACCCTTACTAAACCAAAATCCTATCTAAACCAAATCCTAACGAACCCCAAACTCTAAAACCAAAACCCTGACTAAACCAGATCCTTATAATTAAAACAAAACCCCATCCAAACTTTTATATTAGAATGCTAATACTCCAATAATATTTCATGATAAACTGAACTATCTGTCTAATCTGAACAAATCTTCCACTAATAGACAGTTACACAAGTTATACTGTATAAAGATGCAATACGAGACAACAGTTGCATACGGTAAATCACTGATACAGCATACTCTATTTATCAACAGATGGTCTGTATATAGGAGTGGCCATTGAAGCAGGTTTTCCCATATTGCAAAATTATTCAAATTGATCAAGGTTTCTGTTCCTGGTAGCCAAAATCCCCATTGACTACTAACTTAGTAATTAGTGAAAAAATTTGTTTAAAAGGACTACAGTCAAACCTGTCTTTGGAGGCTGCCTAAGTGAACCAGTAAAAGTGGTCTTAATGGGCAGGTGGCTTATATACACAGATTCAAAAAGTATGAATAAAGAACAATTAGGATACAATTCAATCTACCTTTATAAGCAGGTGTCCCTTATATAGAGGTGGCCTTTAAGGCTGGTTAGACTGTATATTTTTACAAATTTCAGCTTTTAATATGAAACCTGATTGATAAATGATTTTTTGTTTCATAACTTTTAAGATTTGTCAATATTAATTAATGTAATTATGTATTTTGTCTATTGCAGATCATCTAAAGAAGAATTATCAAATTCACATTTCACATTTCCCCGATTGGAGTTATGGCCGGACAAGAATGAAGATTCATGGTACGGTATTACATAATGATATATTGTAATGTAACATCTGGTTGGTTTACAGAAGTCATTTATTGTTAAAATACATTACTATTGATATTCAGTATTTATTAAATGTTGATTTTCAATTCTTTTGCATCATATCACTTCCAGCCTCAAATGAGATGCGTGATAATAAACTGAGTTTGATAATAAACTGTGACCTTCAGTGTGTACTACTACTGATATTCAGTTTTAAACAAATGCCATTCATTTGTAAAAAAAAATTGTTCATTTATCAATCTGTTTATTTGTTTGTTTATCCATCCATCATTATTTGTTCATTTATCCATCCCTCAATTTTTGTCTGGAGCCTAACACAAAAACTATTAGAGATATCAACTTGAAACTTCATTGCTAGATGAATCTGAATAAAGAAAAGTGCAATGCAAAAGAACTTTAACTCTATTTTGCATAATTTAAGAGTTATTGCCCTTTGTTACTTTTCATATTTTCATTTTGTCTGAAGCATAACTCAAAACCTTTCAGAGGCACCAATATGAAACTTCATTGCTAGATAGATCCTGATAAGCAAAAGAAACTTAACTCTATTTTGCATAATTTAAGAGTTATTGCCCTTTGTTACAATTTTGTCTGGAGCTTTACTCAAATCCTTTAGGAGATATCAACATAAAACTTAAGTAGATAGAGCTCATTGACAAAAAGTGCAGTGCACAAGAGCCATAACTCTGTTATTCAAAATTTATGAGTTTTTGGTCTTTGCAAAATTTAAAAAAAAAAACATATTTGAATTAAGAAATAGCCCTTTTACAACTAACCTGTATTTGGGGAGCATCCATTAGTTTTACAGATCCTCTTGACTTGAATTTTATTGCCAGTAAGTTTTGATTTTCCAAGTTTCAATTTTTAGGGAATTTTGAATTTTTTAATGTCATTGATAGATTCATTTCCAATTTTTTTCAGATCATTGTGATACATTGATAGATATGTTTGTAGATACAATGTATCTGTATTTTACTTTTAAATGTTTATTTCATTTTACAGATTTTGAAACAAACAAGTAAAATCAAATAAATAGATAAATAAATAAATAAATAGAAAGCTTGTCAGAAATGAAGAAAGTTCATAAATTGACAAGATTGTTGATAACATTATTTGAAATTTCACTTTATTATTGCATGTTTTCAAGGTTTAAGATATTTTCATACTTACCGTATATTGGATTCAGCATGCAATAATTACAGGTTGTCAAAAGTCATCAGATTTTCATCTGAGCCATGAAATCTGTAAACTTGAGTGTCTGGTTAGCTTTTAAATTTTCTGGGATGTCGTTTTTTTTGTACATGAAAAGAATCTAGATATTACATAACTATTGATTTTGATATTTTTTCTTTATTTTTTACCATCCTGTGTCTAGTTCAAGTTTACCAGAAGAGAAAGAAATCAGAAAGATTACGGATGGACCATGTATGGGACAGATAACACCCGACACATCGCGTTCATGTACACCTTTGTCCCTCAGCGGGAGCTGTGTTCTGAGTCCCATCGGCAAAGACGGGACCAGCACAGACCCACTGACGAATAACAACAATAAGGACACAACAAGAACCTGCTGTCAATGGACTGACTGTGATATAGAATTAGAAACAGTTAACCTCATGGACCACATAAAACAAAAACATGTAGAAACACAGCATTTAGGTGAAAATAAAACGTTTAAGTGTTTGTGGAAAGGATGTAAAGTTTATGATAAAACTTCCTCCTCTAAGTCTTGGTTAGAAAGGCATATTTTGTGTCATAGTGGTGACAAGCCATTTAAGTGTATAGTCGATGGATGTCACATGCGTTTTACTTCTCAGAAAGGACTTGAACGCCATGTTAACAGACATTTTAATTCAATACAAACACCCAATCAAAAGCCTCAAAAATCAAGGGAAGACACTCCTACAAAACTATGGCGGAGGAAGCGGGTCAAAAGAAGAAGGCCAGAAGGAAGTAAGTTATCTATCAAATAAAAGAGAGAGGAAGAGGAGAGAGAGATATTGAGACAGAGAAAGAGAGACTGAGAGAAAAAAAAAGACCAAGAGAGAAAGATGTGATGTATGCACTTACCAAAATATAGAAACACATGAACATAAAGAACACCACACATGTTTTACTGTTGATTGGTACCTAAGTAATGGATTGAATGTTTCATGATGTTATTGTGTGACATTGTTACCATGCACTAATAAAATAAAAATATGAAACACTCTGATATAGATTAATCCCTAAAAGATTTATACATTTGTACCAATATTTTCATCACAAATAGCGAAGAAACATTTGATTCAACTTATCAGTAACTAAACTTAACCCAAACCAACCAAACAACCTGGTACCTAATATTACACTTGCAGTGTTCAATTTAGGATTTTTCAGAAAGAGTAATTTTCAAAAACAAATCCTTTAAAATATCATCATGTCAATATTTTTGCAGTTATGTAATGTTAAATATGGCCCAATAAGGCCTTAACAATGGGGTCATTTAGCAAAATACTGGTAATGGACCAATGACCCCATGTCCCCTTTCTAGAATGAAGAATGTACATGGCCTCTTTAAAAACACATAAGTACAGATGTACCTATCAATAGCATTAGTTCTGTTGTCTGAGCATACTCATTTATAGAGTTCATAAAAAATGGAATGTTGTGTTGATGTGTTAGAAATTCAATTTGATTTTGACATTGATAAAGTGATTGTACATTTAAGATTTTAAGTTAAAATAACTCTGCATTTATGTGCTGCTCTATCTAACAGTGTAATTTGGTGATTTTGTGAAATTGTATTTAGTGGGAAAATAATTTGAATTTATTGCTTTTGACTGTATGAGCACACATACAATGCATATAGATCAAGGTGGTTTTTATGCC
Organism: Anadara kagoshimensis; assembly: GCA_021292105.1. Classification (NCBI taxonomy): domain Eukaryota; kingdom Metazoa; phylum Mollusca; class Bivalvia; order Arcoida; family Arcidae; genus Anadara; species Anadara kagoshimensis. Next base: position 50,026,868 of record CM037865.1, read on the forward strand.
TTACATTAACTGTGACATCAATAAACTGTAAGGCTGGGGTCTTATTGGCCAAGTGATCCAAAGCAAACTTACAGATCATAGGTCTTCTGACCATCTGGGTTCAGTTTGGAAAGATCCTAAGTTGAGAAAGTTTTTCTGTACGATTACAGATTACAGGTCGATGGTTTTCCTATGGTCAATCTGGTTTCCTCCATCATTCCAGAACTGTATACTTAAAAAAAAGTGAAAGAAAACTTGCCTGGAGTGTAAAATATCATTTTTCTATTTCTACAGAAATATATAATGTCATTGTCTGTCTGTCTGTCTGCCTGTTCATCTTTCTGTAAATACCTCCTGTATGTCCCATCTCGAAAGTATGAAAGATTTTCATGAATATTTGCTATGAACATTTGCTGCATTTACACAATGTGCAGAGCAAAGTTCATGGATGTTTAGGTCAAAGGTCAAGGTCACAGCATGCACAAAACTAAAATTTTGGATTTCTGTTAACATTTCCACTTTGTAATGATGTAAATACCCTTAATGGAACTTGCCATTAAGGTTTATCATTTCCAGATGGTTGGAGTGCAATGCATGGAGGTCAAGGTCACAGCATTCAGAAAAGTAAAATGTTGGGGTTCTTAATTATTTCCCATGTTTGCTGTGTAATTCCTAAATAATATACAGGATTTTAATCAAACTTACCATAAATGTTTGTGATATTGATGTTTGCAGAGCCTGAAAACATCAGGGGCATAATGTAGTAAAACTGCTACTTGCATGCACATTGAAAAATAAGACAGATTTTGTTGTTAGTTCTAATGGTGTTTAATGTCGCACCAGCAATTTTTCAGCTATTTGCGATGATAATTACTTTATTAATTTCTATGGATTAATCTATGAACAAGTTTGTGTATGAAGGTGAAGTTTGGTTGTGTTTTATGGTGCCAGTGTGCACTCAGGGCGACTTTAAGCTGCTAGCACACCAAGTCAGTACACTGCAGACAAGCGTACCACTCCCCCAGTCACATTATACTGACACTAGTGAGCCAGTAAAGGCCAACGGCAAGGAAAATTCACTTTCCCACATGTGGTCTGAGCAAAAAGTAAGACAGAAGTACATTGATGTAATGTGTATAGATGATTATGTCACAGGCAAATAATGTACAGCTATGCTGAGCTCTTACTATATGTTTATTAATATAAAATATAAACACAGATATAAGTGCAGTGATTGTTTTATGATCTACCGTAGTACAGTCTGTCTTATCACCATAAAACTGCAGTTTGGCAGAAAATTCCCTTTTATAATAAAATCATAAAAGATTCTGTCCAATATAAAATTGATCAGGAAAATTCATTATGTCTAGTACAGTTTATTTATTTATTTATTTTTATTTTTTTTAATTTTCTTTATTTATTTATTTATTTATTATTTATTTATTTATTTATTTATTTATTTATTTATTTATTTATTTATTTGACAAAAGGCTGATAGTCATAATATTACAATTGTAAACAACAACAAACAAAATAATTGCACAGATATAACAATAATAGAATGTAACAGGAAAACAAAAAAAATGCAAGCTGGGACCGAAGATCGAACCCAAGACCTCCTGCACTATAGGCGAGTGCTCTACCACTGAGCTACCCAGACCGCTACAAAATAATGTATAAAATCATAGTACATGTACTATTGAGATACTAGTATAGTCTGTACTAGTTATTGTATTATCAGTAATGAGTATTTAGTTGTGCCGAGGCTGCATGGTCAATAAAGTTTTACACCTAAGACAGGTGCTGATCTTTACTTTATCAATATTAAGTCTCCAGCTCATTTTACAGTCTACTTGAGAGTCAGCCATTATGTAACCCGATTGCACTGCACTTGATGCTAGAAATCAACCATTATGTAACCCCAATGCACTGCACTGGCTGAACTTTGACTGCTGACATAACCCTACTGTGCGTTACTGGCTGAAATGTCGCTGCCGAAAGTCATTATGTAACCTCAAATGCATAGCACTTGCTACTGAAAATCAACCATTACATAACCCTAATGTACAGCACCGACTTAAACTTTGACTGTCGAAAGCCAACCATTACATAACCCCAATGTACAGCATTGACTTAAACTTTGACTGTCGAAAGTCAACCATTACATAACCCCACTGAACCTTGACTTCTGACATAACTCTACTGTACATTAGTCATTACTGGCTGAAATTTTACTGTTGAGCATAAACCATTATGTAACCTCACTGCACAGCACTGGCTGAACTTTGACTGCTGAGAGGCAACCGTTATAATCCTGCAGCACATATTTACTGAACTATGACATTACAAAAAAAACAAGAATGATTCCCCCCATTCCTTAATTAGAAATACCTATATTTTAGCTAGATCCCTTGTTCAATCACACACGTAGTTTACTTTTACATTCCTTGTCGTCAAATTTGCCATTGGCTACTAGTTTCTGTGAAACTTTTTCGAAAAAAAAATTGTGCTAAACTTTTTTTTTAGCAAATTTGTGAAAAAATACTTTAAAAACACTATGTTTTCACAAATTTTAAACATTTTGCTACTAATAATTTTAAGTTTGTGGAAACCTAGTATGCTTATTATGCATAACCTATAAATGACAAAATGTGTCACATTATAATTCCTGTGTGACAGATTAAAACTCATAATGTGTTAAAAGTTGTGTAATAACTGCAGATAAATATGTCCTAATGCACCTGCCCTCTTACAGGTAACATTATAATCATTGACAGGTGTGTAAATTTGAAATCCCACCTTTGTGCTTTTTAAAAAGGATTTTAAACAAAATTATATTTAGAAAACAATATTTTTCCTGCACAGGTAACAAAAATAAACCAAAGTTCTTCCGAATGCTTGTAGGTATAAAACTGTTAAAATGAAACATGCTTCCTTTCCGACAAGTATTCAGATTTTATGTTTTGATATGCACATGATATTAATAAATTACCACGGAAACGTGTACAACAAACAGTTACAAAGAACATCTGCTTCACACAGCTATGGATGAGTTTATGCAGTTGTCACCATTCAAAACCCAATCAAATCCTGTAATTTAAACATCCATTTCACATATGAATTTTTCAGTTTTAAAATATTGCAGATATGTTCAGGTAACAGTTTTAAAATTTTACACCTTCAATCAAATTTTGGAGTTTCTATCACTCAGCATCTTGAAGCTGTTTGTGGTTGGTACATTTATTTGGGAATTTTCATAAAGACAATTTGTTCCATTGTTATAGGTTGATAATACATGTAATAAGGAAGGAAGGATTACAATGATTTTGAGATTATTAAGAACAAAAACATGCATGATATAATCCATAATTTTATCCAGGTGAAAATGTGTCCGGGAAGATATAATTTCATAGTAAAATCTATCCGGCGGAATGAATTTCATGCCTTGTTCCATAAAATATTATCCATGGAACAAATCTCATGGCTTATTCCGTAAAATTTTATCCATGGAACAAATCTCGTGGCTTATTCCATAAAATATTATCCATGGAACAAATATCACAAAGAAAATATTATCCGAGGAAAAAATATCACGGGGGATAAAATAAACCGTTTAAAACGCAGCTGTTTCAAAAAGATTCATTATGAAAGAAATATCATTATTACAAGCTGTAGTATTAACACATTTCTAAGGTCAAAATCAGCAGTTAAATGAGTGTTTTGAGTCTAGTTAAGTTTTCAGCTTAATTCAGCGGCTAAAAATGATTTTCTTGTTTAAATTCTTGATGATTTTAATATTTTTTTATTCCAATTTGAAGGAAAAAAAATTCAGTTTAATTCAGCCACTTTAAATCATTTTCTTGTTTAAATCCTTGATTATTTTTTTAAATATTTTTTGTTCAATTTTTTAAGGTAGATCATTACAGCTTTATTCAGCGGCTAAAATGATTTTCTTGTTTAAACCTTGATGATTTTCATATTTTTTTATTCCAATTTTTTAAGGTAGATCATTACAGGTAAATGATAAGATAACCAAGTTGTTTACAGTTCATTAGGAACAAAGGTATAATTGCAGGTGTTTCAGAAGATAGGTTTCCCCTGTCATCATTACATGTATACACACTGCTCTTTGTCTAGGCATGGATTTCACGTGACTTGTGTATATAAATTTAAAATCAAACATGAGTACACATTTTCTGAAAATCTGTCAGTGACTCTGTTATTTTTATATATTAATTTTTTTTTATTTTCTGAAAATTGAAATCCCTTCCTACTTTTAAGTTCTCTCATTTTGGGTCTTCATTTAATTGCTATGTCACCAATATATGACATAACTTATACTGTTATATATACAAAAACATGCAAAATTTAATAAAAATATATGAGAAGTGATACTGATTAAACTAGAGAATTGCAGTTTATAAGTATCACATTAGAATTTGCTGCATTTGAAAAATTTGTAGTAATAGTTCAAGGATTTATTAAACAAGAGAACTGCAGGCATTTGAAAATTTTTTGCCAAAAATTGTGACGATAATAACTGCATTGACTGTTATGTCTGACACTTTACAGGCGAGATAAAGATTATCTTCAAATTTAACAAATCAGATTTATGATAACTGTATTAATTTGAACAAAAATGTGCAAAATTTAAAAAATAATTGAAATGGAAGTATAATAAGTGATCAACTAAGGGAATTGCAGGTTGTTTGTATAGCATTAGAATTTACTGCATTTGAAGAATTTGTAGTAACAGTTGAAAATGTGATTAAACAAGAGAACCACAGGTCATAGACCTGTATGGTGTTAGAATTGATGCTGTTTGCATCAAAATTTTGCCCCAAAATCTTGCACGATTATCATAATAACAACTGCATGGCTATTATTTCACCACTTTGTAGGCGAGACAGAAATTGTCTCTAAAGTTGTTAATTCTGATTTACAGTAACTATATTATATTGGGTATCGACTAGACAATAGCATATTGATTTCTTGACCTATATTGATTAGTGGTTGACCTAATTATATTAAAGGGACACTGAAGTCTAGCCAATTTGACCAAAATATGAAAATTTATGTTAAATTATTATTATATTGAAAATTTCACCTTTTTATTCGCCGAAATAAAAAAGATATAGAAGTTTAAAAAATCAAAATTCGTAACCTCAGGCCATTTTGGAACTCTTCAATCGGGAGGTACGAAAACAAGTTGTGACGTCATGTGTGAACAACCACTCTTCCTAACTACTGTTTATATATACTGAAGTGTCGCATCTTACGAGTTGTTACTTATCCATATTATTAGAAATGGCGCATTAACTTTTTGATTTTGAGTCAGAATATTAGGGAACTGAAAGTAAACCAGAGAATTTATTCAAATCGGATTCATGCGAAGTTATAGATAATGATCATCGTTTGTAGGTTTGGGACATATAATGAAACTGCCGAGCAATGAACACTGAGAGGGAATGCATTTGCTGCACAGAAATCGTACAGATCAAAGACAAAATTAAAAATTGCAATTTATTTAAAAATGTATAATCGACAGCTTTGACCTTGAGATCGTGCATTTCAACCAAGAAGTTTTGCGATTAGCAACGATTGCAAGAAACAACATAAGACGAGGAGACATTACACCATGGCCAGTCATGAAAAAAAAAAACATTTACGGTTGATGAGAATAAAGTTTTTATTATTATTATTATAGTCACCTGTAATTAAACCCTCAATATTGACTGACTAGTTGTATATCGGAGTGTACCCAATCCACTTAACTAACGAGACAGGTATACCGACACTTCCTGTATATTTACCAACCCTTTAACTGCAACAGTAGTTGTGTATTTACACACCTTATTTTAAGATGTTGATAATCTCGTAATTCATAAATATCTATAATTTTAGAGAATTTTTAAAAACATCATTTTTCACAATAATTATTTCAGACTTTTACTTATATTTATTTATAATAAATACGTATATAGAATAAATAAATAAATAAATAGGTCCTTCCAGAAAATGATTTTACTATGCAAAAATAATATTAATGATGATAATAATTATATATGAAAAAAGAATAACAAGCATTTGTAAATCAGAAGAGGGGATAGCTACTTTTGATGTACTAACAGGAAAGGGGAAAATGCAGCTGCTACACCGGGACTCGAGCCCGGGAGCTTCCTAATACTAGCGGGACGTTCTACCGATTGAGCTACACGGACCGCCAAATTCCTCCCATCTTTTTTCTATTCAACTCCCTTGAATCGAAACCAGCGGGTTCCACCCCTGGGACCAACTTGTTGGTCAGCCAATGCCCAAGGTCGGATGATTCCCCAAATGTAACAGCGGCGTAACCGAACTCGAACCCGGGACCTTCACAATACATGTACTAACATACGCTCTACCGATTGGGCCACCTGACCACCTATTGAGCCCTTTCCGCCACACAATTGTTATGAGCCAAGAATTTAATTTCATTTTTTTATTTTAATTTTTAATGCGTTTCGTCATCAGATCACCTACTGGTTACACAATAAACAGGAGAGTTATTTCATCCTGTGTATAGTTTGGAAAATAAGAGATGCGTTTCTTTCAGAAGTTATAAGTTGTAATTGTTTCCCAATTTCTTTATATATGTGTACCATTGAAACCGGGAAATAAGCCGTCCTTTTAAATCTAATGAAAATTGGACAATACATTCTCTTTAGTTTATACATGTATTAATTATTTGTAGTTACATTAAAGTATCTTCACATCTCACAATAATTTCACTTATATCAAGATGTCACCAGTCATGTCAATAATTATAACTTGGATTGTATTATATATCTCAAGATTATTTTATTTATATCAAGATGACGCTAGCTGTAATTATTGCTTGAATTGTATAATCCATGTCCTGATAATTCCATTTATATCTGAATATGTTATAACTTGTAAGGCAAAATCGTAGTCAAGATAATTTCATTTATATCAAGATGTGAAACAGACGAAGTAGCAGAAATTATGAAATGATATGGTGAACACAAACAGCAGTATAACATAGTAAATAATATACCGTGGATATTGTACTTTATTTTAGTTTTTTTTAAGAGATTTTCATGAAATTTGCAGCCAAGTCTACTTAAAAACGTCATTGTATGGAAATTCATTTAAAAGTAAATTTATACAATTTTAAAGGACGGGCCTGTACGGACTCTCGCCGTCAGCATTCAAATTTGTCCTGAACTAGATCACACTGTTACAGACATAATTTTTCTTCGCATCAAGGACATGAGAAGCGGGGGGGGGGGGGGGGGGGGGGGGATTAATTATTTTTTTTAGAGTTTTTGATGTTTAAAATTGAACTTACGAATAGGAATATTTCAATAATTTAAATCATTTTAATTTCATACCGCCAGTCACGACAGTCGACCCATCAATTTATACATTCGTAAATCAATATTGAAATATTTAATATTTTTTAATGCATCTTTCCAAAATTCCAAATTAATTATACTTACATTTAATATGGGATATCGTGAAGACTTTATCACTTAATTTATTTACACCTATCAATCTTCAGATCTATGTTGTATATTGTAAGGTAGATCTACCTCTTGATTACCGGCGATGGAATGTCTAATAAACAGGATCTAAAGGTACTGTAGGTTACTGATAATCTCTTAATTACCTGTATGCGAGAAAGGGATGTAAATTCTACTTTTAAGAAATTGGGATCTTATTGATTTATCGTGAAAAAATAAAAGAATATTTTATCATTTTAGGTTAGTTGATGCATAGATCATTGTGCACATGATTTAGCCAATATTGGTCATTATTAAATTTAAAATAAGTCTAAATAGAGACAAATTCTAAGTTATCATAATTTTTTAATTATTTTTACAATCAACGGTCGCACACAAAACCATATTTAAACAATATTTTTAACAACTTTTACACTATACTGTAGCCACACTATTGATAGCATGGCGAGGTTTGTTCACACATGACGTCACAGCATGTTCTTCTCACCTCCAACACAGAAGAGCTGCGGCGATGATTTTCGGCAATTTTCAAATAGCGAAATATATATCTTAATGGAATAATTTTTTATTTTTTTGAATTTTATTATTAATATCGTACTTATAACTATCGATTTTGGTCATAATCCCCTAGACTTCAGTGTCCCTTTAAGATGTTAATGTCTGTTTCTAGGTAATCTGTCGGTACATGTACATAATTGTGTCCTCAATCTATATAACACTTTAAGTAGAAAATCAATACATGTAACTGATAAAATATACAGGCAGTTTGAAGGGCACCTGCTTCTAGGAAATCATATATCATATAAAATAATACCACATTTGCAGTTTTTTGTTTGGTAGGTATTTAGCATTTAGCATATGAATTTCCTCTAGAAAATGATGTATCTTATAAATGATACCACAATTGCGGGTTTTTTGTTTGGTTGGTATTTAGCTTATGAATTTCCTATAAAAATAATTTTATCTTACAAACAATACCACATTTTCAGTTTTTGTTCGGTTGTTATTTAGCAGCTGAATTTCCTTTAGGAAACAATATATCACATTTATCGTAAATAAATACTGCATTAGCAGTTTTTTGTTTGCATTGGGTAGGAGACACTTTGTTCTAGGAATAATATATCAAATTCACATCACTTTTGATTGTTATATATGTAGCATATGGGGTCAAATTTTGGGATTGTCCGGATATTTATAAATAATATATACATAAAATTGTGTGTAGGCGTTAGGCTTTATCTGTGTTAATAGCATATTTGAGGGATTTTTTTTATACATTTGTGTCAAGTTTAAATCACAAGGATTGGGTGTTTGTACGTTTTTCCTCATTGAGGAAGTCTTTGTATGCGGAGATATTATAATATTTGTGGTATTTTTGCGGTTATCTTTATGGAAGTTGTATGTCTGTTTTTGAGTAACTTGACATACCTCCGTGTTAGGTTCAGTGATAATGGAAAGCATGTGTCAAAAGTGTCACCAATAACTGAATTATCATCAAAAGTGTCACCAATAACTGAATCATCGTCAAAAGTGTCACCAATAACTGAATCATCATAAAAAATGTCACCAATAACTGAATCATAATAATGTGATATAAATTCTGTCACTAGAATAAAATGCAGTACCATAGTTTTTGTTTATAGTTACAGTAGCTAAGGAAGTAGTGGTTTAGTGTTTGCTTTGTAAGTCAAGAGTTCTACCCCTGGCGGCGTCTGACTAAAAACTTGACAAGTTAATATTTACTAGATATGGCCCCGGTGTTACAATGATTCCTTAGCTAAGATTTTCTTTAACTTAAAAATAGCTAACTTTCAAGTCTTTATAATTTTGTTAATTGTCAAGATATTTAGGAATTTAAGATGTCATTTTTAAGATCACTTGTATATTAAAACATTGACATTGACAAAATATTCATCAGTAGTTTCCATAAGAGATTACCAAAATTTGCTAAATTTAAGTTAAGAAAATTTTAGCTAAGGAATGATTGTGAAACCTTGGCCTGTATTAAAACAAAAAGTACATTAAATGAAATCTTAAAAATTGAGACTCTGTATCTTGGTACCGAGTATAGGTGTTGGCACATGTACCTTTATCATAGCAAAGATGACAGAGGGCTGTTTTGAAATTATTTGAAGTCAAAGCATTACCTACTAGTAATTTCTTTCTTAATAAAATTAATTTCTTTAACTTAAACCTATATCAAAAACACAATTTCAAATTCCTTGTGGAAAAAAATTAATAGTAAGTAAAAAAAATACATATAATCTTTAATTGTTTATTCTGCAAGGGAAAAAAATTGCGTTTAGACACTGGAACTTATTCACAGGTTTAAAATTTTGCAGTGCACTGGCCAGTGTTAACAATATTCTGTACGGATTATCCCAGTCTATGTTTAATAAATGCTACATGAAAATATTCACTTTGTATTTCATTTTGCATTGTAATTAAGTCACCCCAACATATATTTTCAAACTGCGAATATAACGAAATTAAATCCACAGTGAATAAAAAGTAACTAAATTTTCATGTACATGTATTTTGAAACCACTTTGAAATGAATTGAAAGTTCACAAAAATAACAGGATCTACAGTAGTCCTAATAATAATCTTTGGACCACACAAGGTTTTGTTGAGCCTTTGTAGACAAGTCCCGGTAATGTGTGATACACATGTTTTTCTTTTTGATTGACATTTTAAGTGTCGCTGTTGTATAGTGTACATTTCATAAGCATCATTTGCAGCATAACAGCCAAGCCCTAGTTAATGTATTTTGTTTTTAATATATGCAATAAGTTTTAAAATTTTCAACTATTTGCAAATGATCTTTTGAAAAAATGGAAATTTCTCTTAAGATTTTTCAATACAAAAATTTGTTTTTAAATAAAATTAAAATAAATGATATTTATAAATGAATAAATCAATCAATTAATCTGAAAAATAGTACTTATGGGTATAACTCCTACAAAGAAAAAATACATGCAACTGTGAAAATGAAAAAAAAAGATGTAACATTGTCTCATACCACAGTAGTTTCAAAACGAGCATTGCCTCATACCACAATAGTTTAAAAATGCACACACACACACACACACACACACACACACACACACACACACACACACACACAACACACACAAATATATGAGAGAGAGAGGAGAGAAGAAAGAGATTTGTTGTTGGAGAGAGAGATTTGACTTGTAAAGATGAGATCATACAATTTAACTTTAATCTAAAACTCAACTATGATATAAACAACTTGTACTTTTATTGTAATTTTCAATCTATTTATATTTTATTTAATTTTGTGTATTTCAGAAAAACCTACAGATTATTTTGATATAGGAATAATGGAACGTCTTCAACAGCAGTTGTGTAGTCTAACAGAAAAAACTCAAATTGATCTCAATGGCAGCAGTAACTCTGTCACATTCCATAGTTCTGTAAGTAAATCCATAGTTAAAAACTCAAATTGATCTCAATGGCAGCAATAACTCTGTCACATTCCATAGTTCTGTAAGTAAATCCATAGTTAAAAACTGAAATTGATCTCAAATTCTCCAAAACTATGGAGTTGGTTTGCTCATTTCCCCTCGAGTTATTGTCCTTTGATTATGAATGCAAATCATAAAAAAAGTTTGTTTGGGAGGGGGGGGGTGTGTCTTAAATCTCTGAATTTGCTTATTACACTATTTATTTGTATATTTATTAAGGTAATTGCAAGAAGAAAGGAAGAATCAGGAAAAGTAAAAGTTTTATTACACTGGACACCAGAGAATGTGTAAGTTGTAGTTGTTACCATGGTAACCATGATGGAGAGGGTGACCATAACTGTAACATTTTAAAAAATATGAGTTTGGTGCTTTGTTAGGACTGGCAGCACTGCTTAAAAATTAGTAAACATATAATTCAAGTTATAATATTTGGGGAGAAAAACAACCAGTTTGCCAATTGCCATGACAATCATAAGTCCATTACTATTCATCATTTCAACCTATGCTCTATTTAAAAACTGGTAGTCTTAGCACCAGTCCATCTTATGTGCAACTAGAGGAAAAAGGGGAATGTTGTACATCTTTAAAACACATACCAATACATACGGTTATAATGCTCCCACGTTTGAGTTAATACAAATCAACTTAATAGATGAATGTAATGTTTGATCTTATTTCATTGAAATAATAAAAATTTGCATGGAAAATAAAGTCAAAATGATTTAATTTGTTATATTTGCAGATTATCAGATGAATGGGTACCCGAGTCGGAGATGGCAGTGCTTCACACTCGTGTCATTCCTATTAATAAACTACCTCTTGATACAGCCATTAATCTACATCCTTCATTGTACCATCAGCACCGCTATCGGAAACATCGTAGAAAATGACCAGCCATACAAAAAGAAGAGTATAAAGAACTACATTCTCCTCCATCTACTCCTTCAAGTGCAACAATAAAGACCAAAAACTTTTTATATTATTGTACGTGGTTATATGAATGTAATAAGATTATGAGGATTTGGAGGTACAAGAGGTTATGCTCAACAGACCTTGTAAAAAGGGAGATAACCCCCTTTACCTCTAAACCCTCAATAAAAATATATATATCTAAATTTATATATAGATAGATAGTTAGATGTATGTATGTGTGTGAATTGATATTTTTTAAAAAGAAAGAACAAATTTTACGATTAAATGTGGAGATATAACACCCAAGAACTTTTATATAATTAAAATGTCATCAGATTAGATGATTTTTAACAGAATTTTACCGGGGGAACATTAGCAAATTTTATAGGCTCTGTCTTTGTGTTATTGCTGATTTTTTGGTCATAAACATAAGTAAATTAATGGGCTATCTCTTTGTGTTTTTGCTGAATGTTTTGGTAATAGATTTATCTCTCCTTTAACAGTCCTCTCTCTCGATTCGAATTATCTCAGTGTAGTGTATCAGTAATTTGAAATTATAGAAATTAACATTTCAGTATTTTAAGTTATATAATAACAATGCAAAGATTTATACATGTAGAGCAGTCGTTTACCAATATCATTATTGATGTGGAATTCATGATTGTAAGTAAAAGTAATATTGTTAAAGTAATTAACTGTTTACATATTCAATTCAGTCCTTGAATAATCAAAAAATAATTCTCGTCCAGGCAACCTTATAAATCACTAGCTCAATGTGTCATGGCACTCTATCTCTGTTTTTGCAAATCTGTGCCAAAAATGTACAAATCAGATACTCATGACATTCAACTGTCAATTTACAGCTTTACAGACTTTCTGGTAATTTCTATCTATATCTAAAAGTATAGATGAAATATCTTAAAAATGAAGTCCTAATAAAATCAATGCAATTATTTGGTAACAACTTCCAATAGCAATGATGAGTCTGAAGGTTATTGGCACAAAAGTCCTGTCTCAGTTTCCTAACACAGGCCTGTAGTTTTTAATAGTTTTCTGATTCATGCATATGTCAATTTCTATCCTGCATTTTACACTATAAAAACTATTTAAAGAAATTATTTGCTTGCAAAAATAATAAATAAAGGTATAAATAAAAAATTTGCAAATATAATGAATAAATAAATAAAAAATAATTTTTCAAATAATCAAAGACAGAGCCTATAAAGTTGGACGGAATAGTATAAGTATTATTTATAAATGTGATGATGACATTTTAACCTTTATCCTCAGGGTCTGTAATAACAAGTAATGCAATTAATTATACCCTAATGTCATTATCGTCATTCTCATAGTCGCCATCGTCATTATCCCTAACACACTGCTGTTGCAATATTAACAGCAACACTAAGTCATTATCATATTAACATGAGTGATTGTGGAATTTCAACAATATGTGTTCTTCAAAACATTTGCTGATTTTTTATTAATTGGTCTTTTCTAAATTTAGTACAGAACAACTGTGTCATAACCTTTGTATGTTAGAGTGTGATTATTAGCATTTAATATTTTAAAATTTTGTGATTAATTAGATATGCCAATATTCTTTTGAATTTTTTGTTAAAATTCAATTTTTTGTAGAATGTTAAGGAAATTTAAGCATTCTAACGGGCTCTATATTACCTCTAAAAATTAACAACTTTTACTTTATCAGGAAATTCACTTTAAAATTTTGTGTTTGGTCAAAGGGGAGATAACTTCTTAAATTATATAAATCCTTCATCCATCTTGGTAACAGAAATTTTAAATTCTTGATGATTCAGTTTTGAAGTTAAATTTGAAAACATGTAATACTGTACTGTAAATTTCAGTAAATAGAATTTATTTGATCATTTTGACATTGTCATGAAACATAAATTTGTTCAGAGTGTGACATGACCTAACTATTGACCACTTTGTCTTTATATCATATATCTGTTGTCTTACTGTCTGTCATATGCTGGTTAATCAAAAGTGTTTCAGATACAACAATTATAATATTCTCAGGTTTTCTCCACCATTCCAGACTGATTATCATTAGTGTAGGAACTGTTATTTTCTAAAGCACATATTCATCTCTCTCTCTCTCTCTCTCTCTCTCTCTCTCTCTCTCTCTCTCTCTCTCTCTCTGATGCTGATCTTTACTTTGATTCATGCTTTGAAACTGGATCATGCCATGATGGCATCATGAGGTTTTATGAATCATCAAAATAATTTTACATGTGTTTATGGGGTGGGTTTGTTTGGGTTGGAACAGAAATGATCCATTTACTAGTATCTTGGGGGTGAAAAAGTAGCGTAACAACTACAAACTAGATTAATTTGTGAGAGACAATGGAATTTTTTTTCACAGAACGGTAATAAATAAATAAAACATTCAGCATACAAGTCATTAAAATTAGTAACAACTACAAAACTAGATTAATTTGTGAAAGAGAATTTGGGTAAATTTTCACAAAAAAATAATAAATAAATAATGACATAAGACAATAAATACAATATTCAGCATACCAGTCATTTCAAATTAGGCAAATGTAGTTCTTTTCTAAAACTCTTTTTTTTATCCCCTATTTCCTACATTTTTTTTATACTATACTCAGTCCCACCTATACCTCTGTGTTATCCTGCCATTATATTTATTTATTTTAGAATTTATATGTACCTGCATATCACATCTTTGTTCTCATCATTGTCTGCCACTATACTGCAATTTTCGTAGAAAAATTAGGCAAATACAATCTTTGTTATAAGATCTAACCACTGTAGGAACCACTCAATTTGTGACAGTGAAATACTCTTCATATCCATAGAAAATCAAATAAAATTAATTAAAGATTGATATTTTTCACTTACTTGCACTTAGTCGTAACAGGAAATCTGTATGCCCATTCGTGATTGTCATTAAGTATGTCTGTAGAAAGGAAACTGTTGGCGTTATGGGGATTTTACATGGCGAAAATGGCGAAGTTAATACCGGAAGTGATGTCCTTGGTAACGTTTTACACCATATCCGCAAAAGAATCTGCCATGTTAAATTCCCATAGCGTCAACGTTTTACCCTGTGCAGATATATTCTGGGCTAATCGCGGATGCGCATACAGATTTCCTGTTATGACTAGGTACAAGTAAGTGAAAAATAAATTTATTTGATTTTCTATGGATATGAAGAATATTTCACTGTCACAAACAGAGTGGTTCTTACAGTAAGTATCTTAGCTATAACCCGGTTCTCAGAATCCATGACCAAATACTTATATTATATATACCGGTACATTTAGTAGGCCATTAGTTTTACATATTTTTAGTCGAAATTCATTTTCATCATGCAGCCATCATATCTAAAACATTTTGGAGGTCAAGATCATCATTTTCAATCATTGTCATTTTTGCTTTTGTATAATCTCATCCTTCATATATTAGCATGCATGCTGTATTTTAAATCCTGTGTGAATTAAATCTTTTAATTATAAAATTGATGTTTCTTAATTGTTTTTGTAGGGTATTATTTTGTTTTGGCTAAATCCAAGATTGATTTAATTTTTTTTACCAGGATTTGGGTAAAAAATTGTATGTTGAATTTAATTTTTAACACAATTTTATATGAAATTAAGGAAGTGTCTCCAATTTTTGTGTAAATGTTAACAGAGGCCATTTTTACTGAATTTATAAAATGTATATCAAATTTAAATACATATGATGAAATTAAAAAGACATAACAGCACAAAGCAGTGTTAAACTAAATTTACTACCTTGTACTCAGTTGAATCAATTGGTAAAAAATTAGAATTTTTTTCTAAACTTACTTAAATGCATATTATAAGATTAAATTGAAAAATTATGACTTTTAAAATATTTTCATTATAGAACATGTAAGATAAATTTAAGATATTTTTTTCCAAAATTTATGATTTTAGATTGGTTTATCAATGTACTGTTTAATAGCTTTTAATGTGTGGAACTGCTATTGTATAAACCACAGTTTAATTTGGTTCTGCTATGTCAGCAGCAGGCTGATCAATTTGACAGTTTTTGACAGATTTGTACCATAAAAACGAATAAAGTTTTCCCATATGTTGCTACATAAATATAACCTTAAACGACTGAAAAATGAATGATTTTAGGAATGTTTATAAGAAAGCAACTCACAAGAACAAGATTCAGTATTTTTGTGCAATAGTTTATGGGTTTCATATGAATATGGATGGACCCTGTTTAGTCATGGAGGGATAATATAATATTTATAATTTCACATCAAATATTTAAATGCTAATCATAAAAAAGTGCACTTAATATGTAGATGAACACATCAATTTAAATTCATAATAATGACCAATCAAAAGTTTGCATTATAATTTATGCATATTTTAAGATAATTACAAGCATTAAGATGATCATCAATGAGGTTTGCCTGTGTACCACGTGGTACCCCCTAACGATTGTGCGGAACAATTATATCCATTGGATATGGAATCAAGTCATATCAGTTCATATTTTTCTGTAAAAATTCCAGAAAATTTGTGATGTTAAAACATTCAATACAGTCCAACCTGCCTTAAAGATCACCTCTATATAAGGGCCACCTGCTAATGAAGGCCAGTAGAATTGTATCCCAGTTGTTCTTTATTCCTGTGATTTGGGCCTGTATATAAAGGTCATCTGTCCATAAAGGCCACTTTTACTGGTTCGGTAAGGTGGTCCTTATAGACAGGTTTGACTGTACATCCTACACAAACGTTGAGGGAAGGGGTATTGATCATCATGTAGTACAGCGCCAAACCTCATTATAAAATTGTGCGACCTGCACTTTGATTTGATTATATGAAATATATGGAATATTTATTATGGAGAAACTTTGTAAATTTGATGAATTAAATTCATTATTGATTAAGTGAAATTTGTATAATCCATTTCATTGTAGTGATCATGTGATGATTGAGTGTAATTTGTAGTTTCATTGTATTGATCATGTGATTGTCATGTGATGATTGTGTTAACTGTAACTGTACATGACTCTTTTCTCAGGTTTCTGTTTTTGGTAATATTTATCTACCATTTTGATAAAGGTTTTCATGTGTTTCCTCATGTGGTAAAGTGGTAAGAGTTAATATCATGTGCCACACAACTTGGATCCACCTGTAAAACTTATTGCCATTATTGTAAAAGTTATTGCTATTTTTCTCGATTCATCAAGTATTATACAAACTGCCTTGTATTGTATTTGTCTCATCTTGACATGACCAGTTCTATGGTTTGCTTTAATTTTCTGCAGTTGTCAATTTCACATACCCGGTACTTAAGATGTATGCATTTCCCCAATTTGTATCAACAAATTAAACATATTTTGATCAAAGCCTGAATAATGAAATTTTACTCCTTTAATTTTAAATTGTTAAAGAATAATGCCATATAATTGACATAAATATTGGAATATTGTTTAAGAAAGATGGTTAATTGTTTTGTATACTGGTATGCTCCGAGAGCATATACATATGTACAGTAAAGACCTGTCGAAAGTTTAACACTAAGCTAATGAATTTAGTGCCGAATCGCCTTCTCATTTTTGTCTCTTGTTAGTTATATGTCGCCAACAGTCGCAGTCTATCTCTTGAAAACATTTCGGTCACTGGCTATCTATATCTCCGTCACAAGGCAGCCAAGCTTAGACTCCGTTTGATTATCTGTGAAAAACTTTTGACAGGTCTGTACTGTAGTTGTTGCCATGTTATGCATGTTTTGGATATGAAAAGTTTGTTTAGTAATAACTAGATGCCATAAATAGTAATTGTAACTGGTGATAATTATCATGTTTAGCAATTTAGTTTACCCCATGTTATGATGTACCATCTCATAACCTGCGACTATTGGGATTATTTTTACCCAGTTGATATGGAATCTTGGATTTACTCATTTTTCATGTCATAACCCCCAATGTATGTTGGGACTATTTTTTTTTCCAATGGATGTGGAAAGGCAAACAGTAAGTTGCCATCTTACTGGAAAATAAATGCTCCTCTGGGAAATTGCTGTAGAAGTATTGTCCATAACAAATGGCAACAAAATGGTCACACAAACATAAAGCAGATATCACTCGCACACAGGCTAATTATATTTCCTTTACTTGTTTTTGAAAAGAAATGACAATTTACCCACATAAACATAGGCAGTTATCACAAAACACAGGTGAATTCAATTTCTCTTACTGGTTTTTGGTAAAAAATGGAAATAATATGCCCCTACAAACTTAATCAGATATCATGACACACACAGGTGAGTTCAATTGCTCTTACTCGTTTTTTTGTAACTAGTGGCAACAATACATTCACACAAACATAAAAAGATATCACTCAACACACAGGTGAATTCAAATTTGTTCCTCGTTTTTTGTAAGAAATGACAACAATACACTCTCAAGCATTGCAAATACATGTATCACACAACACAGTTGAATTCAATTGCTCTTAATGCTTTTGGGTAGAAAAATGGAAACAATATGCCCACTAGACACATAGCTGAATCCAATTTCTCTTGCTTGCTTTTTGTAAGAAAATAAAGTAAGATTTAAAGATAAACCTATACTCATTGTAAATAGAATAAATTCTGTATAAAATAGATATTTGTATATATAAATTCTGTAATTAGAAACAAATAGTTGTAATGTTCTTAGTACAGTAATATTGTTATTGACACATCTAAAAATTTCAAGAAGTGTCATATACCAATTTAAACCCCCTTTTTCAATTAAAAAACAAAATTCCAAGAAATGTTGTATAAATTCAACCCCTTTTTAGCTCACCTGGCCAAAGGCCATGTGAGCTTATGGCATGGCGAGGCGTGCATGCGTGCGTGCGTGCATCAGTAAACTTTAATCTTCTCCTCCGAAACTACTGGGCCAACTGAAACCAAATTTGCCATGGAAGGTCGTTGACAGAGTCTAACTATAGTTTGTTCAAATCATGGCGATCGAATATCCAAGATGGACGCTGTTACTAAAAATAGACAAAACCTAAAAAAATCTTCTTCTCTTGAACCACTCATTGGAGGCAAAAATTGATGTGATATTTGGATTCTACATAGTCTTAACCTTTAAGTTTGTTCATTTCATGAAATTTGGTTTAAAAATAGGTTACGCGTTTTTGCGTTTAATTTTTCAAAAATCGTAAAATATTTTTAAATTGTTATAACTTGACTATATCACCAGATAATGACATGGGGTTTTCAGTTTTGACATATTCTTGTAATTATCTTCAAAATGGTGTCAAGGTCAATTATAAAGGTCATGACCTAATTTTTTACCTTTCTTATATTATTTATTATCTCGAAAACTATAAACTTTTTATATAAGCATGTATATTAGAATATTGTTGGTATTGATGTAACAATTATTTTGATATATAGATTAAGGTCATGGGTTCAAAGGTCAAGGTCACAGATGCGAAAGAATACTGAAATGGTTCATTATCTTGAAAACTATGAACTTTTTGTATAAGCATGTATATGAGAAAGTTGTAGGTATTGATACAACGATCATTTTGATGTATAGAAAAGGGTCATGGCTCCAAAGGTCAAGGTCACAGTAGCAAAACAATACCAAAAAGGTTAATTATCTCGAAAACTATAAACTTTTTGTATAGGCATGTATATTGGAATATTGTTGGTATTGATGTAACGATCATTTTGATGTATAGATTAAGGTCATTGGTTCAAAGGTCAAGGTCACAGATGCGAAAGAATACTGAAATGGTTCATTATCTTGAAAACTATAAACTTTTTGTATAGGCATGTATATTAGAATCTTGTAGATATTGATACAACGATCATTTTGATGTATAGAAAAAGGTCAAGGGTCCAAAGGTCAAGGTCACAGTAGCAAAATAATACAAAATCGTTAATTATCTCGAAAACTATAAACTTTTTGTATAGGCTTGTATATTAGAATATTGTTGGTATTGATGTAACAATTATTTTGACATATAAATTAAGGTCATTGGTTCAAAGGTCAAGGTCACAGATGAAAAAGAAAACTGAAATGGTTCATTATCTTGAAAACTATAAACTTTTTGTATAAGCATGTATATTAGAATGTTGTAGGTATTGATACAACGATTATTTTGATGTATAGAAAAAGGTCATGGGTCTGAAGGTCAAGGTCACAGCAGCAAATCAATACCAAAATTGTTAATTATCTTGAAAACTATCAAAGATCAAGGTCACAGATGCGAAAGGAAACTGAAATGGTTTATTATCTTGAAAACTATTAACTTTTTGTATAAGCATGTATATTAGATTGTTGTAGGTATTGATCTATGTTTCCATTCCTGGTAGCCAAAATCGCCATTGGCTACTAATTTCTGAGGAATTCTTTCAAAAAGTAACCTATTTTAGCAAATTTGTGGAAAAATACTTTAAAAAAGACTAAATTTTCACAAATTTTGGAAATTTGGCTACTAATTATTTTAAATTTATGGAAACCTAGTTGATACAGCGATCATTTTGATGTATAGAAAAAGGTCATGGGTCCAAAGGTCAAGGTCACGGTTTCAAAACAATACCAAAAAGGTTAATCATCTTGAAAACTATAAACTTTTTGTATAGGCATGTATATTAGAATATTGTTGGTATTGATGCAATCATCATTTTAATATAGATTATGGTCATTGGTTCGAAAGTCAAGGTCACAGATGCGAGTTGCAAATTTCATAAATATCTAAATATCCACATCAGAGTTATTGCTCATTAAATGTAGTATAGATTGTGTTCTTTGTGCTGTTTACGGCCCAGGTGAGCGGTACAGGCCCTATTGGGCCTCTTGTTACAATGAAAAAAATTGTCTTGAAATCACATGGGCATCTTCAAAGTATTGGTAACTACTTTTGGGGTCCAAAGGTGGGTGGGTGGTTGTCATGGGGTTTTATCAGTAAGGCGCATAGTCATGTTATGGTCTAAAAAGGCATTTTGTAAGTATGACATGTTGTTTCAATGAAGCAAACAATTTATATTTGTACTTCAGTTTTAAATTAGTCTTCTTGATGAGCAACATCATGTCTGAATTTTCTCAAGTTTTGTTTCTGTTGTTTAATGTACTGCACATTGGAACTTGTCCTAAAGAAATAGCAATGAAATGTGTTGAACATTTAAGATCTGTAATTACATAATTATATTGCAAACATTTGCTACAATAGGGTTTGTTAGCCTGTGGAAGATGACGTACAACATTCCACACAATCTGATATCATAGAAAATATGTCACAGTCTGTCACATCACATTAACAGTTGTTCTGGGTGACACGGAAACTTGCTGATTTTTCTTGGCCCCAGAAATCATCATGCTTGTCATTTTGGATAATCACATGACCTAAGTGTCACATGGTTTTGATGGAGGGTACTAAATGGTAAATGAACTGATCTCATTGGTTGTTGTTATACAAGATGATATTAAAAATTTTAAAAAAAGTGGGAGGTCCACAATTTGTAAATTAACCGGTGTCAAGAGGTCACAATATTTATATTTATACATATCTGAACTGAACAATAATGGCCATTTATTTCATTTATTCCACCCACCAGAAAAATAAAAATTGTATAGTCAAACAACATTGACCTGTCCACTTGACCTTTTATTTGAATATTTATCATGGATCAGTACATTCATATATAGGGAACATAATTGTTTATTTCGTCTACTTCAGTGGATACAAAGTGGGAGGTTGTGGGTTTGAACCCTGGCCGGGTCTGACCCAAGACTTGAAAGTGGGTAGTGACTGTTCTTTCGCCAAGCACTCGGCATTCAAATGAAAGTTTTGAATGAGATGAGAACTTAAAATAAACGAGGTCCCGTGTCTTGGTAGGCTTGGCACGCTAAAGAACCCTGCTGTAAAATGCCATGAGCGCAACGTACAGGCAAAATTTCTGCACCTTCGCCTATAGCTGGCGACGTCTCGATGTAAGTGAAATATTCTTGACTGGGACGTTAAACACCATTACTCACTCACTCACTCAGTGGATACAAATTGCAAACAGTAAAAACATGCATTATGTATTACCTGCGAATCCTAACACTACACAAGTATAGGTGAATTCTTTTTCACATATGTTCCTAATGAAAGGTCAAGCAGACAGGTCATATGTGTTTGCATGTACAATGGGGTTTACTTGTGCACCATGTGATAATCTGGTAACATTTGGGTGGAACTATCCTTCCTGTTAGATAAAAATCGTATTGAGTATTGTTATTTTTCATGAAATGATATTACTCTGCAAAAAAATATCAGCAGAAAGTTTTTTGGTAACCATTTGAAATTATAGTTCTACACAAATATTTAGTAAAAACCACTGTGATACACAGATAAACTCATATATAATCTACATCATGTACAAATTGTTGATCTTTGATGTCTGTATTTTGAATACTGGTAGGTGTTTGTTTTGAAAATAGCATCAAATACACACAGAGGTAATAAAATTAAATTTCAATATACCATAATGCTTATAAAAAGTGGTTACATACAAAAGGTGATAAAATGTCATAATTGTACAGCCAGTTTTATCAATATTTAAATGATTCCGACCTGCTGATATCATCTGAATGAAATATTAAATTTCTGAACACCTTTCACAAATTCAATTTTGTTAACATTAATGGAAATTTGGGATCTGCAGGCCTTTTCTTATCCATATTAAAATTACACTTGAAATGTTTTGAAGCATGCCATTGATAATATCAAAGGGCCTTAACTCTTAACTTAAAGCATTGGCATTGTCACCATTTCAATTTTGTTTATATCAGACGATGGTAAAAGTGTATGTACATATATTACTTGCTAAGATATTTAGCAATGAGCCAGTACATGGTATATGATAGAATTTTCAGTGTTTGAGGTAACCTCATGTTATTTTTAGTGTATATTTGTTGAATACATGTATTAACAAACAAGGCCAGTAACACACAGGTTGAACATATGTTTTCATCTATATTTATACATCTGAGTTATAAAATAACACACCATAATTATCATTCATAGAGAACATGTAGACATGTCAATACTTTGATAATTTTATAATATGTGTGAAGTTATCATCATTTTACCATCATAGACATAGTCAATACGAGTTTGTTTTTCTGGCTTGGTAATATGTGTGACAATTTAATATGTGTGAAATTATCATCATTTTACCATCATAGACATAGTGAATAAGAGTTTTTTTCTGGCTTGGTAATACTTGGGACAATTTAATATGTGTAAAGTTATCATCATTTTACCATCATACACATAGTGAATAAGAGTTTGTTTTTCTGTGTGGACATGTTCATTCAAGAATAATGTCATGTGATTAAGAATGAAATTATAGTGTGTGTAATATTATAACTGGTTTGTTAGTTCTCCAATTTTGGAATGACCTACATAATCTCACATTGAGAACTTTTAATTTCAGTATAAGAACTATAAGTTCTGATTACAAGAATCATAAGAGTAAGAGAACCATTTGGTTTTAGTTTGAGAACATCACTAGTGAGACTTCAAGCCCAGGAGAACTATTACATACCTCCTACATGTACATCCATCTGGGCCTACCTCACTTCTGAAGTCCAGACTTGCCTCATCTTACCCTATTGTGAGTGAAATCTGGAAAATTGTCAATGCAGTACATGTATATGCAGAACGAAAATCGTTGCATGTATTCCAATCAAAATTGTGTGTTTAGGTCACCACAATGAATAATTGGGAATGCATTTAATATATTCCATTTGGTTCAACTCATTTTTCATATGGTGAATAGATCTATTTCCTTGTGTATAAAAAACTGTAGCGAATATTTCATTTTTTAATTTAAAAATATACTAACAGAAATGTTGTTTTTGCATGGTTGTCTCCCATGTATATCATTGACCATATTGGAATATTCAGTATTAGTGTAAAAGATAGACCATATTATTATCTCGTCATTGTACATGTATACATGTTGTGTCGTAGTAAGAACATTGTATTTTAAGTGATTACCACCCAGTCTTATTTGCCTCAAGTAATGCAAATTTTGTCCATCCAATTTATTATTTCTCTCTATCTCATTAATATTTGTCCTGTCCTCCGTTTTCACTTTCTCTCTATCCCAATAATATTCGTCCCATCCTCCGTTTTCATTTTCTTTCTATCCCATTAATATTCGTCCCATCCTCCCTTTTCACTTTCTCTCTATCCCATTAATATTCGTCCCATCCCCCTTTTCACTTTCTCTCTATCCCATTAATATTCATCCCCATCTTTCTCCCTCCTTTCATATTTGATCAGATTTTGGTGTTCAGCTCTCTTTAGATGTTTTATCATTATCACAGCTTTATATGAATGCACTGTAAATCTGAATTGTAAATGTTATTTTGGAATTAATGTATTAATTATATCATTTAATTTTTGTATGTTGTGTACATTTAATTTTAATGTATGGATAAAAAACATTACTATTTAATTTTTTTCATCTCCATGACAACCATGTCCATACTTCATCAAATATTTATATGACAATAATATTAAGTCATAGATGTGTACAGTTAGCTAGTTTTGTATAAAATAAAAACTTGTCATCTCCTAATTATTTACTTGTTCATTATTTTCATTCAGCTTACTGATAAAGTGGAGTGGAGTTTTATACCTTAGTCCAGATCCTTTACTTATATCAAAGCAGTCCATTCATGGATGGTGGAGGAAACCAGAGTGCCCAGAGAAAACCACTGATCTTAGGCAAGGGAACTGACAAACTTTCTCACACTAGGATCTGTCCTGATTGGGATTTTAACTAAGCTGTTTGCTAAGCTAATTTGCTGTAAGAGGCATGCACTATGCTGTTCAAGTCTGTGCTTTAGACCACTTAGCCACTGAGGCCCACCTACTGATAGACAATGTATATATAACTTAAACCACACACTGCATGTAGCGGTTTGTTTGTTGTTTTATTTGTTTCAGTAAGGTCTTCCAAATAAGATGTCCTTTGTCATGGAATGTATGGCATAACAAAAAACACAGTTTGCTGCAATGTTATAAATTTCTGGACCACCTGATACTAGGGAACTAATCTTGACCCTTCAATCAATCTTTTCATATCAGTAATTTTTAGTCATTTAAGACACAAACATGCTAAATTTAAAGCTACAACACTGTTCCACAATGGCAACTACTATCATTCCAACAAAATTTTTGTCACATTAAGCTTTCACCAAGTGACCAAAAAACTCACAAGAAAACTTTGTCAAATGCAACAGTTTTACGCCCCAGTCAAGAATCTTTCTTTCTTATTAAAGCCATCGGTTTACGGATAGTGGAGGAAACCATAAAAAAAATTAACCTTCTGTAAGCAAACTTTTGCACTAGGATCTGCCCTGAGCAGGGTTCAAACCAAGCTAGGCAGTGAAATATGCTGTTATCTGTAAGTATGTGATGTTGACCACTCAGCCACAGAGAACCCAGAACTAGTATTGGGAAATATACTTTTTCGAAGTTGCTTGGAAAATGCATGTTCAAATTTCAACCTGGCCAGGAATCCCAACCTCAAAATTGCAGACTGAGCACTCTACCAACTGAGCTACAATGGCAGTTCTACTCAATAAGAAATGGGAAGGCATACCGGTACCTGATGAAGATTGAAATTTTAGCACTGAATGTATTTTTGTTATTTTGCCAGGAACTCGGCAAATGAGGTCATTTGAATTTCTGCAATCAATCAATCAGTCATACCGGTACTTTTCTTGAGTATTCTTTAAAGTTTTACCATAGCTGTTTCCAGAAAAATAGACATAGAGATATTAACAATGTTTTTTTTCTATTTTTATTCCTGAATACTGTAATTTTAGCTCATAAAATATTTATAAATAAACAATATACATATCATATATAACTATAATTATAAGTACATGTAGTCAATACATCTTTCCTCCACATACACTTGTTTTACAGCTAATTCTAACTAGAGACAAGAAGAAGAATATGAAGCGCTTCTATCATATATTTAAGCCCCTCCACACACAATCTTACACAAACATGCAACATGAAAAAAACAATAACAATTTACCCATTACATATTAATTTCCGAGCATATTCCCTTTAAATTATCATACAACATGCTATTTTCATCACCATTGCATGTGCAACAATTTGAATTTTTTATCAAAATAAATACATGTACAAAATTAATCTTTTGTTAAAAATTCAAAACTCTGCACATGATAATTAGGTAACACACACACACACACACACACACACACACATGAAGAAACAAGGTTCTCATCATTTGACAATATTTGTGTGATGATGAAAATTCATGCATTACACTCAAAACATGACAATATGTCATCATAAAATGACCAAAAAGGTGATTTACAATCTCTAGGTGATAATTTGAAATAACTCTATGGTGCTAAAAAATAACTTATGAAACATGTATTCCCAAATAAAAAATATATCACATATATCCTGTACCATAAAATACTGTTAACATATTTATTTTCGCGGTATACTAGTTTTCACTTATTTTGCGGGCATTTGTTTGCGCAAAAATAAATAAAAATTTTAATATGCATATTAAAAAATACACGAAAATTTAACTACGCACACATATCTAAATTTCTTATATCGCAAAAAAAATATGCGCGAAATTAAATACGTTTACTTTACATGTATATGTAACATATAAGCCTATAACCTAGATCCCTCATATATTAATATATGTACTGTTAATCTGGAAATTTACATACAGAATCTGGCAATTTTGGAACAAAAAACCTTTTTCATAATTCCAATACTGTTAGGTGAGTCAATGTAACACAGAAAAATGTGATTATCCAAAATCCTACCCTATGAAAATAACAGTATCAAAGGTGCAGATCTCCAATGAAAGTATCTATGGGTTGGCAGGTTTGATGCTGAAAAACATTCCATTTTACTGAGGATGCAAATTTATGTGAAAAAATCCAGATTTACACTACAGTAAATACACAGTAGTCTATTTACTACATGTAGTATGTAGAAATTAAAACTATGAAAAATTAATTTAATTTTCTGGTGATATGCAGATGATACCAGTACATCATAAATAAACACATTAAGACATGTATACATATAATACTATTTAAAAATGTCATTTACTTATAGAATCTTGAATACAATACTGAACACAAATGGTGTCAATAGTCTTGTGTGAAATCCTGGGCAAAATATTTTATAAAAACATCATTTATATGAGTAGTTTACAATTACATGTACAGCAGCTCGTCAAATTTGTTAATTTTATTGCTTGTTTTTTTATTGTCATTCCATTCATTATAAGTGCTTGCTGACCAGTACCAGTAATTACATTTCTATTTTACATTTTTTTTTTCAAACCAAAAACTAAAGCATTTACAATGTATTTTCAAATGTCATGTACATATTGAATACCAGTAATTTGAATTTCAATCCAATCTGATTGATATAAGTGTGAAAATTAGCAGTGAATTATTTAAATACTTCAGAAAAGTGAAAAATCATGAAGTTAACCTATCTTTTAGTTGTGAATACTAACAGTGAATTATTTCGGTACCATCAGAAAAATGTTAAACTTATCTTTTAATTCTTATTCTTTTTTTTTAGATTGAAAATAATAAAATAAGATGTCTCATGAGCAGTGTTATGTTTGCATGCCCATCAGTTCATCAAAACTTTAACATAAAATGTTGACATTGACACTCATATTGGAAAAATGGCATAAGCCCATCTGTACCATATACAGGCAATACTGGGATAAATTAGTTAAAATGGTCAGCCTGTAATTCATTTCAATCAGTGACCACTAAGAGCTCTCCAGATACAGCATACTTGAACTTCTGGACTTTGGGAGTTTTGATTTAAGTTATCCCTGATTTTATCTCAAATTTCCCAACTTTCCATAGATGTCAATTGTTCCAGACTGTTAGTGACGGATTATTCATTCTTTTTTCCCAAGGTTCTGGTTCTTCAGGCATACCAGCTAATACATCTCCATTCATAGAGGCACTAGCCTGAAAATAATATCAACAACTAAATTATACAAAAAATTGAAGATCAACAACTAAGGCATACTAAAGTCTGACAATAGAAGATAAGTAAAAGTAGTGTTCATTCTAGAAAATAGGCCATGGGGCCATTGATCTTTTATTTTGCCATATGACCCCATTGGTAAGGCCTTAGTGGGCCGTATTTAAAATTAACATTAATGCAAAAATATTAATGTTATATTGTTTTAGAGGAAAGTTTTTTTTTAAATTGGCCTTTCTAAAAAATCCTAGTCTGTTTTGAGCCTACAGAATCCAATGGTGCATATCCAGGTTTCAGTAGCATGAGGTAATTGAGAGTACTAGTACCCTAAACCCCTTTCATCAATGTAAAACATATCAGACATGAACCGAGTCATTTTACATTTTCTCTGTGGTATAGAGCATGCTCAAAGAAAGATAACTCTAACTGCCTTCTCCTTGGTGAGTAAATTCTACAATCACTCACAGTTCCTCACGTACCTCTCACTTCCTAGATTCAAATCTAACTCTTACCTAGTGTAAGAATTTTTTTTAGTTCTTTTACCAAAGGTTGGTGGTTTCCTCTGGACACCCCACCATCTCTAAACTGCCCACCTCGATACAAGTCAAGTGAACCTGAGGCATAAAACACCATTACTCCACTCACAATGGCAAGTTTTTTTTTTATCTTTGATAGAAAAATACATTAAAGAAAATATAATTACCATATTTCTATCTTCATACTGAGGCTCTCCTCTCATTGGTTGAGATCTCATTACATATGCGGATCCTGGGCGGGAAAAGTGAGCATACTCTGACTTTGGCAGTGTGGGGTCAACTTTAGGACCTGCCACCTAGAAAAATAAAAAAAGAAGAACAAATGATATCAAAGCAAAAAGCAGCATAAAATTCCAGTCACCAACTTCAATTTCTATCCTAGTAAAACACTCATATACTGAGTAAGTACATGTACTTTGATAAATGGAGTCCTTCCGAACTGATCTTAAAAACAATGCCTCATGTCACAATAGGCATGACATGCTAAAGAACCCTCCATGCATATTGCCCTAAGTGTACTGCAAAGGACAAAATTTTCTGGCACTTCACTTATAGCTGGTGACATCCTGATATAAGGGAAGTATTCTTGACTGGGACATAAAACCCAAATTAATTAACCAATCAACAATTTGATAACATGAATAACTAGAAATCGTGATTTTTTTCCCATTAGGGTTTTCTGTTATTTTGAATTCAAAAACTTGAATTTCTGAATAAAGAAGGTTAAAATTAAATTAATCAAAGTTTCCCTTTATAAGCAAACATTAAATCAAAACCAAACAGACAACAGTATGTTATCAAAGTAAATAAAATCAATTATTTGTAACTACATGTAAATGTCTCACTATCCCTACCCTGAAAATAGGGGATCATAATCAATCATATAAAATTTAACACAAATACTAAAAGTACAATCATGCCTAAGATACCAATGACAGGAAAAGTAAAACCTATGCATTAACAGATATGATACCAATGACAGGAAAAGTAAAACCTATGCATTAACAGATATGATACCAATGACAGGAAAAGTAAAACCTATGCATTAACAGATATGATACCAATGACAGGAAAAGTAAAACCTATGCATTAACAGATATGATACCAATGACAGGAAAAGTAAAACCTATGCATTAACAGATATGATACCAATGACAGGAAAAGTAAAACCTATGCATTAACAGATATGATACCAATGACAGGAAAAGTAAAACCTATGCATTAACAGATATGATACCAATGACAGGAAAAGTAAAACCTATGCATTAACAGATATGATACCAATGACAGGAAAAGTAAAACCTATGCATTAACAGATATGATACCAATGACAGGAAAAGTAAAACCTATGCATTAACAGATATGATACCAATGACAGGAAAAGTAAAACCTATGCATTAACAGCAATCAAGGCACAGAGGTTGACAATAATTTTGAGGCTTATATAAATGTTTTACCTTCTTTACAACATCCATTCTTATCAGATCAGCTTTTGTTGTTCTTCTACAACCAGCAGCTGTAAAACAAAAACAGTTATACATACTGGCTATACATGTTACCTTGTTTTTGAAGCCATATAGCTTCTGCATTTGATATGTAAATGAAATCAACTAAGAAACATGGAACAAGAAAATCTGATAGTCATTTCAAAAACATCACTGGGTGTTATAGACAGGTAAAAATTGGTTTTGAGACTTAAATGTAGTGGCCACTAACCACATTAGACAGGTAACTACTATGGGCAGGTAAAAATATATAGAAAAAGCGATCAGGACTTGACGAAACTGACCACTATAGACAGGGTGTTGTTATAGACAGGTTGGACTGTATTAAGGTTAGTACAGTAACTTTTCATTTACCACCACTGTTTGTCCAGTCACATTTTGATGTTTAAGGGGCAAGGTAGAGTGGAGTAATGAGTTTTACGACCGAATCAAAATTATTTCACTTATATTGATGTGGTTAGTTCATGGATATTTGAGGAAACTGGAGTGCCTGGAGAAAATCACCGACCTTTGGCAAAGCAAACTCGGAAACTCCCTTACACTAGGAACTATCGAGTGGACCATGAATGAACAGACATATGAATGGACAATGCCTTACCATAATACGTCCCATTTCTAGAAACAGGCATATAAAAACAGTTTCTATGTAACTGCCAGTCATTTAGTAAGTCTTAATTAACTTAATCCTGTATTATCAAACACCATTGGTATGCCCAAGTTCATTTTGTTTGAGTTCAGTTAATATGGTTAAATAAATCGCTACAAGATATTTTGAAATTTACCTGCAAAAAATGGCCATATTGAATCCAAGGCAGATGCAAAATCGACAGCAGTTCTGAAAAAACATTATTAAAGTATGAAAATAAATAAATATCAAGCCAATAATATAGTTCTAACTGCAAACACATAGTGGTAAATGCTAATACAATGTAACATTGTAATGTACCTATGTGAAATGTGTGTAGAAAGTTTGTCAGTTTACTTGCTGAAGGTCAGTCATATTTATGTACCGGTACTTCTGTTTCTTCCACCATCCCATAACTGATGGTCAAGGTATAAGTAAGAGAATCTTAACTGGGGCATAAAAAACCATTGCTCCCCTCCACTTCACTCCCACTCTCTTATGTGTGTGTGTGTGTGTGTGTGTGTGTGTGTGTGTGTGTGTGTGTGTGTGTGTGTGTGCATTAAGCAGGGATGAAGCATAACTATTTTGAGTTGGGGGCCCAGTTCACTTCAGAAAATAAGTTGTAATAGTAATAAATAGCTAAAATCTCTCAAATTTAGGGGCCAAGATTTATTTTTAGGATCCATAGGCTACTGGGACCCTGTTAATCTTAATCTCTGGTTAAGTATAAGTTAACCTACCTTCCTTAGTTATCTCTGAGTGTAAACTTCACCATGACCCTGAAATGCTGCACAGTGTGTGTGGTGTGTGTGTGTGTGTGTGTGTATGTGTGTTTTCAGTAGAAGTGAACTTACCTTCCTTGGTTATCTCTGAGTGTGAAGTCTGGTTTGTATTCCATGATATTCATGATGACTTTACCATGTCCCTGAAATGCTGCACAGTGTAAGGGAGTCCACATAGTTCCTTTATTTGAAGCATTTACATCAGCACTACAACACATGCAATTAAAATTAATTATTGCATAAAATATCATAAGAGAGCATGTGTTCACATAATGTAGAATTTCTTTCGAAATTAATAAAGTCAGAATGGCTAAATAGACATTAACTTTTTACATATAAACTGAAAAAGTCAAATCAAGAGATAGATTGTTCTGCATGTCCTTAACTTACACCAGTTTAACTAGTAAAACTAAGGTCTAAAATTGCATTGAAGTTTATATATTGGTACATTATACTGGAGATCTTTGACAATGGAACATACACCGTCAGGGATGAAACAAACCATTTCAGTTAGGAGGCCAGCTAACATCAGAAAAAAGTTGTAATAGTAATAAATAGCTAAAATGTGTAAAACCTAGTGGCAAAGACTCATATAAGAAGTCATGGGTTATTGAGCCCCTGCAAATCTTAATCACTACATTGTATGGCATATATGGGTGTTTTTTAAGTGTGTAAGAACTAAACCACAAAAACATTTTGGTACATTTAAAAAAAAAACTTAGTACATGTATAATTTTATTTGATTTATTACCCATTTTCTAATAAACATTGCACAATATCAGAATATCCCCAGAATGCTGCTACTGCCATTGGTGTCATCCCATCTCGAGATCGTAAATTTACATCAGCTCCATTCTGTATAAATTTCTGAACCAGCTGAAATGTCAATTAAAGTGAATATTAAAGTTGATTGTGAATGCACTAATTACTATAAATGTATCAATTTTAGCATGTAAAAATTCTAAGTGCGCATTGTAATTTGAGTATATTTACATGTACTTGAATTTGTAGGAATTCCATGGATCACCTTGTGCAGTATGATCATATTTGATTTAGCGGTGGATTCTATCTATTCCATTCATAGTTTAAATAAGCGGTACAGTTTCATTACTAACATTGCTAAAAGGAGTACACTGCTAAAATTAGTAGGCATCTGCTGAAAAAGGATATTATTCATACACTATGTTATGTCCTCTTGCATAAATTTGAGCAGAATGTTTACATGTATGCTTTTACTTATTTTGCATTTTCCTCCTTTGAAATGATATTATTTTATGGAATTTTGATGAAACAGTTTCTATAAACAGGAGACCTTTAAAAAAGCATGCTCAAGACTTGACGGAAAAGATGATTCATGAATGATATCTATTACTACTGGTTGTTGACGACCACTGTGGTAGCTCAGTTGGTAGAGTACTCGCTCCATAAGTGGAGGGTCATGGATTCGATCCCCGACCAGGTCTGATCCAAGACTTGAAAGTGGGTAGTGACTGTGTTTCACCAAACATTAAGTAATGAAAGTCACAGTTCTTTCAGATAGGAACTTAAAATAAACGAGGTCCCATGTCACGGTGGGCTTGGCACACTAAAGAACCCTGCTGTATAATGCCATCAGCAAAATGCACAGGCAAAATTTCTGCACCTTTGTCTATAGCTGGCAGCATCTCAATATAAGTTAAATATTCTTGACTGGGATGGTAAACACTATTACTTAACTC
Source organism: Anadara kagoshimensis (assembly GCA_021292105.1). Lineage (NCBI taxonomy): Eukaryota > Metazoa > Mollusca > Bivalvia > Arcoida > Arcidae > Anadara > Anadara kagoshimensis. The sequence goes on from CM037865.1 coordinate 50,060,012, forward strand.
AACTGGTTGTTGGCAATGTATGCTGTTATTTCTGTGACCATGAAAACATAAGTTTTTAATGGAAACACATGAAATAATTATTTCCAAGAACAATGGAAATAATCAGTCAACACAAACATAATTTGCTATCACCTGGTAAAATAAATGAGATTCATATTGACTCTCATGTTGTTTTGAAGACTAAGGGGAGATAACTCTAAATACCCCTTGATCAGAATGGGCTGCAATGAAATGAAAAGTGTGGTAGTTTAATGTGGGAGTGAAATTTTTTTTTCTATTCCTGGCCATTCTTAGTCTTGTCTGGCCTAATTAGGAATTGAAGACATGTACTTTATCAAGCATTTGCCATCACCAATTCTTTGGATCCAAGAAGAACCTGATCGCAATGCATAACCTAATACAAATTTTTAAGCTGTTCGGGATATATGGCATTCCATGTATTGATATCACATCATTTTACAAAGAACATGTGGCTACTATCAGGATTTTGCATCCTTCTGTTACAGTAGCAATATCAAAAAGTAATCCATCATCATAACATTCTATACAATCATGCCACTGACACTTGTTTCTTGCAATAATTGTGGTCAATAGTAAGTTAATTTTCTATCCTGTACTGTAGTGTATAGGCTAATGATTAACCCAAAACAAACATACATGTGTGCTTGCGAGTCATGACCAGCTGCAATTTGAGATTACCTCCCTTTAGTCTTCAGACACCTATATTTCGGCGACTTTTTACTGTATGAAATTAAACTCCATATGTCTAATTAACTATTTTCAAATTAACTCTCAAGAAATCTGCAGACATTATGGTCATGAGAACATTAAATCAAAGCGAAAGTAATAAAATGGTGAAACCCCCATTCAAGTTGACATTGGCAACAAAAGATGGACGGATTTACACAACTAAAATATGTTAAATATAAAAATATATGATAATTAACCATGGATGTATAAACCAGAATTAAAATAATGTTCATTATACAATTAAAACATTATATTTTACCACTAAATCCCCATTAGCAGCGGCGTTAGCAACGCTCATGGAGGCCGCCATATTGCTGGTACATTTGACAGGTAGGTCAGGTCACGTGATATAAATTTTGCCATGTGCTTTCATGTAAAGTCAAAACAGTGTCTGTCATGCCTGGTGGTTTATATATAAAGTTATAAGTGGTGGATTTAATGTCAGTCTTAGATGAGTTTCCATGCAGTTTGTGGAGAATTTTATTACAAATGCAATGGAGCTGAATAACAACATTCATAAACAAACTGATTTTATTAAGGAAAATTATACAAAAAATAAATGTGAAAAAGCTTACCTAACAAATAGACACACAGCAATAAGGATATTTGTGGCTATTATTGCATGTGGGTGTTATTTGAATTCATTGAATGGTGATTTTGTGCATGATGATATTTTTGCCATAAAAAATAATAGAGATGTTACAGGCAAAACATCATTATTTTTATTATTCCATAATGACTTTTGGGGAAAACCAATGCTGGAGACTACAAGTCACAAATCCTACAGACCACTTACAACTCTCACTTTCAGGTAAGAATTAAATGTTTCTTTTTTTTAATTTTGATTTTTTTTTAAATTTTGGTAAGAGTTCCTTCTTTTGTATTATTTTTCACAGAAATGTTCAAAATTGTTGATTCCATCATTTTTAGACTTTTTAGTCGAAATTAAAATTTTAGTGCAGGGTACAAATGGAACCCTTTCCTAAATTTGTTTATATTTTAATTAATTTGCTTATTGTGTTTATCAATTTTATAAAAGTTAAATTAAATTTTATTTGATTTTTTTCACCAAAAATATAGTCAAACCTGCTTTAAAGACCACCTCTACATAAGGATTGCCTGATTTTAAAGGCCAGTAAAATTTAAACCAATTGCTGTTCATTTATTTGAACCTGTGTATAAGGGCAACCTGTCCATAAATGCCACTTTTACTTGTTACCCTGGGCAGACCTGACTGCATATGTCAAAGACATTAGATGGAATCAATCTCCAGACCTTCATTACAACAAGAAAACTCTCTACAAACTCAATATTAAGGCTATTTCATATTGGCTTTCCTTTTTTTCTAAAGATTTAACACACATTGATGGAATCTTTAACTCTCACAGCTTCAGTGACAACAAATTTGAATACTCTGGAATGAACAATTTTATGAAATTTAAAGAAATCCTGGTCTCATTTTTATTTTGCCAGGCAAATTTGTAACTTACCGGTATAACCAATTAACATGGTCTTTGATTTAAGAAACATTTTTTTAACATTTAAAGAAGTAGAATTTTACACCTCCTTAAAGGTGAAGAAATGAAATAAAATTATGATGACTTCTTCTATCCATAACCGTAAACCATTAAATTATTTTTGCATGAATAACAAAATCAGCATGTACTCTGTTTACACCTTTTTCAATTGAATTTTCAATCGTATTTTGATAGTAAACATCTTTATATAAAATTTTAACATTGATTTAAATAATGATATGAACGGATGACATAAAAATTCAAAGATAAATGATTGATGTAACTTCTAGATTGACGATGCTATCTTTTTTTTTTTTTTTATTCATCTTCGATTCTGCTATTATGCATTTACATGTTGTATGGTATACACCTGGTTGAGAGAAATTTAAATTTTAAAAGTTTTTAAAATTGATTTTTTGAGATATAAAAATATAAACCTTATCAGATGTTATGTAAATAAATAATTTTTTTGATGTTGCACCTAAGTGCTTGACTTTTTTTTTTTTTTTTTTTTTTTTTTGAAAGGTAAATGAGTTCAAAGTTCACTGAACTCTTAGGTCAGAAGTTTGAATATAATTAATATTAAATTGAAATTCAAATTAGAATTTTTAAAAAAAAAAAAAAAAACCTTGGTAATACTTTAATGTGCATGTAAAATTTTATATATTAAGTAAAATTCTGCAAGTTGCCACTGTCAACTTCTGTGACGCCCAATGTGTAAAGGTAAATTAAATCATTGAAAGGTGTGGTTAAATCTAATCTGAAAATTAGAATAAAATATGTTAAAATCTGTCAAAACTGAATCCAAAAAATTAAACTGAAATCCTGTATTAGGAGGATGGATATACATGTATGAACTTCCGTGTTCTTTGTTTTATTTTTCATTTTAATTAAAGTTTAAAGAGACATGAAAAATAAACTTTTGCCAATTTTAAAAAAAAATATTTTTTCGCTCATATTTGCACTGACCAGCATGAACATTGAATTTTTCCCTCAGTTTGGTTAAGGGGTGGTGGTGTGCTGCATTGCTGTCAAATCAATTTGCTATAAGATGGCTACAACTTCCCTTCCACTTTTTTCAATTCACCCATCTTGAATAGAAACATCCCAAGTTGCAATCTGCGTCAACAAAGGTTGCGTCAACCTAATGATAGGTCATCCCGAGTCTCTTGACCTACCCCTAAGGGAAAATGCACAATCAGACTGGGATTTGAACCTAGAACCCATTATATCATAAGGAAAAGGTTCTTCCAACTCAGCTTCCCATTTAGCTTCATATATCACATGCAGAAACTTTCTCAACCTGGCCAGTCGTTACCACGGTGAAATGGATAATACCAATTGGGGAATGGAAAATAACAAGCAGTGAAATGAATTTTTTACCTTATATGGAAGTGTGTGCAAGTCTGATGTAAAATTTTAACTATTTTTGGTTTTCTTAGACCATATTTGAAAAAACTGAAGTGGCCATGCAATTTTGTGGGGTATCTTGAAATCTTGAACATAGCCATGTAGACCTTTAAGCAGTAATACATGTAGCAATTTGTCTATGAAGAGATTGACGTTTTCAATATAGATGAATACGATACATGTATTTTTGTATTATAGAGAGCTTTTTATTCCAGGTTATTCATTGAAAATCGACATTTTTTAATAAACCAACATGCTCTTCTTATCACCATTACTTCTGCTTGGCTGGTAATGGTACCATCACCATAATGGAACAGCTAAAGTGACATTTTATTTGAACATGCTTAATGGGTAAACTTAATGGCCCCAGTTTGACATTAAAGTTTAGATTCTATCAGAAAATAAATATTATGTTTAAAATGAATAGAAAGTAGGTATATCTTTAATGTTGAAAAGTCGCATCTCTTCTGTAAGTAAAAATATCGGAACAATCTCGCTCAATCCCTCGCCGACCCGCCAACCTCATCAACATTAACCTCATTTCTCTCGCGTGAAAATTGCAATTAAAGCAGTAAAATTTGTAAAATTTTCTGTGATCAAGCAGAAGATTTGAAAAACAAATTGCTCACCTTTTTCTTTTTTACAAACGGAACAGAGCTTAATATTTAAAATATAGCCAGAGGTAGGAATTAGTTGTTTAATGACACTTGTGGCTTAATTTCCAAATTATCAAAATGTTTAGTATCATTATAGAGTATTTGTGAATTGGATTAAGTACTTGTTTATATACTCCTGTTATTTTTAAAGTAACTCCGAAAATCCTAGTTTGAAAACATATTTTGTTTGAAGTTATTTAGTGGTGTGTAGTGGAAAATTAGCCCCCTGGAAAATTATCCCGGATCTATGGATTTATCGGAAACTGTCAAAATTATGTAAATGCAAGTGTTCTAAGTGATTTTGATCATTTATGGTCTAAGTAATAGGATTTAGTCAAACTTTTTAAGCTTTTCACACATCGATATAATAGCCTTAATGCCTGTGAACATATTTACCAATAGGTAATGACCCTAGTCTCTACTACTCGCTAAGTAGTTGTCCACTAAAACGGGGTAATTATGATGTTTTCATTCCTTTGAAGTTTTAAAGTACCTTGTTTCTAATAAAAAAAAATTCAAAAACAAATTTTTAATTGTTCATCCTCATGTAAGAAAATTGCCAAAGCATAAAGAGTAGCTATTGCTCAGGGGTGAAATGGAGTAATGGAGTTTAACACCCCAGTCAAAAATTCACTTATATCAAGGCGCTCAGTTCAGGTATGGTGGAAAAAACCAGAGTGCCTGAAAAAAACACAGGCTTTTGGAAAACAAACTGAAAATTTTCTCACTTTAGGATCTGTTTCGAGTGAGATTCAAACCCCGGTGGTGAGAGACGCTGTGATCCATAAGAGCCCAATTCAGACCACTTAGCACCAGTAGAGGGAGAACTTTATTATTTGTAAATATTTGTTAGGCTAATATTAAAATAACAAGCATTGGACCTGAGACCATAGGAAAAATAAATCAACTGAGACACCAATTTATAATCTCTTCACTCCTTCTTTCAATTTTTGGAGATTGATTCAGCAACCCACGGGTCAACGATAGGTCAGTTAATTTGAGGATTTGATGAGCTCCCAAATGTAAAAGAAAAGCAGGAAAGCAGCATGATATCAAATGTTGAACTCAAAACTCTAAGCACTATACTTGTTCTCAAAACTCCAAACAATATACCACATTAGGGATTTGTGGGTTTGACTGTTCTTTCGCCACTCTGCATTTAGAAATGAAAGTAATGGGATCCTTCAGAAGAGACCTTAAAATTCATTGCCCCATGTTAGGACAGGCATAGTATGCCTCAATATAAGTGAAAGCATCTTGACTAGGGTGTTTTAACAATATTATGTACCACTCCACTCATATAGAATACATTTTATTATACTTCATTAGAAAAATATGATATGATCTATAATTTGATTGGATCTTTAGATCATGTGATCAGGGTGGAGAAAACATCATGTATCCCTCTGAAAGCATAATATCCCACTCCTTCAGAGCAAATGATTATGTCACAATGATATGACGTCATTGATGGAAAATCGGTCACAACGTTCTAGCGTTTGCCTCCGATGAGTTCCGATAGGAGAAAAATCAATGAAGGACTGGTGTTTTAACCTTCCAGGCTATCATTTTTAAAATATTTTTCTTTCTTTCTGTCTTTCTTATTTCCATGGTTATCATTCGGTATAATACACAAGTAATTACCTTTGTTTAAGGGAGATATCTCTTAACAAGTCACATAACCCTCGGCCTTTGCCCTCCGGAAATATGACTTGTTGAGGGTGAACAAATGTTCATATCTCCCTCACTCAAGGGCAATAAATGTATATTATATACCCTGTTTATACAATCAATTTGACCAGGCCTGAAAACCCAGGCTACAAAGATATGTCATTGTACAAAGTCTTTGTTTAGTAATGTCATTATAACATCTTAATCAGATGACCGATAGCTTATGTATGTAATACTTATGACTTTTCTTTAAAGTAGATTATTAAGGTAAAAACGGACAAAATACTTATACTAAATGACTAAAGATACTTTAATCTTGACTAATATTAAGTACAGTCAAACAACATTGACCTGTTCATTTGACCTTTCGTTAGGAATATCGGGGTATTTATATAGGATTGTCTACCCAATACATGGGTAGCGTTAGGATTCACTGTTAATACATATACACATTGCCCATGATTAGTGTTCACATCATATGGATGACATGTACACATGTGATCCCTATTACTTAAATTTACTCATCTATAATGAATATTTAAATCAAAGGTCAAGCGGACAGGTCAATGCTGTTTAGCTATACCTCTTATACATGTAATCTCAACTCTCAACACTGCCAGGGTCGTGAGTGAATGAGGTTTGAAAATGTTTGAGGTGATTAATTTATTTTTTTTCTTACTCATTCAAGAACTTTACCACAAAGTTAGTTTAGCTGGAATCTATGCATTCTGTGCAGTATAATTTGGAATTACGTGCATTGTTTGACATTTTAATCCAATTTTAATTGAAATCAAATTTAAAAGTTGGCCCAATATACTATTACTTTAATAAGTTAATAGGCATAAGCCTGCAAAAGCCAAAGGTTCTCATAGTTCTGGGGTTGATCCCATTTAACTTACTCTGGCTACCCCAATATATTGCCCTTGCTGTAGAAGGAATTGACGTATCGCTGACCATGCCCACAATGTTCCGACACTGGCTGCCATCACGGTACCAAAGCAGAGTCACGTCACGGCAACTAATGATGCATTAGTGTCAGTGACGTCATTAAATGGGGCTATTCAGGCCGAGATTTCATTCTTTTTTGCATGTAAATCAAGCATCCTGCCATTTGACGGAACATTGTGGGCGTGGCCGGCAATATGTCAATTGGCCCTCTACTGGTTGCCTCTAAGGGGTCACATGGTTAATGGGTTGATCCCATTCAACTGATTCCAACTTTAAATTTCCTAATTGAAATTTCAGTTTTAAAATTTCAGTTTTAAAATTTCAAAATTGTCTGAAAATTTCAGTTGAATTTACAATGAGGACTGCATGCAATTATACAGACATTGAATTTTCATCCAATTTAAAAATCCCTTACTAAAATTTAAGCTTTAAGATTTTAACATTGGCTGAATTATTTTCACTTGAATTTACAATGAGAACTGCACACAAATATACATGTATTTTGTTATGACAGTTTTAAATTTCCTAATTAAAATTAAAGAATTTGGCAGAGAATTTCACTTGAATTCACAATGAGGTCTGCACACAAATATACATGTTTATAATTTTCATCCAATTTTAAATTTCCTTAGGAAAATTAAAGCTTTAAGATTTTAAAATTGGCTGAAAATTTTCATCTTAATTCACAATGAGGACTACACACAATTGGATTTTCATCCAATTTTAAATTTCCTAATTAAAATTGAAGCTTTAAGATTTCAACATTGGCTGAAAATTTTCACTTCAATTTACAATAAGAACTGCACACAACTAGACATGTATTTTGTTTTTGACTTTTTCAAATTTCCTTATTAAAAGTAAAAGCTTTAATATTTGAACATCGGCTGAAAATGAGGACTGCACACAATTGGATTTTCATCCAATTTTAAATTCCTTTATAAAATTTAAGCTTTAAGATTTCAAAATTGGCTGAAAAATTTCACTTCAGTTTACAATAAGGACTGCACACAAATATACATGTATTTTCTTTTTGACTTTTTTAAAATTAAATTTTATAGCCGAGTTTATGTATATATACGTCTAGATTGATTTATACACTCACAGACAAGTACCTGTCAAGTCTAACTACGTTTATATTTAGTCTTCATTTAAATTTATAATTAGCAGATTATATGTACTGTAATAAAACATTACTTATATTGTTGTATCATTTTTTTTTTATTTTTTCGTCTTGGTTGTTAAACAAAATTGTGGTTTTGTTGTTTCATACATAAATCAACATTTTGACCACAACATAAATTTTTAATGTTTCTGATGTCTTTATACTGTTTGGTTAAATAAAATATTCTGTAAGTGTGAATACAGTCAGTGCGCTTTAATTTAGTTTTTTTGAAATGAAAAAGTTCTGTAACCTGTTAGTGGTTATTACATTAACCAAAAAGCTTACAAATCTCATTTTTTTTGGAAACCCAGTTTGATCTCAAGATTTTCAGTGCACAAATGCAATGTAAGAAAGTGAAAAAATAAAATTATTACTTTATCACTTTTATTAATACATAATGATGTTAAAATATTTAAAGCATATTTTCCCATTTTTCCCTATTGAACACAAGATAGTGAAAAAATTACTACCTAATCACCTATGTAAATGGGAATCAAATATTTTTACCTTTTCCTTTTTTTACCACTTTTATTCCTCAACTGGCAGACAAAAAACAATGTCGCACAGGGATGTGCAAAAAAGCATAAAAACATGAAATGGTATACCCTGTAACCAGTGGTTTTTTTTTTTTGGAAAAAAGTTTAAAACTTTCATCCACAAACTGAGTCTACAACAACCACCATGTCATGATTTGATTTGAAGGACATGTTAACGTGTTCATGCCAGGTGTAGATCTTGCAATTTGTTTTTACCATCAGTTGAATCTTGTCATCAAGAGTTTTGTTTTTTGGTCAACTGTTAAGCTAACATTAAGCTTAAATTTACCATTCTGTTCAACTTACTTAAAAATTAATTTGAAATTATTTGATTGATTTTGATTTTCCCTTTTTGTTTTAACAAACTTTAACATTTTAAATTCTTTTTGACTTTTCAGATGGAACTATTACTTAAGCGGTGAAAGTTCATACAGTTTCCATGTGACCAATGTCATATTACATGGAATAATGACCTACTTATTCATGTATGTGTGTCAGTATGTCCTATTTCTTCCATTGACATGTGTGTGGATGTCTGGTGCTCTTTTTGCTGTACACCCAATACATACAGAAGCAGTAAGTATTAGTCACGCTCTTCTCTCTCTCTCTCTTTCTCTCTCTGTCTCTCTCTCTCGTTCTTTCTGTCTCTTAAATATACCCCCTCGGTACATGGGTGCTTGTTTGCCCATTGGTGTAAAGTGTACATTTCAAATCACAGTGTCTGTCACCCAAGTCCTAGGTTCAAATCCCACTCAGGACAGTTCCTAATGTGAGAAACTTTTTTAGTTTAACTTTCAGAAGGTCATTGATTTTCTCCAGGCACTCTGGTTTCCTCCATCATCCATGAACTGATTGCCTCGATGTAAGTGAAATAATCTTGACTGCAGCATAAAATTCAATTACTTCACTCTACTCCACTTTACTTCTTTTTTATTTGCACATAACTTGTGCAGTGGTATATACTTATCATTTTGGTTTCTAATTTTCAAATACTAGTATATATAAGGGGAGGCATTAAAACTCCTCTCTCTCTCTCTCTCTCTCTCTCTCTCTCTCTCTCTCTCTCTCTCTCTCTCTCTCTCTCTCTTCAAAATTGGTCTTGGATAATTTAGAAAAAAGACAAAAAACAACATATTATTAGAAGACATATTATTATAAGACAGTATACAAAAAATGTCAAAATTACATATGGGGTGTGGATACTTTTTTCAACATCTATAACTGATCTTTATGAACAGGTGCAGTTTTAAATGTACACATTTGTACATGATACCAGGTATTGAAAAAATAGATAAAAATGACATCAGACCATCATGGCAATTGTAAGTAAGAGATGGTTTTGTAGGAAAATTGAGCTCTTTTGAATTAATGATATTTATAATTTAGCAATGCAGACACCATTCTGTTTAACCATTTTAAAAATTTTAAAGCTCTTCTTTGAATTGATATAAGTTAACCCAAAGCTCAGAGATATCAAAATCAGTGTAACAATATGGTATTATTTAACTGTAGAACTTGACAGTGGTCAGTTGTATTTCAACTTCTGTCTCAAGGGACTTTCCTATGGTAACTTATTGTATATCAAGGGGAATATGTAAATAATACTGTGAATGGACGTCATTAATCCATCATATCTATCAATTCATCAGTCCTAGACAAATTTATTAATGATTAAAATTACTTTGAATCAAATTTTATTTCACATGACTGATCTAGAACCTTTAATTTAATACATGTCTCACTATTAAGATTGATTTTCAATAATTAATCCTGACGACGTTTGATATGGCTGTCCGACATTTATTCCCCGATAATTGACTTTCTCATTCTGACGATAAACTACTATTTGAACATTAAAAGTATAAATTCTGTTATTGATAGAAGCCTATTTAATCATATTAATTTCTAATTGACTTTCATATTCTGACGATCCACTTTCTCATTCGGTACCTATTTGCACATTAAAAGTATAAATTCCATTATTGACAGAACCCTATTTAATCATATTAATTTCTGATCCACTTTCTCATCCGGTACCTATTTGCACATTAAAAGTATAAATTCCGTTATTGACAGAAGCCTATTTAATCATATTAATTTCTAATCACTGTCATTGTTGGAGTTTTTAATTCGACTTTATTTGACAGGTAAATGAGGGATTTGATGTGTCTATATGTATCGTTATTTGTAAATATCTGTTACAAAAAACAGCTATATTGTAGTGGTGATTAAATTATTATTTAAATATTTTTTTTTTTTTTTTTTTTTTTTTTTTTATGGATCATTTTTTTTTGTAATGTAAATTATTATTTAAAATATGGTTAAATTAAGTGCCTGCTGCTATTTTCATAAAATATCATTATCTTCTGTCATTGGTTGATCCTCCGAGTTGGTAGTGTGCTTGCTTCTTATGGTCATGGGTTCCAACCTGGCCAGGTCTGATTAAGACTTGAAAATAGGGACTGACTGTTCTTTTGCCAAACACTCAGCATTTTAAAATGAATGTCATAGCATACTTTTGAGACCTAAAAATTGATGCCTCATGTAACGGCAGGTGTGACAAGTTAAAGAACCCTTCCTTTATCAAGTTTCTGTTGCCCTGAGTGCACTGCAAAGGTCAAAAAACTTCAACTTCACCTGTAACTGGTGATGTATGGATATAAGTGAAATATTCTTGATTTGGAAGTAAAGCCCCATTCAGTCAATCATTAGTGACTCACTGCTATATTTATATAATATCAGTATTTACTATCATTGGTGACTTTCGATGAAATGTACTGACTAGATGAACATCTCCAATCAAGCCAGAGTAGAAAAAGGTTTTGCTCTATAATTTTTATGACAATTTTTCTGCTTAGCTCATTTTCAGAACTTTTTCTTCTCCTTTGTTAATATGTACATGTCATGAAATTAAAATGGGATTTCTATGAATATAACCAGTAATTTCATTGACAAATTCAAATAAGAAAATAATTGAAAATTTATCAAACCATTGCAGACTGATCACTCTATATATTGATTATTGGATTTGTATTATAAAAATTACAAAAATAGACAGGAAAAAATAAAATCAATCAATTCTTTTCAGTTAGAATTAATAGGTAGATGGTTCTAAGTTACATCAGAATGAATCCAAGTCTTTGCTTATTTATAATAAATGTTTCTATCCCTAGTTGCTCCAATGCTTATCCATTATAATACAGTAAAATCTCATTTCAATGTTCCTCCATACTTTTTTCATCTCTCTTATTACTATAAGAATTTGAAGTTCCAAAAGCTGTTTCCTCTATAGTATTCTTTATAATATAAGTCTGATTTATCACCAATGCCCTTTGTAATGCCAAAAAGTGACTGAACAAATAGTGGCAATGAATCAAGGTTTTAGTGTATATGATTATCATCTGCTCAGATTGTAGTGTGAGAAAGTTTGTCAGTTTCCTTCCTAAAGGTTGGTGGTTTATTCAGGACACTCTGGTTTACTCCACCATTTCTGAACAGACGGCCTCAATTTAAGCAAAAAATTCTTGAGTTGAATCAGACACTAAACAGTATCAAAAAAAAAGTTTTAAGAAAAGTGTGCACCTTTACAGTGCATGTATTGTGCTCTTACTTCACCAGCTTTAACTTTTTTTGTTTTATAAAAAAAAATCATCATATTTATTTAAGACTTTCATTTAGTAAAATACTTTGTAATCTTGTAAACCCACTTGACCATTTTGATAATGAATTTTTTCCCTTTTTCTATATTAACAACATATTGCCATGGTGACTGAATGATGACATAGATATATTTTTTAAAATTCCATATACTGGTACAGTAAACATTTTTATTTTTGCGATGTACTAATTTTTGCTTATTTCGCAGTTGTTTGTTTTGCTCAAAGATTATATTACCGGTATGCTATTTGTGTTATAGTGCATCTTTCAAAAATGCTAAAATTTAACTACACTGATATGTCTAAAGTTCCTACATAGCGAAAATAAATACACAGTTTACAGTAAATTGGCATTTTGTTCATTAGATTTGAAGTCTTTAAGATTCTGTGTGTGGGGCTTAAATATTGCCATGTTGACAGATTTTGTCCATATAGATTTGTAGTCTCAAAGATACCATATGAAGGGGTCTAAATATCACCATGGTGTCAGAAGGGTGATACACATATATGTTTTTAATTCCATATAAATTGACATTACCGGTATGTCCCTGTAGCTTTAGAGTCTCTAAGCAACTGCAAGAGGGTTTAAAGTAAGCCTCCTTAGTGTTATAATAAAATTAAATTTTTACATTAAGTGCATTATAAGTTATCCAGTACCTGCACATCATCCTGGTAAATAACAAATCAAGAAAATGATTGATGAAGGTTATAAATAAAATGAAACTGAAACTTTTTGACATAGATTTTTTAGTACAGTACAACCTATCTTAACTGAACCCCAAAATGACAAACACTATAGGGTATACTTATTGATAATTTACAGCATGGACCTTCTAAAGTTTAATGCTGCACTCTTAACATGTTTTTCATCAAATTTTAACTAGTCAACATTGGAAGTCCATACATACATGATTCAAAAGTCATAGAACAAAGCCCAAAAAACCAGCCCACTTGTTTTATCAGTGAGTGGATTACCATAGTTATCACCAAGCTGTAAAAGAAGTACCCATTAAAACCTCTTAATGTTTCTTCACTACTCTGAAACTGGCCAAATCAGAGCTTCAATGAATGGATAGCAGCTTAAAAATTTCGGGTTAAACTTTTAATGAACATGGCACCCCATCAGAGGGGAGGTGAGTAATATACCTCGGTTTCTTCACTACTCTGAAACTGGTCAAATCAGCTGATATGTTTGTAGCAGTCAAAAAAATTCTGAGTTTAACTTGCAATGAATATGGCATCACCAAACCTGAGGGGAGAATCTTGTACCTCAGTTACTTCTCAGCTCAAACTCTGATCAACCCAGCTCTTGAGTGGGTAGAAGCTAAAAATTCTTAGAAAATAGAACACTTCACATTAAGGGATGGGGAGGGTTTTTGTAACTAAGCTTTTTCACAACTCACTAGAATAAACATCAGCCTGATTACTCTCTAATCTTGGGACAGAATTTTGGTTTAACAGATTTAGAAAAAGAAAAGGTTATCAATAGGCAAACTACTGGTTGTGCTATAGTTCATAAAGGAAAATCTGAACTTTTAAACTGTATCTCCTTCTTAGAATTCATGAAACTTTATAACTATTTTTTTCTTCAGTTTAAATCAAGTGTTAAGAGATAAAAATCTATGATGATATTTATGGGGTAGATGTATACAAGTGAAGATTAGCATTAGGGATATTCCGTATTAATGTCACACAGAATAACGGTGGGTTAATTGATGTTTACTGCTCTCGCCTAATCAGGCGAGAAATTAATATAGCATTCTCGAGCCATATTTTTTATTGAATATTCAATGTTTTAATTAAGATTTTTTTATATAAATATAACAACCCTGTCAAAATTACGGCTTTGATGAAATTCGAAGAAGCCTCGGCTTTGATGAAATCTAAAGAAGCCTCCAAGGTAGATATCTTAATTTGAAAAAAACGTTGATTCAATTATATAGGGATTTATCAAGCTGTTGGTATCCCATAATCCCCATATTCAATATGGAATATAAAACATACAATAAAACGTAAACCTTTGTCCCTAGATATATAGAATTTGAATATATTAACTTTTGTATTTCAAAATGCATGAAAAATTGTTTTAGAAAACTCGAATATCTCTTCAGATAATTGTATTTTTTGTGTATGCCCAGCGGGAATTAACGACATACTGGTAGCCCTTCTCCGTATCTCATAGTTACAAATAATCCTCTCCAGATCTGCGGAAAAAATATGGATAGTCTTATAAAAAATTTATTCATGAGAAAATAGCGGTGTCTTATAAAAATATGATACCAAAAGAATTAGTTGAAAAAAGTTACCCTACAACATGTGTATTTCAAACTTATGAAACTGATACAGTGTTTGTAAACTTCTCTTTTTTAAAATTTTGTATAATATGAATACAAGAACATTATTGTTACAAGTATCACATAAACTACATCTCTACATGGGGCTATGTTATAGGTTTTTTGTACATGTGTTTTTATATAAGTGTTAAGTTTTGTATACAGTGGGACCTATACAAATTCAACCCTCAAGTTATATATTCATATACAGCATGACCTATGGAAACTGAATGCTGATTATTAAGCCAAAAACTCATATATGAGCTATTGCCATTGCTCCCAATCTGCCATGTGCAGTGCGTCCTTCTTGCATAACATATACATTTTCTCTTCCAACACTATGGGGCCAAATTTAATGATATTTGACGATAATCATTTCTAGTTTAAGATCTTCCAGATTTGCTTAAATGAAGGCATTGCGTCCCCTTAGAGCCCCAATAAAGGGGTAAATAGTGAAGATCTTAAAAGAACTATTTTCTTATGAACATGCAAAAGATATATCCTAGATATTTCACATATGACATTCTTAGAAAACCTAGTTTCAAGTTTGCCCAAACAGTAGCTGTGGGGTTCAAAGGAGGAAATTAAGAAATGGCAAGGTTGATATATGTACTTAAGGGAAAGAAGAAGAAGTATAGTTGAAAAAACTTCAAATCATGTGCAACCTCGTGATTTCTGGGATTTTTAGTTATACAGAAGCAACATATCAGCATATACCGGTACTAAATTTCATTCGATGATATGGAGGAATAATTACATGTAAAATGATATTTTAAATAGATTTGCTCTGAGTAAATTTGTATATCTCATAATTCCTTATTTCTATTTTTCCTTTATTTCAGGTATCTGGGATAGTAGGAAGAGCAGATATTTTAGCTGGCATATTCTTCATGCTCTCATTTCTGTCATATGTCAAGTGAGTATATTGTATATAGTTTCTTGTCAGTTAATTTTCTTTCAAAACAACATTTTTGCTTATTTGCATATTTTTATTTTCAATTTGGGTGACAGCCTGTGCAAATGTGACTAAATTATATTTTGTTACCATACTATACTTTAATTTGTTATTTGTCACTAATTTACATAAAAATTAAATGAATGAAAATATTTCCTAGTTTGCAGTACAGTCAAACCTGTCTATAAAGGTCACCCAAGTTTACCAGTGAAAGTGACCTTTGTATACAGTTTCAAATAATATGAATAAAGAACAATTGGAAAACAATTCTATTGGTCTTTATAAGCAGGTGGCCCTTATATAGAAATGGCATTTAAGGCAGGTTGGACTGTATTTTAGAGAGAGCGAAATTGCAAATATTTTTCCAAATTCCAAAATTTAAAAAAAATCCAGATAAAATTTAACACCCAGCTTTTATTAAATTTCAAAATTCCTTAAAATTGAACAGAAAAATTTTAAATATTTTTTTATCTGAACATACATTTTATAAAATCCAGTAAAAAAAATTAGCCAGAGTTATGGCCCTTGATTATACTGCAGTAATGCTGAGTCCATAAAATTTTAATGTTTTTTAACGTGCAGTTTTAACTAAATTACTTGAAAACCAATAAAATTAAAATCTACTTGTTAACAAAAACTGATTTATATTCATGCTCTGCATATCAAATGATACAAAACATGTAGGCGGATTTTTGTCAATGACTAATTTAGAAAAAAAAAGAATAAAAACTTGTAAAAGTTGTTTTTATATCTTTAAATGTCTATATTATTATTGACAATAAATTTCTTTGAAATTTGATTTACTTCTAAAATGTAAAATGATTATGTAATTTTTGTAATAAAACCACATTTCCTTGATCACTGCATAATTTGCATTTTTGTAATTCATAATTTTTGCAGCTGATGTGTGCATATTTAGATTTAATGACATCATTAGTAACCACACCCTATCACCTTAGTCCAGAATCAATAACACTTTAGCCACAACCTGTTACCTTAGTCCAGAATCAATAACACTTTAGCCACACCTTATCACCTGAGTCCAGAATCAATAACACTTTAGCCACACCCTATCACCTTAGTCCAGAATCAATAACACTTTAGCCACACCCTATCACCTGAGTCCAGAATCAATAACACTTTAGCCACACCCTATCACCTTGGTCCAGAATCAATAACACTTTAGCCACACCCTGTCACCTAAGTCCAGAATTAATAACACTTTACTGTCAAATAAGCCCATGCTTGCATCAGTTTTATTTCGTATATTAAAGCATGAGAGGTTTTTTGTTCAAAACCCTGTTTTCACCAAAAACACACAGTTAAATTAAGTAGAGGAAAAGGCTCTAAACACTAGTATAACATGATCAATCCTTGGACCTCTTGCACTACAGGCCAGTGCTCTACCAAAGCAGCTACCCCGATTACTACATTACTTTCCTGTTATCCCATGGTCCAGTACATGTAAAATTTCATCCAAATTCACTTTGATGGACTTTTTATTATCCACAATTACCAGTCCACCACTTCCAAGGACCACACTGGTCACCAAACTGTAACTGGGAGGAGAAACATGAAGGGTCAGACTGGAGATAGAATTCAGGATCTCACACACTATAGACAAGTGGTTTACCAACTGAGCTACACTGACCACTAAACTAGGTAGAACCCATTTTGTATGACCCTTATTTAGTTTCAACAGCTGTGCTAATGTCGCCAGAACTGGTAAACCACTAATAAACCAAAAGCCTTTGTAAACAAAACCTCAGCAATGATTATTTGCATTTCCTTGTGTTATCAACATATGCTTATTTTCTTATTATGTTAACATTTTGTGCAAGTTATTATGTTAGGCAATGTCTAGCTACTTAAGGTAAGGTGAATACAGCTTCCTCATTGAAGATTCTGCTTTAACTGACTATATAGATATTTCTGATAAACTGGGAATGGTAAGGCTTGGATTATATACAGATTTAGTTTGTTATACAGTCAGGGATTTTTCTGGGTATCCACAGGGTCCGGTAAAGGGACCCATTCCCAATGCATAAAAAACATACATATTCCCAATTCTGTAAAAAATTTCCAATTAGCTATGGTTATCAATTTTTTTAGAAAAAAAATTTCACAAGATCATCAACATCATATTCGGAGGATATCTCGTTCTGATAACAATTTCAATCTATATTAATTAACCCACATTTTGTTGGATGATTTATACAGAGACAAAAGAGACAGAGCTATGTTGCTGTGAACACCGATATAATTTAAAATTGTTCAATTACCAGTATTCTAGAATTTCTAATAAGTTGTTGTGATTTTTCCCAAAATTACATTTTTGTTGAGCATTTTCCCAATTTCATCCCAAGGTCCTTTTCCCAAAAAGGTCAGAAAAATCCCTGACAGTGAAGATCATATAAAGTTAAACCTGTTACAGTGACCACCTCTATATAAAATCTACCTATCCACTAAAACCAGCATATTTAAGCCCCTTTCCCTCTCATTTCAACCAAAAATAACCTGTATATAAAGAACACATGTCTATAAAGTCTACATTTCTACATGGGTACACAGCCAATTTTTGCTCACGTGAAATTCACATGAAATTATCGTGAATTTCACATGAAAAATTTAACGTGAAATTCACGCGAACTGAAATTCATGTGAAATTCACATGAAATTCATGTGAATTTCATGTGAATCTCACGTGAATTGAGATTCACGTGAATTTCATGTGAGCAAAAATTGGCTGTGTACCATGGCTGGTGTTCATACACATGATTTACTGTACATACTGTGCACATATATAAAAAGACCTGTTTGTTGTAAAGCCTCATTGGCAATAATTAAAAATTGAGACGATTTCATGTTACATGTTAGCAAGGCCAAACAAACTGCCCTACATAGACTACACACAGTTCTTAATTTCAATGTATGTTAGTTTTGCATTTCACAATTGGAGACTTTTTAATTTTCATTTTGACTTCGGAAATGGAAGTGCAATGTCAAAGGCTGCAATTATATGTAATACCACCTCATTTAAGTTAATAATATAGACCACCAGGATAATGGTTAATAAATTACTTTTTTGTGCAACTTAAGGTCCATGTCACAATTTTCCACAAACAAATTATTGTATACATAATTGATACCCGATGCACAGGTTAATATGGTTCATGTCACCTGTAAAAAACAGGTAATATTTCACACCTGTAAGCAGGTACATTTTACAAATTGAATTTTTCTGTTGCGAGTAATTGAATTCTACGGAGGAGACTTACTAATGTGACATAATTTATGTCCGCTTGACAACTTTATAAGTCGGTACTGAACAGATCTAATCACTTGTTTGACTAAGATGAAATATTAAACCCAGGTAAAATAACTTAATTATTGTGTTAGTCGTTATATCGTTAATTGTCAAGGTAATAAAAAATCATTAAAATTTCATTAACAGGTACTTTTATGTTATCAGGTAATTTTTTAATATAAACTACAGATATACATGTATTTTCATTATTTATTAACAGATTTTCGTACCATTACCAGGGTAGTTGAACGTATTTTGATACATAATGTTTTCACTTTGTAATTTTTAGAGAAACTTTTCTGAGACATTACGGTGTCAATTGATTGAAGCATAAGCCAGGTTGTCTTATCGCTGTTGACTTATTTCGATTTTAGAAAGGTTTTCCCTCGCTGTAGGCCTTAACTGCTTGTCTCCATTGTCAAATATATGATAAATACTAGTAGTTGATTTGACATGTTAATTTGTGACATTGTCATTATGAGTAAAAGCCACCAAGTACAAAGGCAAATTTGAAATACAAAAATTACAACCACGGAAACTTTTTAATGAGGTTGTTTATTAAAAACTGCTATAATTTCGGCTGTGTAAGTTACCATTTATACAGTAATCCTTGTTGAGAGATTAATATAAAAATGGTATCCCAATATTGCATCACTTCGAGTTGACAAATTCCGATGCAGCATTTTAAAAACATATGCAGACAACCCTTGTTACCTGCACAGAAAAATCACGAGAAAAATACAGTATTCACTTGGATTTTTTTGCAATTTGAAGTTACCAATTTAACAGTCATCCTTGATGAGAGAAACGAAAAGTTGGAATCTGACATACTTTGTAGAGATCTCATCACTGCTAGCTGAAAAATTTGATGATGCAGCATTAAAAAAAACATGTGCAGCCAACTTTTTTTACCAGCACAAATAATCACAAAAAGCACAAAAAACTAAAGTATTCAGATGAAATATTTTTTTGGCAATTTTAAGTTACCAGTTGAACAGTAATCCTTTATGAGAGATAAATAATAATGGTATCTTATATTGCATCACTTCTAGCTGAAAATTGCTGATGCAGCATTTTATAACAAAATCTGCAGCCAACCTTTTTTACCTGCACAAAAAAATTACGAAAAACTACAGTAATTATTCACAAGAAAATATTTTCCCACCACACAGACAGGTATCATCGTTTTATTTATTTAAGAGATCGTCTTAAAAGGCTATCAGATATTGCAGATTTTTGTTAACGAAATGGTGTTGAAAAGTTTTTTGTGTTTTTCTGTTTAATCTTTTATTGGAGGACTTATCAT
Organism: Anadara kagoshimensis; assembly: GCA_021292105.1. NCBI lineage: Eukaryota > Metazoa > Mollusca > Bivalvia > Arcoida > Arcidae > Anadara > Anadara kagoshimensis. Next base: position 50,080,219 of record CM037865.1, read on the forward strand.
CTTTTTGTCATTTCAACTCATTAAGCATTTTATTTGACTATTTAAGAAGTGTCTTAAACCATTAAATAAAACACTTACCTGTTGCTAGTTTTGTGATTTTTGTCTATATATTTTAAAAGGACGATTGTAAATCAAATTTCAAATGGGTGTTCTGATAGAATTACCAAAATTCTCTTAAACACGTAATAAGTATTTTTTTTAAAAGCATTAAATTACATAATAAAAATACCTATAAAACAACAAAAATAAATCTTTTATTAAAAGTACAGTTTTATGGTTATTTGGTGACTTTTTATATAAAAAAATTTAATTTTGTTTTAGTTAAAAACTGGAAAAAAAATTTAAATATTTCTTCTGTTGGCATTAAATTACAAAATCTCTACAAAAACTAGAATAATTCCTTTATTTAAATAATTTTATGCCTTTTGTGCACATTTCTTTTATAAAATTCTGTTTTTTAGATAAAAAATTAAATACTTTTGTATTTACCTGTATATAATTTTATTGATATGCATCAAGTTACCTCACAATAAAATTGATAAAAATTACAAAATGTGTTGGTACTTTATGCTTCTATTGTTCCTTTTTTATGAAAATACTTTTCATCTTTTTTTCTATTTTTTGATATACATCAAATTACTCCAAACATATCTGTGAAAACAACAAAAATTGTTCCTATATCGATGTTGACAACAGTTAGTTTTATGCATATTCTGTGCTTTTTCATTGAAAATTCTAATACATGTACATGGTATTTTAGAAACAAAAAGGGAAGGGTGCTGTGTGAATTTTTTTTAAAAATACTTGATCAGCACTAATATTAACAATAAGATATTGTAAGATATTTCAAAGTTTTTTGCTGAACCGACTTCTGGATCAGTGATTTGTTACATAACTTGTTAAATGTTTCAGATTTTAGATTAATAACTTCTTAAGTACACAAAGTACTTTGTAACCAATACAATTAGAGTACAGGCCTGTCGAAAGTTTAACATTGAGCTAGCAAAGCTTGACTGCCAAGTGATAGAGGTATTATTTAACTACTGGCCAAAAAGCTGCCAAGAGTTAGTAACAGCTACTGAAAAGCTACAAATCTATAATTTTATTGTAACTATCCTATTGACGCAGACTCTTTACTGGTGAAACTAGTAGATCTAATAAAACATCCACATGCACTCTGTTGCTTGTTGAGTTCTTTCCTATTATTTATAATTTATTATTTATTGAGAAAGTCTCTACTGAATCAAATCGGATCCAACTACGGACTCTTGCAACAAATTAACACCTACGAGGAGCCAAGATAAGCACTTATTCATTAGCTGCTTAGTGTTTAACTTTAGACAGGCCTGTAATGTTGAGTTCTGTTGAGTTGCAGACACATTCTTTTTACAAACTAGGTACTGAGAACACAGATTTACTTTTGAATGGAGGACATTGATGCTGTTCTTTGCTATGTTTCCATTCCTAGTATTCATATTCACATTGACTACTAATTTCTATGAAATGCTTTCAAAAGTAAACAATTTTAGAGAATTTGTTAAAAAAAATACTTTAAAAGGATCTGCATGGCTACTACCATAATAGTTTTATATTATGTGGAAATCTAGTCTTCAGGTGCTGAAGTTTCCTTGTCCATTTGAAATTAAAAGCCCCTGCCCCTAGTTTAGGTAAAATGTTGTGTAAAGTGTGCACATTTTCCTATTCATGTAGTTTTATTCACTTATCACCATTGTATCCTTTTTCACATATAGCTAAAACCAGTACTGTCTCTGTTGAACTTTTCACAACCTTTTCCATTTCAAGCTGTGATGAATTTTGCTGTTTCATTTCTGCTTTGGTCTTTCTGTCTTTTGATTTTTGAAGTTGTTAATTCATAATTTGATTTTATTAAGTGTTTAAATTAAGAGTTAAGAACACTGGCAAGGATTATTAAATTTTGATATTATTGTCATAAACATGCTTGATAGGGGGCATCAGTGTCTGAGAGGTCTAATGCTCTTGGTAACAGATTGCAGTGCCTCTTACCATCTAGGTTAAATTCCACTTAGGCAGATCTTTATGTTAGAACGTTTGTCATTTTGCTGGTTTTCTCTGGGCATTCTGGACTCATTCACTTTCACTGGCTTTTGCCAGTGAAACAGGTAATACTCCATATTGATTGTGCAGATCTGTTATTTCCAGTGGTTATGGAATCACTTAAATTGGCATTTTCCTGTAAAAACAATGCTATTCTGGGAATTTGTAATGTAAAAGTTTTTATTAGAATGTTAAGCACAAATTTTATGGGTGTCAATTATGTGGTACATTGGTAAACCTCATTTTATGAGCATTTGATGAGTATAAGCTTATTGTAACTGGTAATGTATCTTACTAGCTGAAACTAGCAACTGTGAAATTGTTATTTATGTTTAATTTCTGTTTATTTTCACTTTTTAGAGGTATAGATGAAAGTTGGCAGTATTATGCCGAGTTCCCTGTCACCAAACATAAATCATCAGTATTGTGTAGTATGGTGCTAGGAGCAATCTCCATGTTATGTAAGGAACAGGGTATCACTGTGTTGGGTGTCTGTATGGTTTATGATGTAACAGTCTGCTGCAGAAGAGGGATATTACAGTAAGTTTAAATTACCGCTAAATCATTTTAACTACCCTGTACAAAGTACAGAGGATAGTGGAGTAAAGTGGAGTGGAGTTTAGTAATGGATTTTTCTGCCCTAGTCAAGATTTTTAGCTCACCTGAGCCAAAGGCTATTGCAATCTATCACCGTCCGTCGTGCGTAAACTTTACATTTTAATCTTCTCCTCCAAGACTACTGGGCCAAATTTGATGAAACTTGGTGATTATCATGCCTGGGTAACAGCCTTTCAAAATTGTGTTCGAGGTTTGGCCACACCCAACAAGATGGCCGCTGTTACTAAAAATAGCAAAAAGACAAAAAAATCTTCTTCTCTGAAATCAAAAGGTGCAGGCAAATTTTGATTGGATATTTGGATTCAGCATACCTGGGAACATTAAAATTGTGTTTTTCATAAAAATCAGATGAAAAATAGGTTACGCGTTTTTTGCGTAAAATTACGTAATTTTTAAAATGAGACATTTATTGTTATAACTTCATAACGGCTGAAGATAATTGTATGGAGTTTTCACTGTTGATCTTGTCTTGCAATTTTCTTCCAATTGATGTCAAGGTCGAAGGTCAAAGTCATGTCCCAGTTTTTGACCTTTGATAAAAAATGCTATTTTTTCAACATTTCTTGTGATAATGGCGTAGGATTTTCAGTTAATTGTAGGTATTGACATGACGATCATTTTGATACATAGATCAGGGTCATGGGTTCAAAGGTCAAGGTCACAGATGTCCAAGAATACCAAAATAATTAATTATCTGCAAAACTATGAATTTTTTGTATAGGCATGTATATCAGAATATTGTAGGTAATGGCACAATGAGTCATTTTGATATATGAATAAAGGTCATGGGTTCAAAGGTCAAGGTCACAGATGTAAACAAGTACTGAAATAGTTAATTATCTCAAAAACTATAAACTTTTTGTATAGGCATGTATATTGGAATATTGTAGGTATTGGCCTAACGATCATTTTGATATATAAATGAAGGTCATAGGTTCAAAGGTCAAGGTCATAGATGCAAACGAATACTTAAATGGTTAATTATCTCAAAAACTATAAACTTTTTGTATAGGCATGTACAGTTGACTCTCGTTATCTCGAACTCGACGGGGAAATGCAAAAAGTTCCACTTATCCGGAGTTCGAGATAACCGATGTTAAAAACGGCAACAAAAGGGAAGTAACTCGTACACGCCTACCGGAAGTCGCTTCCGGTTTTATCTTGTCAAACTGTATGTCATCGGCATTGACATTTTAAGATGCAGTGATAATTGATTCAATTGTGCATTTTGTTTTATAAGATTTTCTTTAATTACTCAAATCTGTCAATAACTGATTGTGCTATTGTTATTAGCCGACAAAATGTGGAGTCCTCTTTGGTCTCCATACCAGTTTCGCTTTGTATACTTTAATCACCCCAAGCTTCCGGTTGGTTGTATTGAGTAATGTTCACATCACACGCTTTCAGCAGCCATGTTCAGCTTGGCAGTAATTACAACACCTGCTAATCTCCTTGATGGTTTAATTGCTTATGCAAGGGATAATAATTTAGGGCTTAAGGAAATTGGGAGGTCAGTGCAATGTTGTAATTTTAAAATCAACACAAGGCCGACAGTCAAATATTTTTTTTTATGTCGGAATGTTTTTTCTACCAAAAAATCTGTAGGTGTTGACAAATTTGATTTTCCAAAATTTATTGTTCGAGTTAATAAATTTAATTTTCCTAAATTTTTTGTTCGAGTTAACAAATTTAATTTTCCTAAATTTTTTGTTCGAGTTAACTAGTGTAATTTTCCTAGGATTTTCATTCAAGGGGACGAAAATATTGTTCGACATATCCGATAATTCGAGATATCCGAGTTCGAGATAACCGGAGTGATTTTGGTTTAATAAAGAACAACTCTGTTCGGACTTTTTATAAAAGTTCGAGATATCCGGTAGTTCGAGATATCCGAGTTCGAGATAACGAGCTTCAACTGTATATTGAAATATTGTAGGTATTGGCCTAATGATCATTTTGATATATGAATGAAGGTCATAGGTTCAAATGTCAAGGTCATAGAATTGAATGAATACCTAAATAGTTAATTATCTCAAAAACTATAAACTTTTTGTATAGGCATGTATATTGGAATATTGTAGGTATTGGCCTAATGATCATTTTGATATATGAATGAAGGTCATAGGTTCAAAGGTCAAGGTCATAGCTGCGAACGAATATTTAAATGGTAAATTATCTCAAAAACTATAAACTTTTTGTATAGGCATGTATATTAGAATATTGTAGGCATTTGCACAACAATCATTTTGATATATGAATGTAGTTCATAGGTTCAAAGGTCAAGGTCATAGATGCAAACGAATACTTAAATGGTTAATTATCTCAGAAACTATAAACTTTTGGTATAGGCATGTATATTAGAATATTGTAGGTATTGGCCTAACAATCATTTTGATATATGAATGAAGGTCATAGGTTCAAAGGTCAAGGTCATAGATGCAAATGAATACTTAAATGGTTAATTATCTCAAAAGCTATAAACTTTTTGTATAGGCATGTATATTGGAATATTGTAGGCATTTGCACAACGATCATTTTGATATATGAATGAAGGTCATAGGTTCAAAGGTCAAGGTCATAGATGCAAACGAATACTTAAATGGTTAATTATCTCAAAAACTATAAACTCTTTGTATAGGCATGTATATTGGAATATTGTAGGTATTGGCCTAATGCACATTTTAATATACAGATGTTTTAGCTGTTTATAAATAATATATTGTAGCTACGACTTTAGATATGTTATATATAGCATACTTATATAATAATTATTATAATTAATTTGCAAAAATACTTGCATATTATTGGCCCTTACTGCTGAAAATTTTGATATTCTTTTTTATTAATGTCATTGACCATTGAACCTCTGCATAAGATATGTACTCTTCCTCAGGTGAGCGTTAAGGCCCATGGGCCTCTTGTTTACTTATACATGTATCAAGGCCTGTCAGCTCTTGGATGGTGGAGGAAACCAGAGTGCTTTTTAAAACCACTGACCTTAGGGAAGCGAACTGACAAACTTTTTCACACCGTGATCTGTCCCAATTGTAATTTGAACTGACTGAGACAGTTAGAGGCTTTGTAATTTGTAAGAGTTGATTTTAGACCATTTAACTGCCAAGGCCCTTATAGAGGTGAGGTCAGGCGCTTGAACAAATATTTAGTTCCTTAAATATAGAAATGTTTTGAATTTTCACCAAACACTGAGCAAAATTTCAAGTTCAAGTGAAGTTCTGATAAAGTGCTCTACTTGAAAACATTTTTGCTAAAAAGTCCTGGTTTAGCCTTCCTATATGAAAAGCAGAAGATGTTATGTATGGAAATTTCAACCCTAGTTCTAATATATTTAGTCAAGAACAAGGATTGCCAAGGTGGGTTAAGATTTCCCTATTTGGTACCACAAGTAGTGATAGATTCTCTTACATGAGTAATAGTTTCTACTGTTAAAGTTTTTTGATAGACATTAAACTTAACGTGAGAGGTATTATTTCAAGTTTTATGATGAGCTAGATGTGCAGGTGAGATGAATGTTTTTTTTACAAAAGTTGTTATGATTGACTAAGTGGTGTGCAGGTGAGCTACCCCTTTCTATATAGTTTTTGTTCATGGTTAAAGTTTTTAAAGAACTAGATTGCAAGTGAGCTATACTGTTTTGCTTACAATTTTTGTTGGTGGAAGTTTTTAAGGGTTAGATATGCAGAAGAGTTATGACAGTTTTTGTCATTTTTCTAAATCATAACTCCATTTTTAACTGTTGTAGATACCTAAAAGACAGAAAGATTGACAACAAGTGTTTACCTCTCATATACAGGATGTCTGTAGCTATGTTCACTGTAAGTATAAGGTCATTTTACTTTAATTTTAAATAAGTTGCTTCATTGAAGGGTGTCCATTGACTGGCTAAGCTTTAATCAAACCAGAGACAATTTTATATATAGGATGTCTGTAGCCATATTCACTATAGGTATATGGTGATTTTACTGTAAATGTAAATAACATAGATTTAATTTCACATGTGCTTCATTTAAGACTTTACATGGACTGGATATATGAACACCTTCAATCAAACCAGAAATAATTGTATCTCCCACATATAGGAATCACCATGTCTGTCTGTCTGTCTGTTCGACCATCCGCCGGTGTAAAATCGTGTACATGCCATATCTCATAGTTGTTTTAGACAACTGTCATAAAATTTCACATGAATAATCTTCAGGTGTATCATGAACTTGAATCACAAGGTCATATTGGAAAGGTCAGGGGCGGGAAAAAACATTAAATGTAAGGGGAGGGGGGTATTTGGCTCTCAAGAGACAGTTCTAGTTTTAATCTATTTCAATTTGCTACTAGTGTGTAACTGTAAATGAGATGCATTGAATTCTGCCTGTGCTTCATTGAAGAGTTAACATGGACTAATTACATAGACACCTTTGATCAGAACTGAGATGATTTAAATTTTATAAGTATTTATTAGCTATCAAAGATAAAGCACAATTTTCTGTAACCTTTTTGAACATAAGTCTGATTTTCACATATTTTTTACATTTTAGAATATTAAGTTGTTGATTTTATAGAATTACATAGAATGTGGTTTGTGGTTTTTTAGTTGGTGGATTTTTGTGTCTGCTTTGTAAGCAAAATGAATGATTATCTTATTAATAATATTTATTTTTGTCTGTAAAAAGTTTCACCAATCAGAAATTCAGTTTGAATGATTGTGTTATTAATAATATTTATTTTTGTATGTAAAAAGTTTCACCAATCAGAAATTCAGTTTGAATGATTGTGTTATTAATAATATTTATTTTTGTATGTAAAAAGATTCATCAATCAGACATTTATTAATTATTATGTATGTATATTTTCTTATAAAACCTTTTTTTTATTTTTTATTTTTTTTTTCTTTATGACTTTTTAATTAATAGAGACTTGTCATGAATATTTAATTAGTATCACTTATGACGAATTACGAATATTACATGGATAGTGCCATGTCAAGCAGAGATATCGGTATACTGGTAAAATACTAATAAGACATTCAGTGTTCATTTTAGAAGGGGCCATGGGACCATTGATCTCTTATTTGGCACAGTGACCCCTTTGTTAAGGCCTTAGTGGGCCAAATTTAAAAATACATGTTGCAAAAAATAATGATGTTAAGGTGTTTCAGAGGAAAGTTTTTGAAAATGACCCACCCTGAAAAACCCTAGAATTAATACTGGACATTTAAAGAACATTATGGTAATTCACATAAACTTGTTACTGTTAAATCAAATCTGAATTCTGTGTCCAAATGTCTTATTCGCTTCATACTTTCCACATATTTGAATTGATTTTAATTAAACTCGACACAAATGTAAGGTTGCACACCAAATTTAGGTGTGAAGGTCAAAGGTCATAAGGTCAAATCTTAGGTTTTCTAAAAATATAAATGCACAAGATTGTATTTGTGAAAATAATCACAGACATGATGATTTGGCTTTCAGGAGACAGTTCTAGTTTTTTGCGTGGCTTGACTGAATATTCAAAACATTGATTTGTCCACAAGATGGCCTCCTTATTCAAAATTCACTTCAAAAGATACGGTATGCACATGGTTTTGTTGTTGCTGTGCTATGTGGGTTTGATCAGTTTAGCACTTGAGATTTCATGAAGGGATGAGAAACCAATAAGACACTAAACATGTATATAAAATTTTATGAAAATATTTGTGGTTTTGTATTTGTAGGTTTTGGTGTTAATGGTGTTTAGAATTTGGATGATGAATGGCTCCCTACCTCCATTTCTACCTCAGGATAATCCAGCTTCATTTTCACCTTACTTCATCACAAGGTAAGAGACTTTTACCACATAATCCTTACGACTAACAGCACCTCTGACCACTTCTAACAGCCTCTGAACATCTATGTTTCAATCTCACTGAGTGTGTAAAAGTTTGTCAGTTACCTTGCAGAAGGTTAGTAATTTTACTCTTGGCACTTTGGTTTCCCCCACCATTTTAAAACTGACTGTTTTAATATAAGTGCAAGAACCTTGAATGGGTTATAAATCATCATTACTTCAAGCAGCTCCCGGCATGAATGAGCTTTAGTGTGGATGTTAATATTATATCCAGTTTTAACTTTTAAAATTCTTGGTTACCGGGTATTAAAGGATTTTTGGTGGTCTAAGTTTTGTTAATATACCAATTTTGCAGGTGAGATAAGCCATTGTTAAGTCAGCTCTTGTTTTAGAAAAAAAAATTATTTGATGTACAACAGAGAAGAAAGTTTCAGTTTAAAATGAAAGGTTTTATTTACAAGTAACTGCCTAAAATTCAGAACCCAATATTTATCTCGTGAATTTATTTGTTAGGCCCGTAACTGGATATGTTAATGAGGTGTAAGATTGTCTTAAACAGATGGTATTATATCGGTTTGAGTTGACTCTGGTGGTTTTAAAACCATTTATTATCAGAAATTATCTATCATTTGCCACAATTTGTTACTTGGATTTGCCAGGTTTTTTTCAATTTTAAATGTATTTTAAGACAGTTTCATTGTATTCTTTTTTATACTCTGAAAACAAATGAGATTTTTAATGGTGACGTAAAGAGTTGGAATAACATATTGTTTTCGTGATTTGAGTCTTTGAAGTCTGATGTAATAGATTTAACTTTTTTTGTGTTTCCTTTAATCATTTCCCTTCCGTATTTCCCCCTTGTTTATACCCCTCACAAAGGAAACTTAGAAGGTGTATAGGAAAAACTTTGTCTGTCTTTCCATCTATCTGTCTATCCCAATATTGTGTCGGCTACATTATCTTGTATGTCCATGGATGGATTCTGATCAAACTTGAAACAGATGTATATATATACCAACATGAGGCCAAGTGTCACATACCAAATTAAGTGTCCATTTTTCCATCCTTCTGGCCGTTGGGGATGGGGACATTTGTCTCTCAAGAGACTGATCTAGTTGATTCTGAAAATAAAAAGGTGTTAGCTTTTAATGAATGAGACTTTGTTTGGTTTCTTTTGTGTTCCATCTGCACTCTGATGATTTTCTTGTCTTTTGTTCTTGTTATGGCCTGTGTCCAATGTTAAATGCAAATTAGAAGGAAAAAAAGGTTGTCACTGAAAAAACTCTTACTTCGCAACAGTCAACAGAACCAAGAAAAAAAATCAATAAACTTCAAAATGAAAAAAAATGTCCTCAGAGATGTTGGGGGTGGGGAGTATTTGTTTCTCAAGAGACAGTTCTAGCTTTGATATCTTGGAACTGTCAGTAACATTAAGCATAGTTCCGATTAGAATTTTATGAAGTATGGTCAAATGTACGCTGTTTTTTAAAGAGTGTATAAATCTGAAACTTGGCTACATTAGATACTGCATTTAATACTATAGAAACAGGGATTTATTTGAATTTTCTCTGTAAAATTGCCTCACCCGGCCTTCATGCACATAGTTATTGAACTTGCACAGAATTACCATAGATTGTTTATTTAGAGCTCATTAAATATGCTAATTTATTCGTTATTAGATTAAGATTATTTCAGAGTATCCATTGAGCTGAAAACATGAACAACTTGAAATTACTTTCAATTTATACCTACTGATTCAAGATGGAAGAAAAAATTGTTTATAAAGATAGAAAAAGTCAAGAAAAAATTTGTTTATAAAGCTAGAAAAGTCAACAAACTTTATTAAAATAAATGTAGGCAACACCGCTATTGTATGTGCAAATATTTCTTAACTGTATCTATCACGTACCATGCATACGCACTGGTAAGTAATCCGCTCTGATGATTTGTTTATGTGGGATAAAAAACCACTTGTAAATGAAAATGAATGGACGTGCTTTCAATTACTTTCAAATTTTACCCACTGATTCAAGATGGCAGAAAATTTTTTTTATAAAGTTAGAAATGTCAAAAAACATTATTGAAATAAATGTAGGTAAAACCGCTATTGTATGTTTGAAAAATTAAAAATTTCGTAACTGTATCTATTACGTACCATGCATATATAAGTAATCCGCACTAATGATTTGTGTATGCGGAATAAAAAAAGCACTTGTGAATGAAACTAAATGGATGAGCTACCCTGTATCTAAATAAGTAAATATGTGATATGAATATAAATTAGTAACAACATTTAAATTCAGCCAATCAGAAAGTGTCAAATCTTATTAACTGCTTGAATGAGGTTTGATGAATGAATAAGTAATTACGTGGTGATTTTTTTCTCCATTCAAAAATGTTTTTTATTTGCAGTAAATTTTATAACAAGAAATTTATATATCAGGGTGTTCTTTTGAAGAAGGATTTAGTTCTGTATCCAATATGTATATAAATCTTGCTTAAGCATCGTAAATAGGGATAATGTTATTCACACTGTCTAGAAAATCTGAATTTTAGATGTTTTTCTTAAATTTTGATTGAATTAAAAAAACATTTAATTTGAAATCTGATGATCCATATACTTGACATATATAACACCACCAGTTTTTGGGGGTTTTTTGGAGGGGGGGACTTACTAATCCATTACACCACAATTTTTGTTATTAATTGTGCAAGAGTCCCATGTTTTACACATAATAAGATATATTATCCTCTTTTCTAGATGATTTGATTTTTTGAAGAATAAAAATTCACTTTGATCACTAAGAATTAATTTATTATGCAACTGCAAAATTTTGTGGGAGAAAATATAGTACTACTAAAGGCCAGTAAAATTGTGTCCCAATGGGGTTCGCCGCTGTACCACGTGGTCAATACCTCTTAACGTTTGTGCGGAACATTTTGGAAAACGTAAATGTCACAAATTCCCGGAACAACGTCGTTTTTACAGGAAAACGTCATATTGTGCGATTCCATGTCCATTGGAAACAAGCGTTTCACAGACACGTTAGAAGGTATCACGTGGTACAGCGGCGAACCCTATTGTTCTTCATTGATATTATTTTAACCTGTATATAAAGACCACTTTTACTGGTTCACTTGGGTGGCCTTTAGAGACAGGGTTGACTGTATTTGGTCTGTCTGTTCATCTTTCCATTAGACTTGCACATTAGTTTCCCCACAATAAAATTTGCTTTGGTAGAATTTTATCAAACATTTTACTTTTGATAGATTTTGAAATGAAGAAGCTAATTGATTTTTGAGTAGAGTAATGGTGTTTTACACCCAGTCAGAGTTCTTTTGCTTATATCCAGGTGGTCATTTCTGGAATGATTGAGGAAACTGGAGTATCAGGAAAAAACTGTTTCCCTTCTCAAACAAACTTTCTCAAACTAGGATTGATTTAAACTTACCGGTAGGTTGTGAGAGGGGTTGAGATCCTGAGCCTATCTTTAGATAAACACTTAAAATAAACATTTTGTATCAATTTGTAGCAAAATTTGGCTGTGTATTTTTGACAAAGATTATATTCTTAAAAAAAGTATTAAAATACAAATGTATAAGCAAAACCATGAACCTCACATTTTGAAAAATTCTCGCAGGTAAAATTTGAACATAAGACATCCTGGTAGCATTTATTGTGTTTTTAATACTTCACAAGTTTTACTTACATTGACTTTTTTCAATATCTTTAAATGAAAATAAGTCTTTTGATGTACAATATTGACGATATTGAGTGATTTTAAAAAAAAAACAACTTAATTTGGTAGGAAAGTGCTCTCTTATGTTGGTAAATTTCTATAAAATGTTATTTAACAATTCACTAAATATGTAAACATAGAACTTCAAATAGGATGTATGTCAGAGATCTAATGATTGATGCATCTTTTACAGGTACGCTGTGGTACCTGCCTGTCTGTCAGAGGATGCTAATATTACTGACATACACTTGATTTTTGTGATATTTATGTTATGACACAAAGCAAAGTTTTCAGTGCAGTAAATATTTGAAATAATGTTTTTTTAAAAGTTAAAAAATTCATATAGTACTTTTGTGAAAGATCCTTAGATCTTTAAATAAAATAATTCCAAAAATGTAAAAAAAAAAATCTATATAATATGTTTGTGATGTTTATAAATGAAAGCAAAGATCTTCAGTGCAGTTATAAAATAGTAAAAAAAAAAAAGGAAAAAAAAGAAAAGGTAAAAAAAAAAAAAATATATATATATATATATAAGTATGGGTTGATGGCTACTGGTAGATGGTATAAATAGCTATTTTATTGATACACTTCTTACTTGGTACATATGTACATATTTAATGTGAAGTGATAAGATTCTGGTACCTCTATGTCTGGTGTTGTCAGTGTAAACAGATTTTGATATTCTGTGATGTTTTTGACATATTATGTGCAGTTTAGTACTTTTACTATTTTCATGTGTAACAAGCCGACTCGGAGCATATAGAATGCTATGGAAAAAAATGCTCTACCCTCCTAGCTACCATAGTGATTGGTTTGTTTTTCAAAACAATTGTCATATGAATGGTTTGTTTCTCAAGTGATTGATTTGTTAATATCAGTTTTTGGTTTGTTGATTAGTTTCTTGATCTTTAACTTTTACATAAACCCTAATACATACTGTAAATCATGAAATTTTTACGTCACTTTAGCAAAAAAAGTCATTTCAAGATGTTAACATACTTTTACTTTGACATTGCCACATGATAGTTGTTGAAAATGCAGATAATTACATGTATATAAAAATGAAATCATTAAAGAAAGTTTTATTTTTCATGTAATCTTACTCTCAGGAATTCATGCAGAAATAAAACGGTACATGAGAATTTCTCACAGTACCGGTATTAAAAAAATTTCATTATAAATATCACCATCAGATTGTCAACCATCTATAGCACAGTTTGTTTTGGTAATCCGTCTTATTTGATCTTTAATAAAAATCTTATATAAACCAACTCAGGTGTTTTGTCAAAGTGTCTAGAAATAAATTTTTAATTTCTAGTACAGTAACTGTAATTCTGATTCTCCGACTGTTAGTTTTGGTTTGGATAAATTGATTTATTCTGCATTTAATCAAATTGTTACATTATCAACCTAAATGCACAACAGTTTAGTTAATTAACCTGGGGTAAATTGCCTTACCTGGGAAAATTAATTACAGGTAAACCAATTCTGTGAAAATATCAATAAATCAAAGGAAATTAAAAATCAATTATGGTTGTGTAATTCTATCGGAAATTAAAGTTCGACAGATTATGAAATTATCTACTAACTTGTAAATCCAGCACTTCCTAGTCCAGTCAGTTTTGACCTAAATGAACATATTTAGTTTAAGTATAGTGAAGCGGGATGTGAACCCAGGCAGTGAGGTGAGAGTTGATGTGATCTATAAGCTAGCACTTTAGACAACAAAGATTATGGTGACTTGTTGCACCCTTAAAGACTTACAAATAGTGTTTCAATCCATTGCATATGGAATCATAAAATGAACAAAATGTATATATTTACAAAAAATCCTGTTATAAGGACTACCATCACCTCTATGTAAAGACCACCTGTCCATTAGCACCAATATTTTGTATCCTCTTATCTTGCTCAATCTGTAGTGGCTACAGGTGGTCTACTCTTTTTTAACTCTACAGAGGTGTCTTTAGCATGCACTGAGACAAGGGACCTCGGTTTTGAGTCTCATCTGAAAGATGGGTGGTCTTAATATACCACATTTACTGTATATGCTGGTCATTTGGGACAGGGTGTTTTCCATAACAAATAAAACACAAATCAACTCTATGCAAATTTTAGCTGGTGACATACCAATCAAAGTGACTGGGTCTTTGAATGTCTGATTTCAAATTAAATTGTTTAAGATTTACTTTTATTGATTTCTCTCTATTACAGGTGCTTGTCATACAGTTATATATGGTACTTCAATGTAAAACTGTTGTTTTGTCCAGTTAAGTTATGTTATGATTGGCAAGTCGGGAGTATTCCATTGGTGGAGAGTTTCCTGGATGAACGCAACTTAGAAACAACACTGTTATATATAACTATCGTTTTATTAGCCATACACTGGTACAGACGATTAAAGGTAATTTTGAACTAACCCTCTAGACATCTCTATTTATTCTGACATCTCTATTTATTCTGACATCTCTAAATTTCCAGACACCCCCTATATTCCAAATGGTAATTTTTTAAATTTCCACTTAATTTACAGACACTTGAAAACAAAACTATTAAAATCCATACAAAATCATAGAAGGATTACATTAGAACATTTTGCTATTTAGATCACTTACACAAAGCACACAATGACGTATGTCAAGCCTCCTTTGTGAGTGCCAAGAACAAGCTTCATATCATTGTCCAAAGTTTGTGTTTTTTAGGGACTAGGTGTACAGACATAGTAAGCTATTCCTTTGACCTCTCTCTTTATCCTGTCTTTCTTTATCCTGTCTCTCTTTATCCTGTCTCTCTTTATCCTGTCTCTCTTTATCCTGTCTTTCTTTATCCTGTCTTTCTTTATCCTGTCTCTCTTTATCCTGTCTCTCTTTATCCTGTCTTTCTTTATCCTGTCTCTCTTTATCCTGTCTCTCTTTATCCTGTCTCTCTTTATCCTGTCTTTCTTTACTTTGTTGCCTTGCTGATCAAGTGGTCTAATCAGCCAGCTTATGGATCTCATTTTTTTTTACCATCTAGAATTGAATCCAACTTTGGACATATCCTAGTATGAAATAGTTTGTGAGCTAGCTTGGTTTTCTCCAAGCACTTATGTTTCCTGAACTGACTACCTGAATGTAAGTGAAAGCATCTTGGTGTGCAAAACTCCAATACTCAACTTCATTTCATCCCACTCTACTTCACATCTATTGGTTTTGCAGTTATTGACATTATCATTTCAGGGTATTTTTGCATGCTTTTTAGTACTGTCATTAAATGATGTACTGACCAGTACTTTTTCTGTCTTGTATTACAGACACAGTACCTGTATGTTCCTGATGCCACATTAGTAGGAGTACTTTTTATGGTGCTACCATTTTTACCTGCTTCTAATTTGTTTTTCCGTGTTGGATTTGTAGTTGCAGAGCGAGTTTTATATATTCCAAGGTAAATATTATATACTTTGACAATAGAGTGTTGCTAATGTAATGTAAGATACTGGATTTGATTGAATAGTTTGGAAAAGTAGCGAGCATGATAATAAATCCATCGTAATACCCAAAAGTAGATGCTACTTGAGAGAGGGACATGTTGTGCATCTTCTGAAAGCTGTTTCATTGCCATTGTATATGTTTTGCTGGGTGCTGGGCCTTTCATTCCCCCCCCCCTCTCGTAAGATCCTGGGGGTGTTGTGTCTTTGTCTGTTCTGTAGCTTGATGTGGTGTCCCCTCACAGGGACTGTGTGTTGGGGTCCCAACCCTTCACACCCTTACCTCCAGTCTTCCCTGGATGCCATCTGTCTTTTCAGAAGTCACCAATCTCTTCTTTGTTGTCAGTTGTCAACCAATTTTTCCTAGCTGTCACTGGTTTCCCAGATGAAAAGTTACCTACATACATCTCTCTCATATGTTTTATTAAGTTTACTAAATGTAATTGAATAATGCAAATCATATACCCTATTACTGATATTTCCGTAGAGATAAACAATTTGAATTTGTTGACATGGTCTGCTTTACACACTCAGATATTTAAGTGCATGTATTTTGGAAATCTTGTCTGTTTTTTCTTGTGAAATGGAGACTTCACAAGAACTTGTTATGTAGTGTAGAGCCTATTTTTTAAGATGCCTGTAGATGGTTTTGTCAATATTTGAAAATTATTTAAAAATGGGTTATAATGCACTATCAAATAAGAGGGGGCAATATTTGGAAAAAACTTAAAAATTGGTTTAACATGCACATTTACTTAACAAGTGAACAAGGTAAAATATTTAGGAATGGGTTTAAAGTGTTTTAACATGTACCAGTAATTTACCTAAGAAGAGAGTAATGTAAATAAATGGAGAGAATGCATCAATCTTTTGTCTCATTTTAAAGGGGCTGATGGGTGGAACAGTGAATGGAAGGGGATGGGTGGATTAGTCTATCTTTCATTTGAACATATTGAATGAAGAATTACAATTTGATTGGAATGTATATATAGCTGTGGACACTATTTGAAATTCATTTACCAGTGATTTTTTTTTACCTAAAATTACTACCAAATAAAAGCAGTTTCCCCAGAGGAAAAATGGCAAAATTTCCCAATTTGACCACTCAAATTTCCAAAACAACAGTGATATACAAGCAAGTTAAATCTAGTTGTCCTTTGCAACAAAACATAGATAATGTCACAATATAACATCTTTGCAATGAGGATCCTAAGAAATTGCAAGCATGTCTTTATGCAGTTTGCTGTATTTCAGCACTTCAAATTTTCCCAACTTAAAAGGCAGAAGGTGGTTTGAAAAAACTGTAACAAAATCACTGATTACTGTAAAAATTGGTTATCAGTCTGCACCATATATAGAGGATGGGTGGGGGATAGCTCATCTGAGTGGTCAGGTGGAAGGGGATACATTCTGTAAGTCCTCAGTTGACAGTTAAGACTTTTTCTTTTACTTTTAACAATTTTTGGATGTCAAACTGAGTCCTCTCCATATCTCCTCTTCCTTAAAAAAAGAGATACATGTATTACCAATTAAATTTTATTTCACAAAATATTGCATCTTTTCTACACATACATTAGACAAGCTTTAATTAAAGTAGACCCTCTATAGTTCAGAAAATGAAAAAGAAGCATCTGTAATGAGTATGAACAAGTGATATATACAGTTGGCTGAGATTCGAACCCACATCCTGCAGAGTCAAATCAATTTGCATAGGTAAACTTGCAACCTAACAAATTATGTTGCCTGGGCTTGAAGTCAATGACATGTAAAAATTTTTAGGGGGGGGGGGGGGAGGATAATAGTTAACGCTCCATTTTACTCACTTCTTTCTCTATATGCTTTTTTGCATTTTTATGAATTTATTGAAAAATATTTATAAGTCATTATATACAAATGTATACTTGGTTTTTTTTACCTCTCCCTGTCCGTATGTGGTATACCCCACTGTGACAATTATAGACTATCTTGTCATAGGGTGACATATATATCTATATAGTAACAGTTATAATTGAAATAACCATAAACCTATTATATACTAAACCTCACACATTCATCTAATTCATAAACCATGAAATTATTTACAAGTCAGAATTAATTTATGGAAAAAATAGAGTGAAAAAATACTGGATGACATACCTGACTGGTTTTCAACTTTATGTCAAGTCCTGGCCCCGGTTTTACAATCATTCCTTAGCTAAGATTTTCCTTAATTTAAATCTTTCAAAATTTCAAATCTTCAAAACTTTGTTAATTTTCAAAATATTCAGGAATCTAAGGTGTGATTTTTTAAGATCATCTCAAGATTCAAACATTTGCATTTAGTTTTGACAAAAATATTCATCAGTAGTTCCAAAAAAAGATTACCAAAATTTGCTAAATTTAAGTTAAGGGAAATCTTAGCTAAGAAATGATTGTGAAACTGGAGCCTGATTTTCTTTCCTTAGAAAAAATATATTTTTGGTCAATACGGTAAACAAGAAAAATTGCATATATTAATTGAAAAGTTTAGAAATCACATACAATCCAACCTGCCTTAAAGGACACCTCTATATAAGGGCCACCTGCTTATAAATGCCAGTAGAATTGTATCCCAATTGTTCTTCGTTCATATTATTTGAACCTTTTTATAAAAGCCACCTGCCCATAAAGGCCACTTTTACTGGTTCCCTTGAGTGGCCTTTATAGACAGGTTTGACTGTATATTGGAAGTAAACCAGGGTATCGTCCAGTTTCATTCAGCATGCTGTCATCCACAATTGTACATGTTATTATTTTTATTGAATTGGAGCAATATCTTATACAGATTTGATTTGGTATTCATTTGCCAAAATGTTTGGTAAAATTTCTTGTATAACTTTCTTTGAGGTTGTGGGTTTGAATCCCAACCTCATTAAAGTTGATTTCATTGACCATGTGTAAATTAACCATAAAATATACTAGTATTCAGCAACAGCACGTTAAACACAGCACTAGGTCCACTGACTATGGTGCAAACAGGCGCCTTGGTAGCATAATGGTCAAAAGCACTAGCTTAGAGAACACCACACCTATCACTGCCTAGGTTTGGATCCTGTTCAGGACAAATCCTAGTGCGTGAAAGTTTGTCATTGTGCTTGCCAAAGGTCAGTGGTTTTCTCTAGACACTCTGGTTTCCTCCACCATTCCTGAACTGGTGGCTTTTATATTATTGGAAGAATCTTGACAGGGATGTAAAACTCCATGTTCAACTAAACTGAATTTAAGTGTCATGTACATAAAGACTACTTTTGTTTCCCCTCTCCTATATGTCTGTGGTATCTGTCACTGTGATACAGATACAGGTACGCCCACAATACAGGTGTTTAACATTTCAACAGGTGTCCAGACTACTACTGCATTTTAGTCAAATTTTTTGTACAATAAACAATATAAAAAGTACTGCTAGGACTTTTTTCATTAACTTTCATTGGCATTTCTTACAAAGAGAGTTTTATTATTTTTTTACTTAAATATATAAATGTTATTTTTGCATGTTCCTTTTCTTCACACCTTGTTTTTACAACAAACTTGCAAATTAATGGTTTTTTTTCACTTGAACTTGCCCTTATCTTTATACATGTATTTACAAATGTCAAAAACTGAAACTTTTGTGTTTTTATTTCTTAATTTGTACACAGTTCTTAATTTCAAGTTTTTATTTAAAATTTTAAATTTACCTGAGTGATTCATGAAGTGGTTTGTTCTTTTATCTCTCTAATTCACTTTTTGTTTTGATTTTAAAAAATTTAAAATAAAATAAAAAATTAAAACTTTAAATAAATTAAAAAACAAAAAATATATATTTATAATCTTTTATGTTGTGATGTTCCTTTTTTTGGAAAAAGAAAATTTTTTGTGGTTTTTATTTTTATTTTTTTCCTGACATTGAGCAATGATGATAAATATTCCATTGTCAACCTTATTCCTGATAAAAATAATTAAGAAAAAAATTGATTTCAAGATTTAGATAAAAACATAAAAAATATGATAGATAAGCAAGATTTCTTTAGGCTTTATAGTTTTAAATCTATTTAATATGCAAATTAATAGATAAATCTTCATCTATCAATACATTTCATGTCAGAAATGGAGACTGATGTTCCTGGTATTAAATGAAAAACTACAAGAAAAATGCAAATGTTTTTCTTGTCCTATGCAGGCCTTGTGGCTTATCCAGCATAACAATAACAAAATCATATATTCTTTGCTTTTGTCATTGTTTTTGACCAAATGCACATTTTCTTAACTGATACTGTAAAACAGAAGATTTTTATTCTGCAAGTTTTTGTAAAAATCAGCTTTTCATCTTTTTTGTGTTCATTCATTTTTGCGTAGTTGGGTGGCAGCCGGTGTAATTACAAGTGAATTATTTATGATAGTTTTACTTTTGCATATTGTTACTTTTGTGCATTTACACAAAAATAAACAAATTTCCTTATTTACAGCATACACAGAGACATGAAGACAGCTACTTCTATTCTATTCTATTCTATTCTATTCTATTCTATTCTATTCTATTCTATTCTATTCTATTCTATTCTATTCTATTCTATTCACCTGTCTACTATTAACCAGGATCAAACCGGCTCTAGGTTTGAAAAGAAAATTCTTTAACCACTTAGCAACTGGTTTGAGAGAGCGGAACAGAGTAATGATGTTTTACCCTCAAGTAAAGATGGAGATGGTTAGTTCAGGGATGTTGGAGGAAACCAGAGTGCCAAGAGAAAACCACCAACCTTCGTCAAGTGAATTGACAAACTTTGTCAAACTAGGATCTGCCCAAAGTGGGATTCTATCTAACCTAGACACTGAAAGGTGTTGTAAGCTTTAGACCACTCAGTCAACAAGGTCCACTGGTATGAGAGAGAACGACAGATTTAAAAAACAAGGATTGCCATTAGTTTTTAGAGAATAAGCAAATTTTGTGTAGGGTTGTACTCAGTGACTCATATTTCTGAGTGTTTTATGATAAATGACATATATATGTATCTCTGGGTTACCTGTAACATTTTATGACTCCGATAATTTGTCATTTATGCATATTATTAAAAAAAAACATGCATATAATTAAAAAAATTGTCTATCATAAAATTATGAAATTAATATCTTAGCAATTATATATTTTTACTGTTTGTGATGTAATATATATATAGATAGATACATATATACATATTCATATAAATATATATTTGAACTGCAGTAAAACCTCGTTATAATGCCCCTTGACAACTTTACAATCTTGCTTATCGCCACATAATTTTCAGGTCCCAAAATCTGTTTCATCTATATTTTTCATAATAAGTCTCCCACCACTTATCACCAGATCCTTTTATAGTGCCTGCTACTTTTGAGCCTTTCGAGGGCCCTGATTTGGCTGTGGGATGTTGATGTACTCTATGACATCATTGCCATGCATGTCATCTAATGGTCTCAGAGGAATGTATATCGGATTGATTTTTTACGGAACTCAGTCAGGAATTTGATTTGGAAGGACCCTCACATAAAGAAGCTGCTGCTCCTGAGCCTTCTGAGGGCATGGGTGTGGCTACAGGATGATGTAACAATCCCACAGCAACATCTGTGTCCTCAGAAGGCTGAGAAGCAACAAATGCCAAAATTTGACTGAACAAATGGTGGACAAATGAAACAAGGATTTACTGTATGATTTTTTACCTGCTTTTTTAAGTGAGTGAATCTAGGGAACTCCTCACACCTTTCACATCATAACTTGGACATTTTTATACCCCTTTATTATAACCCATCCATTTGGTCTCTCCCTCGGAAACAAAGTACTCCTGTAGGTAAATAAAAAACGTTATTATACCATCAGATAATTTTTATTTCAAAGTAATTATTTCAGACTTACTCATAAATTTAGTGTATTAGTCATTTATTTGTCATTATTACCATATTCTGACTTACAATTAAGTTTAAACATGTAATTAACGACAGAGAAAAAGCTATACCTCTTAACGATTACAATGGTTTGTGGTTAAAAAAATTGCAACAAAACTTGGATGGTTTATTGGATGTCAAACTTTCTGTAATGAATTCAACTCTTTAGTTAATATAAAGCATCTTTTTTAAAATTTATTGTCCCTTTTATAAAAGGTTTCCCTTATCTTATTTTTCCCCCTTAGCAATTTTTAATTTAATTTACAAAGTTAATGTACATTTTTTTAAAAAAAAGAAACCTGATGGTATGATGTTACATATAATTTAATTCATTATTTAATTATGTTTTTGGAAATATGAAACTCCTCCAATTTGTCTGTGTATTGATAGATAAATAATTGAAAAACTTTTGTAGATTATGGGTATTGTGTGAATCAGTTTAAGATAGTAATTCTGGTTTCAATTTTTTTTTTGAAAGATTACTGTAATTTAAAATTGAAAAAAAATACATGTGTGTTGAGACTTTGTTAAATTGTAGTACAAGTGGATTAGATGAAAATATTGTGGTGTACAAGTATAAAATTAAAAAAGAAAACGGAAAAACTGTTTGAGTATATAGTGGAGTAAGGGTGTTTAACACCCCAGTTAAGATTTTTTTGATTATAATATACAGTCAGACCTGTCTATTAAGGCCACTCAAGGGAACCAGTAAAAATGGCCTTATGGACAGGTGGCCTTTATATACAGGTTCAAATAATATGAATAAAAAACAATTGGGATACAATTCTACTTGCCTTTATAAGCAGGTGACCCTAATATAGAGGTGGCCTTTAAGGCAGGTTCGACTGTACATATAAATTTGAAGCTGGTCAGTTCTTGAATGGTGAAGGTAATTGGATTGCCCAGAGAAAATCACAGGCCTTTGGAAAACAAACTGACAAACTTTCATACATTAGGATCTGCCTGAGTAGGATTTGAACCGCAGAGGTGAGAGGCCCTGAGAAAAGCTGTTAGGATGAAATGATAACCACTGACTGTTAGCAAGTGAACTGACAAACTTTTTCACATTAGGATCTGCCCAATGGGAGTTAAACCAAATGGGTGATAGAAGTCCTGAGAAAAGCTGATAATTAAGTGTTATCTATAATAGTTCAGGTACAGTGTTCAAGTTTTCAACTTGTACTGAACTAAAATAAAGATTCAGTCATTTAAATATTTTATATTTTTTAAAATCAATTGTTAAGCTTTATTATCAGTGATCTAGAAAGAAATGTTGTCTATGTGCTTTCTGTTTCATACTATTTACATTTCACGGTGATAAACTGACAATAAAAATGAGTTTTATTATGAAATTATTACATATTTATTCAGGTGTAATGCGTATGTTTGTCTAATGCAATCAAAAAATACATGTATATATGCAAGTAATTATACATAGCCTTGAGCCACAAATTTTAATAATCTAAAATTGTTTTGACATATCATACAAGATGTCATCGCAAAAAAATTCATTCAGTAGATACACAGTACAGACCTGTTGAAAATTTAACACTGAGCTAAGGAAAAGGAATCTGTGGTTTACTACTGAGAGGCTGAGATATACATTACAGACCTGTCAAAAGTTTAGCACTAAGCTAACAAGAAAAAGTTGACGTTTTATTGCGGAGTGGCTGAGACATACAGTACAGGCCTGTCGAATGTTTAACACTGAGCTAACCAAAAGAAGTCGATGTATTACTGCTGAGTGGCTGAGACATACAGTACAGACCGGTCAAACGTTTAACACTGAGCTAACGAAAAGGAGTCAAATGATCAGTTACTGAGTTACCAAGATAAAAAAAAGCTAGTGGAAGAGAGATAGATAGCAGCTGCCAATCACATGTCGAGAGATAGATAGCAGCTGCCAATCACATGTCGAGATATAGCTAATGAGAGTCCGAGATGAGCTGCCAGTTGGACACTTATTTGATGGCTTAATTTTAAACTTTCGACAGGTCTGTACTGTAAAACTTTGTTATTAGCTCTCATAACAGTAGAGTGTAAAACTCCAATACTTCACTTTACTATGTCATACTCCCATGTCCATCTGTCCACCATCTCCATTTATTTATACTTTGTTTTGTTATTTTCAACAATTTTAATGATGTTTGGGAAACTTAGATACATTGATAAAATACAGGTCGAGTTCGAATTTAAATGATTTTGTTAAATTGTTCTGGAATTATTGATTATCAGTTTGACATTTAGAGGTTATAACTCTTTTGATATATTCCTATTGGTGTAAAAGGTTAGATATGAGTTTTTCAATTCACTTGCCAAGCATCAGCGGTTTTCTCCAGGTGCTCCGGTTTCCTCCACCATCCCTAAACTGACCTCCTGAATATAAGTGTAAAAAATCTTGACTGAAGCATAAAACACTAGTACAACACTCCATTCCATACATATTGTGTATACAAAATGTCTTGTATCCATAGTGAAAATTGATGATTTAGATGATTTGATATCATATTTTTTTAGCTGTAATTTATAGACATATTTTTTTTATTTTTCAGTACTGGTTACTGTATATTGGTGTCATATGGTGTATATTTACTGTCAGAGAAGTTTAGACATTACAGACCCATCATCACATCATCCTTCGTAATTTTGTTGGTGCTATTGTCATTTAAAACATGGCAGCAGAATCAGATTTGGCTCACAAGGGAAAGCTTATTTAGGTAAGTTAGGAATAAACACACACACACACACACACACACACACACACACACACAGTTACACTTACATAGGTTTTATATACATATACCCATTAGTCGGTTCTGGACACTAGGTATGTAACAGGCTGGAAACACTAAATAAAATCCTAGTGACCTGGCTAAGAATCTAACCTCATCATTCCAGGGGATAAGTGGGCACTACCACAAGGCAAAAAGACCTGGACAATGAAAATCAGACACCATGGCAAGCTAAGCTTTACTTCATTTTTAAAATTTTTGTGTTTTTAGCTCACCTGAGCCAAAGGCTCAAGTGAGCTTTTCTGATCACAATTTGTCCGTTGTCTGTCGTCGTCGTCTTCATCGTCGTCGTCGTTGTCATCGTCGTAAACTTTTCACATTTTCATCTTCTTCTCACGAACCACTGGGCAGATTTCAACGAGACTTGGTCAGATGCATGTCTTGGTCGGTGCAATTCAAATTTGTTCGTGGTGTTGCCATGGCTACCATAACTAGGTCAAGGTGACCTAGGGGTGCAAAAATCTTAAAAAATCTTCTTCTCCGAAAGTATTGATTAGAGAAAAAATCTGATGTGATATTTGGCTTCTCTAGGGTCTTTAGCCTATAGTTTGTTCATTTTGTGAAATTCGGACAAAAAATAGGTTACGCGTTTTTGCGTTTAATTTTGAAAAAATCGTAAAATAGCTTCAAATTGTTATAACTTGACTATTTGGCCAGATAATGACATGGGGTTTTCAGTTTTGACATCTTCTTGTTAGTATCTTCAAATTGAGGTCAAGGTCAATTGTGAAGGTCGTGACCTATTTTTTTTTTACCTCTGATTATAATTATTATCTCGAAAACTATAAACTTTTTGTATAGGCATGTATATTAGAATGTTGTAGGTATTGATACAACAATCATTTTGGTGTATAGAAAAAGGTCATGGGTTCAAAGGTCAAGGTCACAGATGTAAAACAATACCAAAATGGTTACTTATCTCGAAAACTATAAACTTTTTGTATAGGCATTTATATTAGAATGTTGTAGGTATTGATACAACGATCATTTTGATATATAGAAAAAGGTCATGGGTTCAAAGGTCAAGGTCACAGATGCGAAACAATACGGAAATGTTTAATTATCTCGAAAACTATAAACTTTTTGTATAGGCATGTATATTAGAATGCTGTAGGTATTGATACAACGATCATTTTGATGTACAGAAAGAGGTCATGGGTTCAAAGGTCAAGGTCACAGATGCGAAACAATACGGAAATGTTTAATTATCTCGAAAACTATAAACTTTTTGTATAGGCATGTATATTAGAATGTTGTAGGTATTGATACAACGATCATTTTGATGTATAGAAAAAGGTCATGGGTTCAAAGGTCAAGGTCACAGATGCGAGACAATACCGAAATGGTTAATTATCTCGAAAACTATAAACTTTTTGTATAGGCATGTATATTAGAATGTTGTAGGTATTGATACAACAATCATTTTGATGTATAGAAAAAGGTCATGGGTTCAAAGGTCAAGGTCACAGATGCGAATCAATACCGAAATGGTTAATTATCTCGAAAACTATAAACTTTTTGTATAGGCATGTATATTAGAATGTTGTAGGTATTGATACAATGATCATTTTGACGTATAGAAAAAGGTCATGGGTTCAAAGGTCAAGGTCACAGATGCGAAAACAATACTGAAATGGTTAATTATCTTGAAAACTATAAAAGTTTTGTATAGGCATGTATATTAGAATGTTGTAGGTATTGATGCAATGATCATTTTGATGTAAAGAAAAAATTCATTGGGGTTTAGTATTTATGTTTTCTTTAAATCTATCAGCTAGCCATTAGTTATCAGGTGAGCATATAAGGCCCATGGGCCTCTTGTTTCATCTCAATTCTATTTCATTCTCTTCCTATTCACCTGATGTAGACTGTTGTCAGTTATTATTACTGCAGAAACAGCATGAACAGACTTTATAAACCAGAATTTTATGGCAAACAAATTCTTGAAAAATACAAAGCCCTCAATTTTGTCTACTAAAATGATAGCCAAATGGACCTGGAATTGTGTCTGGTGACCTAAAATTTGTAAATGGTGGCCAGCTTGTCCACTTTAAATTTGAACTTTTGTGACCAGAGAACAGATATTATTTCTGTGTTACAGAATTTTCATAATACTGTTGCCATTTCATGGAATATAATGAACACTTTACATCATCATTATTGTTATTAATAACACTGATGTATGTAAGTGATTGTAAGTCAATTTTAAAATGTGCATTTTTGTTCTCCATACCTTAATGATGCCGTAATTTTCCTTCATTTGGAAGAAAAGGTTGCCTGGGCACTTGGAATTTCAACTGGCCATGTAAAAATTTAAATTGTTGGCCAGCTGGCTAAATAGTTTTGAAACCCACTTTGAGGACTGATACAGTAGATTTTTATCCTTGAAATATGAATCAGATTTACTGATTTTAACTAGAAGTTAGCAAATTACATCCAGATCTATATCATAAAAATATAATCTATAATCTGATATTTTGAAAAGAATATTTTTATAATTAATGTAACCAATATGGTCATTTCATTACCAGGTACAAAATATATTATTATTATTGAAAAAAATAGCTTTAAGATATTTTTACCCACAATGAATCATGTCCAAATTCATTAATTTTAGCTGAAGACAGACAAATTTAGTGACTGGAATTTCAGTCTGATATCTGATATCAGTACACTGACCACTACATTGACCAGTGCCTTAAGGGATGGTACTTTTTGTCTTGTCGGCCAAAATAATAAAAATCATTTAATATGAAATGTTTATTTTTATGATAAGCCAGTACAAATATTTATGGACTGTTTGGGTTTTAAATATTTTTACATATTATTTGTAATTTTAAGCTGATTTTCCCACAAGTCAGAGATTTTGTACTCAAGTTTGTAAATATATTTGAAACAATCAAGTTGAAACAGAAGTTTATGCAGGTATAAATCTCTCAATAAAATATTATTTTTAGAGGTTAAAATACCTGCAAAATAACAAAATATGAAAATAAATAAATAGGTTCTCCTCTATATACCATCAGACTTTTGGGGCCTTGTTGGCCTGTTTGGTCTAACCCATTTGTTTACTCAGTGACTGTATGATCTAAAGCACTGACTTATGGATAACATCACCTATCACCAACCAGGGGCCAGTTGTTCAAAGCTTGATTAGTTTAATCAATGATTAACACAAAGGGCTAAATTCGTTTTGCGCCTGTATCTGCCTAAATTTTGGTAAAAAATAAAGACAGAATAATCACCAAAATATCTTTCGTTTTATATTAAGTAATATCAGTACTTGCACCCTGTGTGTTTTTTTTCAGCAAAATATTACCCAGGATTATGATAAATCGCCATAAAGTTGGTTAGAAACGCACAAAATTGAGAAAATGTGCATTTTTGTTGCACACATTTCAAAAATTTAATATGTGCGCATTCGTTAACCACCACCATTTTTTCAGTAATAAATGGTTTTTGTAATATCTTTCGATCTATATACAACATTTTGTGGTTAATGGCTGCGCACACCCTTCATTTTAACAAAATGTGTGTGAAAAATTGTCAATTTTCACGTCGACGCTTCGTTTTTCATGGTAACTCCTTCCTTCTTTTGGAGCACCTTCCAAACCCTGACGTAAACCGGGATTTAAACTGTTGCCAAAATGTATACGAATATGGTTCTTTCTGTCTTTTTTTGCTTGGTGTAATTTAGGTGATAAAAGAATTTTAGGAAATTTACCTAATGTTTCTCACAATGTGGAAATAATGATTCCGTACAATGAGACAGTGCGCGACCCGGACACAGTGAAAACGTAAAATACAGTCAATGTTGAAATAAACCCCAATAAAATGGATTGGAAAGAAACAACTACATGTTGACATTATCGACAGTTTAATAATTAACAGAATAACAAAAAAGATATAAAAATTGCCAAAAACCACGGCCAGTTATCTGTATCAAAAATAAGGTAATTTTTAAAAAGAAGCGTTGGATAATGTTGTACATGGTGCAATGGTTAGCGCGTTGGCATTCAAACTTGATGGGTGGATGTTCGGACACGACCGACGTCATTATTTTTTTTTCTCTCTCTTTTGGATGTAATTAGTTAACCGTTCTCATCAATGTTCACAATTTTTTGTTATTTTATACCGACTTGTCTACCGCATATAAACGTTTATGACATCGTCTGTAGACCCATAGTATCCCCGCGCGGTGTCTACTAATCAATATGTCAATACAGTGTCAATATGGTCCAGTTCCGACTTTTGTCAACTCGTTTTATATTTTATGCCAACTTGTTCAATTTTTATGCAATTGTCTAATTTCTCAAAATTAAGTACTGTGCTTTCTAAAGATAGAACTGAGAGTTTCACCATCCAAATGCAACGCGCGATCTGATTGGTCAATGCAAATTAGTAATGTCTTCACGATGTGAAAGTGACAGAGAGCTGAAGAGACATCAGAAAACCTTGTATTTCTACCGATATCGATTGATTTTAATTAAAAATTAAGCATGGATCTGTAGAATAATGTTTTAGGAAGTGTTCCATGTTGTCAACAAGAGCGAGGTAAGGAAATACTGGAAATTATCGATGCGTGTTTTCGTTTCTGCCGTTTTCGCCAGAAATTTCAAGAATTCAATAATGGAAGCTGTCAGACCACAAACCTCCAAAAAGTCAAAAAATTAAAATGGGGGTTTAGTGGGCTTATTAGTCACAAACCTCCAAAAAGTCAAAAAATTAAAATGGGGGTTTAGTGGGCTGATTAGTCGGACTAGTAGGAACTTGTTCCAACTAAAATACCAACTCGTATTGATCAACTTATTTAAAGTTTGTCAGTATTAAATTGTTCAATGTTTTAGTCACGCGGCTGGTAAATTAGACAAAATGTACTTAAATATATAATTCAACATTTCCTAAGACACAGACGCATATGAAAAATTTTGGTTATATATTCCTAGTTAGGTTTTGTTATATAACACTAAAATATACTCTTTCACATCGGAAGCTAAAGCTCGTAATTGGCAAGGTTGGGAAAACATTCACTATGCGAGGGTACCTTTAAATATCAAACTATTAGAAAAAAGGGTATTTTTGAACCAACCCCGGAAGGGAATTAAATACCTACTTTTAAAATTCCCATTAAATTTATAGGATAAGTAGTCAAATATGAAATATACTTCCCTCGGTTAAGGCTTTTAAAATAATGTTAATGCAGCGTTCGGTAAAAGTGTCTCACCGACGAGTGTTGTATCCCTTACAGATCATGTCACATATTTGTACAAGTACCTTCTTGATGCGTTAATGTCACAAGTAATTTTTCGACATATGTATAATGTGTAGATATTGGAAACATTTTTAAAAACTCGACCAACACTAGTGATGCGCGGAATATATACCTATGTAAATACAAAACTCGCGGATTTACGGTAAGTTAGTTGACGCTAGTTTTTATCCCGCATTGTTGCTGGTGTCCCCACTACTTTATGAATGTGATGGAGCTAAAGTTGTCTCAATATCAACATTTTGACCATCTCTCTCATCATCATCATCATCAGCAGCAGCAGCATCACCCACATCAGCATTTGTGATTGAATGAGGGCCGATGGTTCACTGCTAATTTATTAACCCGTGTCAGTAGAGTTTTTGAAAATATGGGGGAGTCTATACAATGCAAATAGGGATCATACTTGATAAATGAACGCATTCAGGCGTGAATATACGCATACAATAACACGGTTTGAATAGATTTGCCCCTGTTTATAAACACTCTGCCAAAATATCGTATTTTTGTAATTTTTTTTAAAAAAAAAAGTCTAAAAGCAAACGTCTTATATGAAGCAAGTACACCCTGTACTTCATAATCGAGCATTCTAATTGAAGGTCAAGTGACAGGGTCAAACTTGATGAGCCAAAGGATCCATATGCCGCTGCTACTGCATATGAAATATTATCGTTATTGACAAGTTTACTATTTCTTGGATTGATTGAATGTGGGTTTAACGTCGCAGTCAAGAATTCACTTATATCGATACGTCACTAGGTATAAGTGAAGTGACATGTGCTCAGGGCAGTGTACAGGGGTGATGGTTCTTGGCGTGTCAAGCCTACAGTGACACGAGGCATCGGTGTTAAGGTCCCTGTGGTGGCTTGCATTTTCAAATGCCAGTGTTTGTCGAAATAACGGTCTCTAAATACTTCAAAGTTTTTGTCATTACCGGTCGCGACCTCCCACATATAGAATGAGCTACCGTTGTGTTTAAATTGTTATGGACATTGAACATTCTGCAGTTTATAATTAAATAGGATAATTATATCAGTATTTATGTACAGTCAGTTTTTCATTTACACTATGTCGATCAGTACCTGGATGAAGTAAGACACCAGCGTATCCGGATAAATGTGATCCGCGAACCGACAGACGAAATTGACCTTTTGTTTTAAATTGGTTAGTGGCTATTACTATAGCAACTAGTGTTTTATTTAAAAAGACCTTTTCATCAAAAGAAAAAAAGAAAATGTTAAAAAGAATATGCATGCTTGGTAATATTGTTTAAACCTCACACTATGCCAATAAAACGAAAAGTCAAACTTCATTATTAACATGGTCATAATATATTGCACCCGCATCGTTGCTATGGATACGTATTATTTTTTACCTAAAATGTTGTATTTTGTTTTTAAAGGAAATCGCATTATCATAGAATTCTGTAATAATGATTTTTTTGAGAATATGTCCTCTAAATTGATATAAAACTGTGTGTGTGTTAAGGCATTGGAAAAATAAAACAAAGATGTTTCATAGTACTGAAACTAGTATTTTGGTTGCCATGACAACAAATAAAAATATTATTTTATCAAATTATGTATTTTTTTTGATTGAGTAATAAGTTTAATCCTATTCATGCAATTTTGGATTGTTTCAAAACGATTTTTATAAATATAACAATGATATGTATGCAAATGTCATTGTTTCAAAAGCACCAAGTTCAGATTTTACCTGAAACAAGGGGTCTGTTTTTGATCGGTTACCATGGTAACCAATGAGGAAAATTATCTGAATAAAATACATTTTGTGTTTCTATACTACTTATAAAATCATAAGAGTGAATTCGGGCCAAATCCGAGATTAGGCCAAATATGCCTCTTCGTGAACCTAGTCCTTTAAAATATCAATAAAAATCAACATGATCATTATTGAATTGATATTTTTATAGCAGCATGCTTTAATTTATTGAAATTCTATCAATTTTTAACACTTTCAACTTTAATTTCACAACATATTTGAAATTATGCAAAATTCAAGTTTTGACTAATCGACTGATTAAACTAATCAACCTTTGTGCAACTGGCCCCAGGTTTGAATTCTACTTGGGTAGATCCTAGTTTAAGAAAGTTTGTCAATTCATGTGCCAAAGATTAGTGGTTTTCTCTGCAAATTCTGGTTTCCTTCACTATTTTAGAACTGATGGCCCTGACACGAGTGAAGGAATCTTGACTAAGACATTACAAGTTCATTCTAATGTAAAAATGGATATATAGAAATATTTGAATCCAAATAACAGTCTCAGTAAGAGTGATTAATCTTGAAGAGGACACAATTCCACTATAAATTGAGATTGTTTTGAATATCGGAGGTTAATTCAAAGTCATCTTTGCATCTTTGGATTTTCTTGAAACTTGAAAGACATTATGGTAAAGTCTAATGCATGAACAATATCTGAATTTTAGCTGTAGATTTAATTAATTGATTGATTGAATGGGGTTTTATGTCTTGCTCAAGAATATTTAACTTATATCGTGACATCACCAGCTATAAATAAAGTGGCAGAACTTTTTATCTCTACAGTGTGCTCAGAGCAATGTGCAGGAAGGGTTTTTTAGCTGGCCATGCCTACCATGATACTGGGCATCAATCTTTAAGGTCTCTTCTAAAGGACCAAATTAATTTCATTCTAAATGCTGAGTGCTTGGGCGAAAGAACAGTCGCTACCTATTTTCAAATCTTAGTCAGACCAAGCCAGTGTTTGAACCCTAGTCTCTCAAAAAAATGAGCACTTTACTGTCTGAGCTATTCTAGTGGTGTAAATTTAAATAAGGCAAAGATTTTAAATAAGACAGTTAATAATTTGTGTTATATGTTAGGTTATAATGCACTTTGCACATGAAGAATATGTAAACACTTCAGTGTTTTGAAATGCAGACAATTCAAATAAACATGACTTAATATGGTTCCTCATTCTGATATATACAAATAATCATTTGTTTGTATAAAGGTTTGTCGAGGGCCAACAACTTATTAAATCCATTACAAAAATTGGCTGAGAAAAATTTAATCTTTTATCCAAATCACGTCTTGTTTAATTAACAAACACAATTCTTGTATCACAAAGTTATCTGTAATTTTTAAATACATGTGTATTGATATTTTTTTTCTCTTGTTTCGAGTTTTGGTTTGTGTATATTGGTATGTTGTCTACATTGGTGGGCAGCCATAAGGCCAGACTTATCTTTTGTTGTGTTGTCAGTAGCATTAAGGCCACACTCATCTTTTGTTGTGTTGTCAGTGGCATTAAGGCCAGACTTATCTTTTGTTGTGTTGTCAGTGGCATTTGAATGTTTACATTGGTGGGCAGCCATAAGGCCAGACTTATCTTTTGTTTTGTTGTCATTGACATTTGAATGTCTATTTAAATGTTTTGAAAGTAAAATTTCAATGTTTATTTTGGTGGGCAGCTATAAGGCCAGACTTATCTTTTGTTGTGTTGTCAGTCACATTTGAATGTCTTTTTTCGTGGGCAGCTATAAGATCAGACTTATCTTTTGTTGTGTTGTCAGTGACATGAATGTCTATTTTGGTCTTTTCCGAAGAGCCCGTGACTTTAATTTCTAAATGCTGAGTGCATGGTGAAAGAACAGTCACTACCTTTTTTCAAGTCTTGGTCAGGCCCCGGCTAGGTTGCAAACCCACGACCTCCCAAAAACAAAGCAGGCACTCTTTACTTTAGATCATTCTCAAATTTTGACACATGCACATGTTTAATACCAAAATGCCAAACTAATGGATGTTTTATTTGACATTTTTAGGTCAGGTGTACAAACTATGCCAAAAAATGCCAAAGTTCATTACAATTATGCCAATTATCTGAGTGATATCGGGAAAACAGCAGAAGCTAAACAGCATTATTATACAGCCATAGAGTATGTATATACTGTTAGATGTTATCTATGTGAGTTATTTACAAAAAAATAGGGTTTACCATAATTTTAATAGAAATTGAATTGGTTATTTTATTAACATTATTTATATTGGTACACTGGGTATAAATTTTTTCATGATTTCAATATTTTCTGAAATTCATTGAAATTAAGTGATTAAAATTTGATTTTAACAGATCAAATTTAATTGATTCTCAATTAATTTTAAATCAAATTAAGTTTAATACCATAAAATACTTGAGGTGTTTACAATATAAATAAAGCGCAAAAAGTGAATAAAAAGTTACTGATGTACCAACTAACTATGAACCAAGATATGTGTACATCCAAAGACTTTAGAGTTATTCCCCTTTGTCAGCATTTTTTAATAATTGCTATCATTCCTTAAAGAGGTGTCTCCCTTTGTCAACATTATATATTTGATGATTATAATCATTATATATATATTTTCATGGTTTTTATAGTCTTCACCCAGACTATGCTAGTGCTCACAACAATGTAGGAGTTCTGCTAAAGAACAAGACACAGGCAGAAGTACACTTCCATGAAGCAATAAGGATTGATCCAAAACATCACAGAGCACATATTAATCTCGGTGCTCTAGTTTTGTAAGTATACATATTTGTTTAGCGGATGTGATTTATTTTAAAACTCTGTTGTACTTGAAATGCAAGGAACTTCAATTTCAACTATGAATTTCCAGTTTAAAAAAAAAACACTGATAAAAACGATTGGTACCAAAAAATGACTTAAATTTGTTCATGGTTCATTCTTTCTATAGCATGCTATAAATATAGATTTAAAGCAAAATGTTACAGAGAGACCAATAGAGAGGGAGTTTTAAAACTTTAAAAAGTAATATTCAAGGGTGTTTTCTCATTTTCTTTTAAAGAAATCACAGTGAGGCAACAGAATCCAAAGAATTCAATCAAGAATCTAGATAGACATATGAACCTAAAATATGGCTGAAGAAAAAAGTGAAAGAAATTGATTAACAGATCTCTAAAGTTCTATGTTTATTTTTAGTACAAGAGGGGAGAGAAATCGGGGAATTCATCTACTACAAGAAGCATTAAAGTACGATCCTTACAATATTGATGGTCTGTTAACATATGGAGGTATGATGGCTGAAACACAGAACTGGAGCGAGGCAGAGAAAATATTTAAGATAGCATTAGAGGAGAGGCCAGATTTTGCTAATGTCTATCATAATTATGGAACTTACCTACAGAAAAGAGGTGAGAATTCAGAGGCTAATAGAACCTTATACTGGTAACAGTGTAAGACAGAGATATCTCAAACTAAGATGAATGTTTTCCTGTCCAGTGGACCCGACCCTGACACTTGACCATCCCTTATTCAATGGCTTGGAAAATAAAAAAAAAACAAATTAAAAAAAATGTTTTCCTGTTTTTCCTGTTCAGGACGAGCTTAAGCAAGTTCTAGACATTGAAAATATTCATCTGAGTATCTCTCAAATATCTCGAAGATGTCACAGGTGTGAGAAAATGTTTAACGCTGTTTGATAAGCTTTTAAAGTGATTGATTAAGTCAGTGACTTTGTCACAAATACAGGTGTATCAAAAAATATGTCCAGACTTTGAGTCTTTGTAAAATAAAAGTAGCCACTTAAGGGTGATTTCTCTTTAAGACGACTTTATAAGATGGGTATTACCATAAGAAAAATATTTTATTTTCTGAAGCTGTGGAGTATTACTGTGTTATAACGGATAGCAGTATAGCCAAGTTTTTTGTATATTTGTCCAGGTATGGTAGCTGAAGCTGTGGAGTATTACAAGATAGCATATAACTTAGATGAGCGGCATTCTGCTTCCATGGTGAATGCTGCAAGAGCCTTGAATCAACTCGGCAAAAATAAAGAAGCCGAAAATATTGTAAATAGGTAAGCTTTAAATAATTCTTTTTTGTCATAGATATTTTGTCAAGATTTAAAAAAAAAACCATCAATCCTGACTTTATATCACTGATATAAAATAGAAAATTTCCATTTATCATTTGGGACAGAGTGGCCCAAATTTCCAGGTTATGGATCACAGCACCTCTCAATTTACATTCCTAGATCCTAGAATTGTCTCAGATCATCTTGCTCAAGGTTGATAGTTTTATTTGGGTACTCCAGTTTCCTGAACCAACCTAGAACATACCACCTCTTAGAAGTAAAAGGATCTTGACTGGAGGATAAAACACCATTACTCCATCCCAGTTCTCTCTGTACTGTTAAATACAGAATGTTATAACAGAAAAAAATAATGTTATTTGTTTTCTTATCGCAGGGCCTTGGCAATACATCGTGACAGTTCTACATTAGATGTTCTTGGTATAATATACTATGATTTAGGTCAGATACAGAAGTCAGTGTCCGTATTTGAAGAAATTAAACAACAGACTCCAAACAACACAGACGCTATACTACATTATGTAATTATAGTATTCATATATACTTTCATGTAGTTCATAGAAAAATTTACAAACATTGGGTATTTATCTGATTCAGTTTTCTATTTAAAATCTTCCTCTCTTTAAAAAATACTATTTTATAAGAGATCTTTGTCGTGTTTTTTTTAAATATGCCAAAACATGATGCACCCATGATGAACATTGAAAATATGCCCTTAATCAAGGACATTGCCAAAGTTTTGAAGAAGTGACAAAGAACATTAAAAATTACAAAAAATAGGCAGTCTTAGGTGCAAAATTTAAAACAAAATCCGCTCTTAAGAGTTTTGCACTCATGTGTTGTGCTCGGGGAAGCATCCTTTTGCACCAATTACATTTTTATAGAGGTATCATTTCTGCTACTAATTTGAATTTCTAATGTTTTAATTCCTCCAGAATCTGGAGGTCTTTTGCAGATAGGTTGTGGCGGAAAAGGAAGCTAAAATGGCGCAAACGAATTTCACCCGTAAACTCTATTCATGCTAAATAAAGTAAATTGTTTGTTGCAGGTTCATGTACTGTCAGATCTGGATGAGTTTGATAAAGCTGAAGCTCTGTTACATCAGATACTAAATACAGAACCCTACCATGTAAAGGCTCTCAGAGAGATGGCAGTATTGTTGGCACTTAAAAGCAAACATGAAGAGGTAAATTTAAGTGTCAGCTTACGTTGTCATTCATGTATAAAGTAAATCATGCATTATTTTATGGGCACCTAGGTACTGGTAGTTGAGTGGTATAAGTGGTGTAGGCATGCAGTTCACAGTGTCTCACTCCTGTTAGGTGTAACTTCCTCTCGGGTACATCCTAATGTGAGAAAATATGTAAGTTAGCTTGCTAAACGTCTTGTTAATTGCAGACACTCAAGATTTCTCCATCATCCTAGAACTTACTGTCTCGGCATAAGTATTAATTTCAGAACCTACTTTGCTAATTCACTACCTTTATTGAATATGAACAATACCTGGTTTGAATTTTGGCCAGTGTTTTCATGCAAGACCTTCATATGGGTTGCCATTTCAACCGTTCATATTCTTTGGGCTATCACAAGCTTTGATATACTGGTAATAAAAGAGACACATACAAGCTGGAAGATATATTTTGCTGATTTGTATCAAAACAAAACCTGATACCCCTGAAATTTTCAAATAAACAGTTAAATTCTTAATAATACAAAACTGATAAGTTTTTTGTGGGTTTTTTTTTTTTTTTTGTGGTTTTTTTTTTAACTTTATTCATTTCTCAAAAGGAGTTCACCGATATGCCATGTGATACCCCCTTACGTT
The DNA here is from genome assembly GCA_021292105.1 of Anadara kagoshimensis. NCBI lineage: Eukaryota > Metazoa > Mollusca > Bivalvia > Arcoida > Arcidae > Anadara > Anadara kagoshimensis. The sequence goes on from CM037865.1 coordinate 50,117,615, forward strand.
TGTGCTGAACTATTATTTCCATTGGATATGGAATCATATCAGTTGATGTTTTCCAGTGAAAATGACATTATCCCAGTAATTCATGGTGTAAAAAAGTTTTCAAAAACGTTCTGCACAAACATTATATATTTTCAGGCCTTACCATATATAGGTTTAGCAGTATCTAAATGTAAAAATCCAGAAATGTTACAGAAGTTACTATTTCAACAAGGAAATCATTATAAAGACCTGAAGAGATATGACGAGGCTTTAAAGGTAGGTCAAGTCAGGGTTCATAATAACATGTGCCAACAGTCTGCTACCCTAACACATATTACTGTTCAGTCAAACCCTGTAATGTTTTTGTAAAAATTCTCTTTATGTTCTTATTAAAAACATTGAAATTGAAAATTCAAGCTGGCTAGAATATTGGACTAAATGGGGACAGTTTATGGCACTACTCATGTCTAATGAATGTAAAAACTATTGCAGAAATCAAGGGAACCACAACAAGCACAAAAGGATATTGACATGTTTTTAAAGGGATGTTGTTTAAATTAAAGTTAAGTGGACTGTATGGGTTAATAAAAGGCATGTACACGTTTATGGGTCTTTAAAAGCTGGTGCAGTCCATTTGATGTAAAAAAAATGTTATTTAAAACCATTGTACATTTTTATTATGTTACAATATTTAAAGTTACAAGTTTTATATGATTCTATGCTATTTATCTAAATAAAGATCTTTGTTTTTTACAATTTCCACATAAGGGTGATGCTTAAAGGGAGATAACTTCTTCAGATTATATTTCATATTCTTCTGGTAAACAACTGATTATAACAACTGACAATAACATGTTGAAATATGTATGCATCCTTTTATCTTCTCTGAAATTGCTAGATAGAACTAAATTTAACGAGGAACATCCTAAAAAAAAATTGTGTCCGGCATTATTATTTATATTTTTCCCTACATTTCAGAGTTACAGTGAACTCATAAAGTATAATCCAAAACATAAACAAGCTCATTTAAACATTGGTGGAATACATCATTTATATGTAAGTAGATGTTCATGGTGGTGATTAGTGACTTTTTGATTGAGAGAGAGTAGATTAACAGTGTTTTATAAAATCTCTTTATGTTTATGGTGTTTTAAACTCCACTCAAGATTCTTTTACCACATTGAGGCTGTCAGTTATTTGGTGGTGGAAGAGACTGAAGTACCTGGAGATAACTACCAACTTTCAAGCAAACTGACATTTCGATTGAGATATCTTCATTATATTAATCAATAAAGTTAATAATTGTCCTATTGATCAGCTGTAAATTTACATGAATGAAAATTTGCAATTCAAAAATGAGTTTCAAAAATCATATACATATATATGTATCCTGAGTATAAGATTGTTTGGTGTTTTATGAACCAGCCAAGAATGTTTCACTTATAATCTTATCTTCTTGCTCAGTCTGTTTCATTCGCTTCTAGTTGTAAGTGTCCTTTGTAGCGGCCACAGGTTATTCTGGTAACGAGCTTTTTACTGCTCTAGTATGGGCAGGAGATGAAAATAATCTCAGAAAATTTCCAAGTCCTGAGTTAGGTTCAAACCCACAACCCTTGACTTCCAAAGCTAGTGAGAGTATCACTCAGCCATGTCCGCCCACAATGATGTGGCCTGTTCTTGAATGATAGGAGAAACTAGGCTACCAACAGAAAACAAGCAACCTTCAGTAAGCATTCTAACACTCAGATCTGTCAGAATGGGACTCTTACCTATGTTTACACATGAAGCAAATAGACTTGAAATGGTCTTAAATGAGTCTTAATGTACAAGTGGTCTTTATATAGAGGTAGTCAGCATAGCAGGTTTTACTATATTATAAATTTGTGAAGATAAAAAGTAAAATAGTAAAAAAGTAATATTGTATGAATTATTAAGTGTGTGTTTACTGTGTAATTACAGGCTCGTTTAGAAAAAGCCAGACACCATTACCAAATAGCACTTAAACTGGATCCAGGAAATTCCCTAGCAACCTCAAATCTAGCCAGGTTAAAAAACATAGAAAATAGTATGAAAACCAATGGATGATTACCATAGAAGCATAACATAATGTGAATAAAAACACAGACTGTCCATTCAGGGATATGTCATGTGAGAATAAGTCAAAACTTTTTGGCTGTTATTGGTTTTGGATTTTCCACCTCTTGCAATGTACCTAATATTGTATTCAGAATATGAATATGAAAGTATGAATATACATTTGGTACTGTTCAATTGCTGAAAGTATTGTTGCCATAGTAGGACCATAGCAACCAGGAGTTCCATATAATAAAAGCATGCTGATCTACACCATTAGAGGTACCCAAAACCTTTTCAGTCCCAGGCTCTGCAATTTGGTGATGCTTTCAGTGTTACCACCTTCAAACAGCATACCAGGAACATAGTGTGTTGACAGGACCTTAAGCTTCCATTTATGGAATATGGATTACATGTATTTGCAGAAAGAAGAATTTACAGCATATCATGAAAAGCAGTGTCATTCTAACTGTGAAATTCTGATCGATCAATCTTCATGTTGAGGTTAATGTGAGGAAGACCTATATAAGAATACCTAGATAAAATTAAAATTGAGTAAAACTGTTACAAATTGAGGGGCATTATAATGAGGTTATACTGTATTTATTATTAAATGTATATTGCAGTTCTTTGTAACTTACAGCCTATTTTGGTTATATACAATAGAAATGTTGGTGCTACCGTTTATTATACACATGTATGTCTATTGTTATATTGTTGTTTAAAGTGTAATTGTTTTGATAAGGTACCATGTAACCAAAAACAAAACAACAAACAAATGGAGCAATAAAAAAAGAAAAGATCAACATTATGTAGAGATTGTTAATGACCTTGGATGGGCACATGGCATAATGGTCAAAATTATATCCAGTGGCGTGGTTAATATACTTTTGGCGGGTCCAGGTCTTTCCTTTTATTTACAATCAGCTGTTCAAATTTGCACATTTGATAATTTATAATAAGCTTTATACTTGTCTGGTATTTTCTTGATTTATGCTTCAATCCAGTTGGTTGATACAGATTTATCTGTCAGCTGATTGAATTGGAGCTTGTGATCACCCAAGTAGACTGTTTCTGTTGTTGTCTATTGGAAACCAATTTTTTATATCACAAGGCACTGTCCTACTCAAGAAAGGCCCTTGTATTTTCAGTTGCCTCACACTTAAGTTATACCGAAAAGCATTTCTTTTATGAAAAATATCAGCATTTCCTACACCCGTGTTCAAATTGTTGTAAAAGAAAACAACATTGACCTGTCCACTTGACCTTGAACTTAAATATTTATTATGGATGAGTGTGTTGTAGGACTAGTCTACATATCACTAAACCTGTACATTGTATTTGTATTAACTGCCAATCCTAACACTAACCATGTACTGGTTGAACCATTCTTTATAAATATTCCTAATGAAAGGTCAAGCGGACAGGTCAATGTTGTTTACTTATAACAGAAAAAAAAGTAGTTTGTTAGTGTATTGTAATGGTTGTTAGTTTCATGTTATTCTTAGTTTCTATAAACCATATTTAATATCATTAAATAGTTTTTGTTAGATTTTTTCATTGTTAAGTTTTCACCAAAGTATATTTTTATACATCAGCTTTTTATTAATCTCCCAGTCTAGTCATGTATTTAGTTTTTATAGATTTAGTAGACACCATGTTCATTTATTTGTTTTAACTGTAATCATATTGCTGTTTATACTTTTAGCCAAACAATATTGATCTGTCGGGTTAACTTTTAAATATTTCTTATGGACCAGTACATGTTTATTTCTTCTACTGTATATTGCTTCATTTTCACAGGGTCAAATTTTTCGCAGTTTGATGATTACTAGTGTATTTGCGGTGTCATATTTTCGCGTTTTATCTGATTCAAGGAAAACGACTCTAGCAAGATTAATGGGCTGGTAATACCAGTGTCTATTCACTGTGGTTTAATTTTCGCGGGAATACACTTGACCGTGAATATAGCGAAAATAAAACCATAGCGAAATATAAGCATTATACAGTATGTCATGGGCAACACTGATTTTACTCACATATCCATACGTATAATAAATGATCCATTGGTGAAGACATCAAAGAAAATATTACCTAAAGTTAGGTGCTATATATAGGAGCAAGTTCGTGCAAATGCTTACACTACCCATCATGTATTGTGTGGACCCTTCTATATGAATATTCTGAAAGAAAGGTCAAACAGACAGGTCAGTGTTGTTTGCCTAAACATTTTAGTTTATTGTCCACTCTTAAGGATTCATATTCATGGCTACTGGATACCATTTTCAAGATTTCAAACTAATTGTGGCAAAAATAAAATAAGGCACAAATTTGTGATTTTAGTAACCCATATTTAAGTGCAATTTTTAGATTGTTAGCACAAATTCCCATATTTAAGTGCAATTTTTAGATTGTTATCTGTAAGTGGCACTCCAAATAATGAATTTCAGAAAATTTCTGATCGAAGAATTATTTCAGAAAAATGAGTTATTGTACCAGTAAAATCAGTTGAGTTGCACTAGTAATAATTCAAAAATATCAGCATACATCTATTGTTAATAGTTAGGAAATGTTTTTTTTTCTTTTCATGGCATTTTCCTGTAAGACATCACTACGCCTTTTTGTTGAAATGATTGCAGAATTCTCAGGGTTTTACATTGCCTCATTGCTAAATTTTACAATCATCTGTAACTTGACCAGATAAATTATCTTTTTGTAAGCATCAAAAGCTGTTATTTCAGCAACGGTTGTGATGTCATAGATACAGTTGTGAAAAACCACTTGTCAGATTGAACTCTGCTTCTGTTGGATATACATTGACAAAATATAGACCAGATATTGCAATCCTTCTTGGGTTTGGTAAATGGTCTATTATCAGTTATAATGGCAAATATGCAGAGTCACAACAATGATCTTCAAATTTTGAATGAAGTGGCTACAAGTGTTACATTTTGAATCCAATATGTGTGATATGAGAGCAACTTGGCTGTTGTTTAAAAATTAAGAAAAAATTGATAAAACTTTTCCTAAATTCACTCCAAAATCTACAGGGAATAAGCAGACATTTTGATTGTTTGAACAATATCTGTTTGTGAATGTTAACCAGTTAGATACAGTTTACATACCATTACTTATCAAGTTGACAGTGTTTTTATTATATGTATTATTAAGTTGATTTATATGAATAAATTAAATTTAAAAATTTTGATATAACAAATATGCTTTTCTTAATTTTTTGAAAATCTTCGCTATACAGATGATTTCAGAAAGAGGTCTTCTCTTGGAGTAGAGTACTTGGGTATTACACCCCAGTCAAGATTCTTTCATTCATATCAAGTCAGTCAATGCTGAGATGGTTAAAGAAACCAGAGAGCCTAGGAAAAACCACCAACTTCTGGCAAGCGAGCTGAATTTTTTTTTTCACACTATGATGTGCCCTGAGTAGGTTTTAAACTTTGGCGATTAGAGGTACAGCTTTAGACTACTCTTAACTAAGAGAGTAAATAGGGGCCTGTCAGTATCTCATGAAATTTGAGCAGGGTTTTTACATTTTTTTAAGGGGAATGCCATCTTCTGTTTACAATTGGCTGTGAAAAGCTAATTAAGTGGGAGAGTTTTGGTGGATGGAAAACTAAGGTTCTTGTCTCAATACATGCTAAAGACTACTCTTAACTAAGAGAGTAAATAGGGGTCTGTCAGTATCTCATGAAACTTGAGCAGTGTTTATACATTTTCTAAGGGGAATGCCATCTGTTTACAATTGGGCTGTGAAAAGTTAATTTAGTTAGAGAGTTTTTGCGAGTGAAAAACTAAGGTTCTTTTCTCAATACATGCTAAAGACTGTGTAGAGTTCTGGAAAGAGAAAGCCACCCAAGTCTACCACAAAGGATGTTTTGTACTATCACCGATACAAACAGGCAAATCCACCTAGAAGCTGACATTTAGCCTGAACCAAATTAATAAAAAAAAACAACAATGTTTAAGTAACAAGCATGGAATAGTTTTCAATGATAAACAACAAATATTTATAATGAATAACTTTATTTTATGCTAATATCACTGTTATTCTCTCATGTGTTATCAGTAGTTACTTGAACTTGTTAGCCAAATGTCCATTCTTCATACCTTACTCCACTCATCTTGGTAATGCCAAACAGGTTTACATACTCTTTATATTCACCAACAGTAAGATTTACATCCTAAACTTTGGCTATTAAAGCTTATTCATTTGGAAGGAAAAGCCTTATAACTTTAGACATCCTTAGAATATTTCTGGCAAGAAGAATGGATATCTCAATTATTTGTAAAAATATTCAAAAACCCATTAAACACACTAATTATCATTATTGTCCATCAAGCACTCTGTCATGATCTTTGTCTCTGGGTTTCTGGACTACCTTCTTTGGACTTGTGGTGTCCTGTCCTGTGTGATTGTTTCAACTTCTAGCAATTGATCCATATTACAGTCAATCCTGCTATAAGGACCACCTGTCTTTAAAAGGCCAGTAAAATTTTGTCCCACTTGCTCTTGATTCATCTATATATAAGGGCCAACTGCCCATAAATGTCACTTTTACTGGTTCCCTTAGCTGGCTTCTATGGACTGTATAACTAGAAATTAAAATCTGCTATCATTCTGTCTCTGATTTCATGATCTGACAACATCTGAAATTAAAGAAACAAATTCAGTGAATGAGTATCCCCCACCTGTAGGTACTTTTTGGTAATTTGCAATTATGTTCAAAGGGTCATAACTCACAGGAAAATTAGTGAACCAATTATAGATATGCACATCTCCTATCAAGTTTCACAAAGTAGTGTTTCACAGTTTAGGAGAATTGCTCCAGACAAGAAGAGTCTGGATGGATGGAAGGATGGAGGAAGAAGAAGTGCATAACAGTTTAGGAGAATTACTATGGACAAGATGCATCTGAACAGATGGACAGAAGGATATACGGTAGGAAGAACAGAAGTTAAAATAAAATACCCCCTCTTAGAAAAGGTTATAAAGAGATGAAGCTTAACTATTTTGAGTTAGGGGCCCAGTTCACTTCAGAAACGAATTTGTAGTAGTAATAAATGGCTAAAATATGAATAATTTACGGGCCCAGACTTATTTTAAGGAGTCATGGGCTACTTGGCCCCTGCCAATCTTAATCCCTGGTTATTGTATACCTTTTAGATTGTTCAGGTCTGATGGCAGTGTATTTATAAACATGGGCAAGTCTATACCACAAAGACGGGCAATACAAAACAAATCATTTCTAGGTCACATTGTTAACAGAAATCCAACTGATTAAGGCTCACAAAATAAAGAAACCTGACCTGTCAGAGATACAGCATACTGTAATTACAATAGAAAATACACCAGCACATCATCTAGTCTTTTAATAAACTTTCATCAATTTTTATAACATCTGTCAATAAAAAACTACACATAAAAACAAAAACTTATTGAGATTAATGAAAGGAATGAAGTTTTCCCTCTAGCAGTCTAGGGACACTTTTCAAGCTCTGTTGCACATTATTAGTGATACTTCAAGCAGAGCTGCCAACACTTGTGTACTTGTGGGGCAGGCCGAAATCCGACAGTGTCTGGGTGCATTCCTCCCAAAAGAATGGAAAATAAGATCAAAAATATGGTGCATTCTCATGTGGTTTCTTTGAGAAATGAATACAATGTAATGCACGTAGTGATTTTTCACCTGCCGCGTCCCAGGCACAAAATTAATCCACTGCAACCTTAGTCCAACCATGTCAACCACTCCAATTTGCCGTGATTACAGATGGATTTGAGTGGTAATGAATGAACATGGCAAATCCTCAAACCCTATGGTAAATTGCGGGTCAGTGCCCTTTTTGGCGGGTCAGCTGGAATTAATGATTAAATCAGGGTCAGACCCGCAGGTTGCGGGTCAGTTGGCAGCTTTGTTCATGTCCTGCATATTTACATGAAAGCTGAAAATGTTTACAGGGAGACAACTCTTGTCAATTTGCTGCATTATACCAATTTGTTATTTGTACAGTAGAAATAGGGTTGTGGAATTAGAAATAATAGCAAAGACAATCCTTTGGGACCAAATAATTACTTGCAGTAAATGAGAAAATGACTTTAAATTATCATGTATTCCAAAGAAAGTAGGAGACATATAGTGTTTATTCCATTTCTTACACCAACATTTTGTCAACCACTATTTCACAGATTTTTATAAAACTTGATAGGAACAATCTTTGAGTGTGCCATCTCACATTGGTATTTTGATCATACACATGGTTGGAGATTTACCAGTTGGGATTCATTTGAAATGGCATCTCACTTCAGTTATAACTTGTTGAAATTCAACTGTATACTTACTGCAACAAACTCATGTTTTTCCACTCGTCCCTGAACTTTTAAGTGTGGCATCCTCAATGCTCTGTATGCTAATGCTAATATGTGATCATCAGATATGGCACCATCAAACATTAGTTTGTAATACTCAAATATTTCTTCATGAGTTATAAACTCTGTGTCGTAATTATTAAACAGATCAAATAGAACTGAAAAAAGAAATTTAAACATGATTTGACAAAAAGATAAAAGAAATAATATGTGAATAAAAATCCCTACCTAGTAGTAAGGGGACCTCAGACCACTGACTTAGTAGTCTGAGTGGGCCGATGAATATGGATCGAAGTGCCTGTTACTGTCTAGGTTCAAGTTTCAGTTAGATAGATTTTAGTGAGAACTTTGTCCTAGGTTGGTGGTTTTCTCCTCTGCCATTCCAAAACTAGCCTTCTCCATTCAAGTTAATAATCTTGAATGGGCATGAAACATCATTACCTAGTTAGCTTGACCAAGGTCAGTAGTTTCTCTGGGTATTCCAGGGTGGTGGGGGTTATGGTGCATGAAAATAGATGGCAGGGTGTGTGTGTGTGTGTGTTTGTATACATGTGTGTATGTGTGCATGATTGTGTGTACATTTCTGTGTGTGTGTTTGTGTGTTGCCCTTACACTCTTTCTTCTCTTTAGGATCAGTTTTATCACTCAGCATAGTACATATAAGCAGGAATTCTTTTCCATGTATCCGGTTAGTATCTGCATTTGAGTAGTAATTGACTATCTTCGGTGCTAGAGGACTACCTATAAACTCTGGCATCGTCATCATCTGCTCATAAGACACACCCTCTATATCATCTAGTTCATCCATGTCATTATATCGCTGTGCTAGTTTTTGTAATTCAGCATTAGTGACTAAAATTTTTAAAAAATAGTGGATATGGAAAATATTTATGTTGCATATATTCCAAGAATGATGTCATTTTTACAAGAAAACGTCAAAAACTGAGAAAAGAAACCCATCTCTTAGAGGTGGTCAATACTGGCTGGTGTGTAGCTATCAAGTTGTTGACAATTTGGTACACCATTGTAGCATCTGACAAGTTCCTCTGATGTTCCAGGTTGTTTCAACTCAGATCATAAAGCAAAGATGTTACGCTGCAAGGTTTTTTTTCTGAATTGAGTGGTTTAATTTTTATCTACATTGGATAGTCCCAGATTAACATAATTTTTTCCTTAAAAACGTTAAATCGCAATTCCACTTCCAATAGAAATTAAAATTAAACCAGAGGCTCAGTGTGGCTGAGCCTGTATCGCTCACCTGACTAAAATGCTTTTAAAGCAAATTTGTATTCCAGTGATGAACAAATGCACTGTTTATATCAGACAGAATGGCTAAGGAAATCACTGTAGAACTATATGTACCATTCACAGTTTTTTCAATCTGATTAAAATCACATCTCTCACTTGCTCCCCCATTTTTGATATAGGCGTGGAGTGGGAGATCCGAGAAAACACCGTTTAGGGGCATATGTGAATGACCCATTGTCGTAACATTTATTGTCCAATGAAATTTCAGCTTCCGAGATTTTGAAAGTGTTATGCCTTTATTGTAAATGAAATGAGCAATTTGAATGGTCAGTTTTAGTTAATTACCATAAGGTCATTCACATATGACCCTCAACAGGGTTTCCTCAGATCTCCCACGACGCAACTATATCAGAAAAGAGCAGAAAGTGAGAGATCTGATTTTAATCAGATTGCAGTTTTTTGGGTTTTTTTTACAATTGGTCCCATGTTCAACTATAAATTATAAATAAATAAGTTTTATTTAGAGGCGGCATATACATAGATAAATTACAAACATAAGCTCTGATGAGCAATCTTTGTGAAGGACCTCCAATACATCATTCCTCTAAAGTTTGGTTAAGTTTGCTTCAGTAGTTTCAGAGGAGATAGCCAAAATGTGTTTTTCCCATAGGGTCCAATGTTAAACTATGTTCCCCGCTGACAGCCATGTTTTTAGGCAGATCAGAAAAATTTCAGCAATCTTTGCAAAAGACCTTCCTTACATCATTCCTGTAAAGTTTAATTGAATTCGCTTCAGTAGTTTCAGAGGAGATAGCCAAAATGTGCATTTTCCCATAGGGCCCAATGTTAAACTTTGTTTGGCCCTGGCGGCCATTTTTTTTTTGGCGGATCAGAAAAATTTGGGCAATCTTAGTAAATGACCTTACATACATTATTCCTGTAAAGTTTGGTTCAAATTGGCTTAGCAGTTTCAAAGAAGATAGCAAATACATGTATATGCTTTTTCCATAGGGTCCAATGTTAAACTATCTTCTGCGCTGGCGGCCATGTTTTTTGATGGATCAGAAAAATTTTGGCAATCTAAGTAAAGGACCTTCCTTACACCATTCCTGTAAAGTTTGGTTAAATTTGCTTCAGTCATTTCTGAGGAAATAGTCAAAAATTCATTTTTCCCATAGGGTCCAATGTTAAACTATCTTCTGCGATGGCAGCCATGTTTTTTGGCGGATCAAAAAAATTTCGGCAATCTAAGTAAAGGACCTTCCATACATCATTCCTGTAAAGTTTGGTTAAAATTGCTCTAGTGGTGTCAGAAGAGCTAGTCAAAATGTGAAAAGTTTACGGACGGACGACGACGGACGCCAAGTGATGGCAAAAAAGTGTTACATAATATGAGATCACATGTACAAAGGTAGAAACAGGTTAACATACATGCATAAAATATACTTACAATTAGTTTTTCCTTTCATTTCTTTTAGATCATCATCATCAAGTTGGGATTCTGATTGCCCCTGTTAAAATAAAACATAAAAATTGTATACTCAGAAGTATCCAAGTTGGTGAACCAGCTTGAAAAGTGTTTTTAGAGAGCCAGAAGGGATGTCCTTCTTTTAGTACCCCAATTAAAGTTATATACATTTATCTCAATCATCAACACAACCATGACACCAGGAATGTTAATTAGAACTGTATCATTGCATATATAAAACAGAAATGAAGTGTGACAGATGGGAACACTTTCTGTTCTGTATGATTATATTGATGGGTTCACTTCTAGATACTTACATGTATCAATAACAGAGAGGGAGAGGGAGAGAGAGAGAGAGAGAGAGAGAGAGAGAGAGAGAGAGAGATGGGTCGAAGGAAGAAAAGTGGAAGAGTCAATTGATATGAGAGAGAAAGGGTATGGTAGAGAGCTGAATGAATGAATGAAGGAATGAGAGAGAGAAAGAGAGAAAATATTGGCAGAGGGAAGACAGAAAGAAGTAGAGTGCATGGATCTATGAAAGAGAGAGAGAGAGTGGGGGTATAGGAATATGATGGATAGAAATAAGAAGGATGGTTCTATTTGATAAAGAGAGAGAGTATGGGTGGGTACATGTGGATAGAAAATTATAAGGAAATGTATTTGAGGGAGAGAGAGAGAGAGAGAGAGAGAGAGAGAGAGAGAGAGTATGGGTGGGTATAGGGTAAATCTATTTGAGAGAGGGGAGAGAGAGATCATCAGACATGACACATTGCTTTACTGCAGTTAATAGCAAATAATGCAAACAACAAAAATTCAAGTGTGACAAATCGTTGATACCAACCATTTTTCAATTATTTCGTTCTCACAAAAACTTCTTCACATTGTTTACATATATCGAAGGAATTTCTTTCTTTTCAACAGAAAAGATCTAAAATCAAGGGAGGCTATAAAGATTTTCTATTTTTAGATAGGGGATTCCTGGAAAGCACTTGTTTCCTGAATCGAGATTGAGGCTCAAACGTCATTTGATTGGGTCAGCCTTGAGGTCATTCCTGAGGAGGTGGGAGTTAATCATAGCACGGTGTACGTTGTCTCACTTTCAGTATAGTTATTTATATCATCAGATTATCTCGCAAAATGTAAACAAATTTTTAAAACTGTTAAAAATTATATTTTTGGATAATAACCAATAACAAGAGGAAAGCAGTTAAGGATATTTGAAAAGGGCACTGACAGGCACACCTGTCTGTTGGAGTATTCTCTGTTGAGTTCATTACAGTTCGTTTTCTACCTACAGTAAATTTGATAAAATATTCAATTCTAAGTGGGATTTAATTCTGAATAAAACCAGGAAAGACAGTGAAAGTGTCATGTTAATACCGCTAGTTTTACTGTTTTTTATACAGGTAAGAATTTTAATACAATCTGTTTGTCATATACTGATATATACAGGTGTAATATTATTTTCATATTTACCTGACAGGTGATATGTTATATCTAGACTTCCGGTATTGATGAGATATTTCTGTTATTATAAAAAAGTAAATATTTAAAAAAAAATATCTTAAGTATGTTACTGAATTTATAAACAAAAACACCTTTCAATAAACGAACGAAATCTGTTAAGTTAAAGTGTAGAAAGAGGGAGGGGTTAGAAAGAGTTAGCTAATGTACATTGTAATAATGTAAACATATTTTTAGTGAATTGTTATATAACTTATATAGTTATTCATAATTTTGACTTAACACATTTCAGCATTTTAATTAATAATTATCAGGTTTTAGATGGTTTCTCTGAGTTTGACAGTCAAATCCAAATACTATGGAGAAAAAACTGGAGGACCAGACCAGGTATCAAACCTGGAACCCCCAGCTGTAGATGAATGCTTTACCACTTGAGATACTTAGACCACTACCATAAATTCCTCCCCTGGATTTTTTCAGATCGAAACAAAATAAACAAGGTCCAATGTCACAGTAGGCATGGCACGATAAAGAACCCTGGTATATAATGCCATCAGTGGAATGCACAGGCAAACTTTCAAAAGTTAATGCAAGAGAACGGCCCGGACAAAGGGATGGTCACTCGAGAGGGGGATTTCTGTATAAGTGGAAAATTCTTGACTAGTGCATAAAACTCCATTACTCCACACCACACATGCTATTTAATCAAAGTTAATGTACTGTGTCATTCAATTAAATTTGACAAATTAAACTTGATTAGGTAAAGGGTGTTACTTTTAATCTTAAAATGGAAATTCTTTACTGTTTTAATGAAAATGCACACCATTGCTCAATTTGCCGATTATAGGTATAGGGGTTTGTTCTTTTTCTTCAAATGGAAATTCTTAAATGAAAATGCACACCATGATCGCTGATTATTGGCAAAAGAGTTTGGTCTTTCCCTTCAAATTGAAATCCTTTGATGAAAATGCACACCATCGCTGATTATTGGCAAAAGAGTTTGGTCTTTCCCTTCATATTGAAATCCTTTAATGAAAATGCACACCATTGCTGAATATAGGTAAAGGGGTTTGCTCTTTCTCTTCAAATGGAAATCCAAAATTAATGAAAATGCACACCATCACTGACTATAGGTAAAGGAGTTTGCTCTTTTATTCTTAAAATGGAAATTCTTTACTGTTTTAATGAAAATGCCCACCATCACTGACACTGACTAGGTAAAGGGTGTTTGCTCTTTCTCTTCAAATGGAAATCCTTTAATGAAAATGCACATCATTGCTGATTAGCATGTCCCCAAAACAAAAAGTTTTTCAAGTTGTGTATTGATTGATTGAAAGGAGTTTTACATCCCAGTCAATAATATTTCACTTATATTGAGGCATCACCAGGTATGGGTGAAGTGGAAGAAATTCTTATCTTGGCCACATGCGCTCAGGGCAATGTGCAAAGAGGGTTCTTTTACATGCCACACTTTTCATAGTTTTTAATGTCTTTTTAAAAGGACCCCTCAAGTTGTGTGTAGTGTTGTGAGTTGTATAAGTCTGTGTTTATGATATAAGGGTATTTATGGTGTATCAATCGCTGTTTAAGTACCCTTGATTGAGTTTGTTTGATGTATATCAACATTCAGTTAAGTACACTTGATGTGAGTTTGTTTGGTGTGTAATACCGTCACTAAGCCTCTACCTGTAATCTATACTGTTATGATTTTATGACGTCCTGATACACCAGTAACACCACACCCTGATAGAAACACGATCTGTATAGGCAAACAACATTGACCTGTTCATCTGACCTTTAATTTGAATATTTATTTATGATATGAACAAATGCATATATGTATAAGATGTTACAGGTATTTATATTACTGCATTGTTAACGTATGAACTGCGAATCCAAACAATGCCCATATATTTGGGTGGGTTGTCATATACCGGTATATAAATATTCCTGATGAAAGGTCAACTTGACAGGTCAATGGTGTTTGCCTATACATTGATGTTATTTATATGTACCTAGGTAAATAATGAACATAATTTGATTTATATGGTAGAAAAATTATCAATGGATTAATAAATGTGATATTTGACAGTTGTACAGTGCTAATCATTTCATAAGGCAACGGGTTTTAGTTTAGCCTGTAAGTTGAGATCATCAGACATGTGCCCGAGACTTGAAGTTATAGCTCTGCAGTCTTCGAAATTAGCACTGGTGGACTGAGGCCAGTTGCATTTGAATGTCAGCAAGCCTGACTGGCTTGTAACAAAATCCCAACACAGACTATCATTCGAATAGAAAGTACTAGTTTGCTGTGCAATCTGATCCAGGCCTTTAAAACAGACTCTCTTACTTGCCTGACTGTCTTGTAACTTTCAAAAACTAAATTCATTGACTGGTTCTTGTCTTCACCATTATTTGCTTTTGAAAGATTAGTGCCAAAATTTGGATTCCGGCAATTATTTTAGTGACAGAGAATTTGTTGTAAATCAATATGCGAAACATATGTACATAGAATGCTTTTAGTATCAGAATATACAAACTGGAGACAAAATTTAGCTTCTTGTGATACTGCTGGTGACAAATTATTTGGATCAAGAGTTGAGTTGAGTTATGGTGTGTAAAGTCCCAGTCAAGAATGTTGCACTTGTATCGAAAAAATCGCCAGCTATAGGTGAAGGTGCAGAAATTTTGCCTGTGCGTTGCGCTGATGGCATTATACAGCAGGGTTCTTTATCGTGCAAGCCTACCAAGACATGGGACCTCATTTATTTTAAGTTCCCGTCCGAAAGAACTGTGTCTTTTATTTTGTAATGCCGAGTGCTTGGCGAAAGAATAGTCACTACCCACTTTTAAGTCTTCGGTCAGACCTGGCTCAGGTTCGAACCCACAACTTCCCATTTTTGAAGGGAGCACTCTACCAACTGAACTGAGCTACTGCAGTGGTGTATATCCCTGTGAGAGTACAATACCACTCCTTGTATGAATCGAATGTTACATTTTGTAGTCCATCACAAGGTTAATTTCAAGCACTTTTTTGTAAATACCAATTAATTTATCAACTGACTGATCAGGTAGATGATCTTATAAAGATATGCTATTCAACATGTATTGAAAGTTCACCTATTAAAGGGAGGAGTCCTCATGTCCAAGTGGTCTAAATTGCACACTTATGGATCCCTGCACCTCTCGCCATCTACCGGTAGGTTCAAATCCCATTTGAGACCATTCCTAGTGTGAGTAAATTTGTCAATCCATTTGCCAAAGATTTATGTTTTTCTCTGGGTACTCCAGATTCCTCTACCACCCCTGAACTGACCACCTCGATATAAGTGAAAGAATCATGACTGGGGAGTAAAACTACATTACTCGACTCCATCTTAAACTGTAAAAGAAAATTAAGGATCTGACCAAGGATAGAATCTGCATTAACTATAGTGCTTTGATTACCGGTACCTTAATCTGATGATGTACCTGTCATTAAAAGCTTGGATATATTAATTGCAGTATCAGGTCACATAAAAGACTATTTGGTGGTGTATTTGTAATTTGCCAAAGTGTAGTACATTAAAGGGACATTTGTATGTTTTTTTGCAAGTCCTTAATGAGAACACTTTACCCCACTTATCTTTATGACCATGTTTCTGTATAAACAATAATTTCATGAAAAAAAGATAA
Organism: Anadara kagoshimensis; assembly: GCA_021292105.1. NCBI lineage: Eukaryota > Metazoa > Mollusca > Bivalvia > Arcoida > Arcidae > Anadara > Anadara kagoshimensis. Next base: position 50,133,904 of record CM037865.1, read on the forward strand.
TTAAATAATGAATAATAAGATGTTGGTTGTAGCATCTTATATATTTAAAAAAAATTGTCAAAAATTTAAATTCCTAATTAGATACAGTAACCAAATTTTACCAGAAAGAAAGATTTCCATTTGTACCCTCTACTAAAATTTTAATTTGGACGAAAAAGTCCAAAAAATTACAAAAATAAGCCATTTTGCGCATTTTGGTAAAAAATAGTTTTTCCAAAATTTTGTTAAGATTGAAATTGGTGGGTGGGGTTACAAGTATCAGTCAGAAAACCTCAAATTTAATAGGTGTCTTGAAATGGTAACTTTATTGTGATCAGAGATCGCCAATAAACAAAGGAAAGCAGTGAAGGCCAAAGGATTTCCTCTGGTTAATGCATGTATAATTTGACATGAAAGTTGACTCTTTTTAACTGTCTCAAACAATGTACGTCTACTAGTTTCTGTCTCATTAAAAAGTTATGAGGTCTTTGTTTTATATTAGGGATGATAAAGGTGTAAGACGAGTCCTTCCTGTTGTTTTTATACTCTATCTAGATTCTAGAACACTTTGTTGTTAAATCTTAAATCATTGTCTATCATGTCAGAAAAAGTGCGCTCATGAATCACAAACACAAACAAAGTAATACACTATCATAGTGGTACCTAGAGGCTGCAGTGGCCTAATGGATAAGACGTCAGTCAACAAATCCAGGGTTTCTCACTGCTGTGAGTTTGAGTCCCACTCAGATCACATGTGCTATGTTTCCATTCCTGGTAGCCAAAATCGCCATTGGCTACTAATTTCTAAGGAATTTTTCAAAAAGTAACCTATTTTAACAAATTTGTGAAAAAAATACTTTAAAAAGGACTATATTTTCATCAATTTTGGAAATTTGGCTACTAATTATTAAAAATTGGTGGAAACCTAGCATGTGGGAAAGTAAATTTTCATTTTTCCTTGCCATTGGCCTTTAATGGTTCACCCAGTGTCAGTATAATGTGACTGGGGATGTGGTACACTTGTCTGTGATGTACTAACTCGGTTAGATAGCACTTTAAAGTCGCCCTGAGTGTGCACTGGTACAAAGCAGGCCATAAATCTCACTTGCACTTCACATGCATACACAAACTTGTTCATAGATATTAATCCATAGAGACTAATAAAGTAGTTCTCGTCGCAAATAGCTGAACAATTGCTGATGCACCGTTCAGCAACATTCAATAACAACATCAAAAAAATCATAGTGATACTTGAATTCACATCTTGATATACACACATATGCTACTGTAAACGTATTTATTTTCGTGGAGTACTAATTTTCGCTTATTTTGCTGTCGTTTGTTTTACGCTACAAATTAAAATGTCGCAAAAAATATATTATGCTTATTGTGTTATAGTGCATATTTCAAAAACGCAAAAGTTTAACTACGCGGAAATGTCTAAATTTCCTTTACCGCCAAAATTCATACACGCGAAATTCAATACGTTTACAGTAGTACACTTTTCTCCATGCATTCATCTATCCATCCTTTTGCAAAGCACCAGAGTGAGCATTTAGAAACAAAATAAGCTATTTATTACATGGTCAAATGGCCAAGGCATTGACTTTTAAACCCATGGTGCCTTGTGTCTTGACTGTCCTTTGCAGGTTCAACTCGGAAAGAATTTTTTTTTAAGACCTCTACCATAATAATGGACAGGGTACTCTATGATGTTTTTTGTTGCAACATTCCTGGCTGCAATGACCAATGTCCAGTGTGATCATGAAAGGTATGGCAAGATTAAGACACCTCAGACCTAAGTCCTTCATTAGTTGCTCAGAACCGATGAGCCAGACTTGAAACTCATAGTCTTATTTCTGGAATGTATGATGTATAAGTTACTGTATTCTGGTTTAAACTAAAGTGCTGAGTCAGCGATTTTGATCAAATCTTTGATAAGTGTTTGCTCATCATTGCACTTTCACTTTGTTAACAGTACATACTGGTACGTTGGAATAGAGGTACTGCAAGCTATGTGATATATGAATGTAAGAAATTTGCAAAAAAAAAAAAATATATAAAAATAATAATAATAATAATAATGAAAAACAACAACAAAAAACCAAAATAACCAAAAACATTGGCTACACGTATATGTACCATAGTTTGAAATCATGGTGTCGCAACTTGTGCACATCCTGAACCACAAATTTACTGTCAACAAATATACATTACATTACATATATTTTGTAACTGATATGTAACCACAAATCATGAATTTATTACACCCACAAAATTGTTTTTTTTTCTTACCACAAATCATGAATTTATCGCTTCACAAATTGCTATTTTTTTCTTACCACAAATCACGAATTTATCAGCCCACAAATTGGTATTATTTTTCTTAGAACCACAGAAATTGGACACTACAAAATACAAATATGAATGATTTCACAGTATTTGGGTATTTTTGTCTTATACATGTATCAAAATCAGTAATCAGTAAGACTATATTTGTAAATATTGTATAATTTTATATATCGGTACCCAGTATACTAGAATGTATGTAGAATAGTCAATACAGGTATGAAATCTACCTGAACATCTTACCTAGATACACACAAAATCAATAAACACACAAATAATTAGATTTTTTCCCAACTTTTTTTTATAATTGGTATATTTTGTTTGTTTCATTTCGTACATGTATACTGTTTCAGAAATGAAACTGTACAAAAATCAAATTAGCCTACTAGCGAATTTGGTTGAGATGATTTTATGACCACCTGGATAAGACTAGTATGGTTTGTTAATATCCTCACATCTGTTTCATAAACCTTAAACCACTATATTAGCTTAATTCATGTATCGCCGGCCATGCCCACTATGTTCCGACAAAGGTCTAACTTGCTTGAATTACACGCAAAAAGAATGAAAACTAGGCCTGAATTGTGCCGTTAAATGACGTCACTGACACTAGTACGTCATTAGTTGTATTGACGCTGCTTTGGTACTGTGATGGCGGCCAGTGTCAGAACATTGTGGGCGTGGTCGTCGAAACGTCAATTGGTAGAGTACTAGTGCTTGCTTCGTATGTCAGTTTGTGGATTCAAACCCTAGTTAGGGTCTGACCAAGACTTGAAAATAGGTAGTGACTGTCCATTCACCAAGCGCATTTAAAAATTAAAGTCACAGGGTCCTTTGGAAGACACCTTAAAAACCAATGCTGCGAGTCTAAGCATACATGTTACATTAAAGAACCCTCCCTGCACGTTGCCATGAGCACACTGCAATGGTCAATGCCATGTCACCTACAGCTGGTGACATTTCCATATAAGTGAAATATTTTTACTGGGTTGTAAAACTCCATTCAAGCAATCACATTTTATTACAGAATTTTGTTTATCTCCCTTCTGAAGAATAAACCATTTACAAATATGTTCATGTATATGAAAATGAAAAGTTGGATGTCTGGAAAGGTTTGGAATTTTGCAGGGCTAAAACTTAATCTACCCGATTTTGGCTAAGGAAGATGGGTCTTCTGAGTCTCTTCTCCCTATTTCAAAATTCTAATGAATCCCAAATATGAAATGTCATCACCAGTACTTGTTGCAATTTTATTTTGGTGACTTTCTAAATTGTTGATAAGGTGTAAAATCTCATAAAGCCAAATAAAGATCAGGCAAGTTGGAAGATGTCCTGATCAACTGCCCTTATGTACAAATAAACCTGTGTGTTTGCCATATATGCAACTATGTCAACTACAGTGGTTTAAATTTGATGTTTTGAAGTACCGGTATATGTATTAGATGAAATTGTTTGGTGGACTAGATGTGTTGGCAACTCTTAATGTTATTCTGACTGATATATACAGTAAAACACGAATATAACGAACACGCTTACAACAAATACATAGATAGTACGAAGTCAAATATTGGACCTGACCGCTCCTCTATATAAGTCTATATATAACAATATAACGAAATGGCTTTATAACGAAGTTCAAAATAGAGTCCCGAGGGCTTCGTTATAAACATGTTTTACTGTATATGTTTATTTGTAATCAAGAATCTGATCAGAAATTTGGTAATGGTGGCCATATTTATGAAATGAGCTTATTTTTCCCCAATTGCACAAAAATATCACCTCAAAAGCTTAAAAAAGTGAAATTTAAGTTTCCAAGAGGCAACAATTTTGTTTTGCTCACATGCATATGTCCAGTTCTTGTCATTATAAGTGTAAGTGTATATGTATACTGATAAATGTATTATCAGACACTGTCCCCTAATGTCCATTTGCAGTATAAATGACCAGTCTGTCTATCTACCTGTGGATATAGACATACCTTTACTACATATGTATATACCTGTCATCAATGATTGATATGATATGTTACCTACCTGACACCTGCCGGCTTTACTAAATCTTGTCATACTACTTATATACCACTAATGACTGATTTTTTAAACTTCCTTAAAATTTACTAGAAATCCCTAGTACTTATTTTTTACTACACCGACATAATAGCCACCAGGCTTATTGTTTGTGTTTTATTTTGGGACAATAATATGCTTCAGGGACAAGATACAACTTACAAGTCTGTAATCCTGTTTAATTACACCTTAATGCACATGTAAAATATATCATTTTTACACTTTTTGTGTCGGTTAACTTTTTATGTGCATTGTCGTGATATACCTTCAGGAACAAGATGAAATATTAAATGTTTACGTGTTTACAAAATTTTTTTTTTTTTTTGTGATTTATTAGCATTGGTTTTTGTTTTTCGAAATAAGTAAAAACAAATAAAAAACAAACTCCTGTTTTAAAATAGACAGAGATGTTGATAAATAAATAAATATGCTGATTAAAAAGTTGTTTACATTATAGTCAAAATTACAAGTTTTATGAAAAACAAAAAAAATAAAGTGTCAACTGTTCTTTTCTGGATATGAAGCTAATACCTCTTTTAAAATTAAGCTTTATTAAGTTCTGTCAAATATTTTGAGATTTCATTATTTTTAGTTTATTAACGGAAAGTAGGAAGTTCTTGAATCAGTCCTGGGATAGGCGATATGTCTTGACTTGAAAATAAGGAGTGACTTTCATATAAAATTAACCAAACATTTGTAAATGAAGTTCATAGTATTTCCAAATGAACCCAAAAACTAAGCAATTGTCACAGTCAGTAAAAATGAAAGAAAGAGCCCTTAATAATGCATAATGTCACTGCAATTTAAATTATAGTGGAAACGCGTGGCCTAGTGGTTAAGGCATTGGACTCATGATTCGAAGGTCGTGGGTTCGATCCCTGGACCGGGCGATGTGTTGTGTCCTTGAGCAAGACACTTAATTTCACGTTGTTCCAGTTCACGCAGCTGAAAAATAAATGAGTACCAGCAAAATGCTGGGGGTTAACCCTGCGATGGACCGGCGTCCCATTCAGGGGACAGTATTGTACTCTCAGTGGCTTAATGCCACAGAAACCGGGATAAGCTCAGGCCTGATGGGCCTTAATGGCTCGGGACAGACTTTAACTTTTAACTTAACATAATTTAATTATAATAACTTTACCAGTAATTGTGACATCTTACTGTAAATGAAGTATCATAATCTTGACTTTGATGTTTTCTGCACTTCAGGTAAAACCTGACAAATTTGTGTCTCCCTGTCACTGTAGGTGTTTCATTAAAATATCCTTTGTTACACATGGACATGATATATGCATAATGCATTGCAAAGGTGTAAAGTTCTGCTACTTCATTTATAGCAGTGTTTAGTTTCACAATTATTTCTTTTTCATTTAAATATGTAAAAAAAAATTAAATCTGAACAATTTTTGTTCATGTGCATTATAAGTACATATATTTAGGAATTTAAGATGTCATATTTATACCCCTACAAACTAATTTGGGAGGGGTATTAGGAATCACCATGTCTGTCTGTCTGTCTGTCTGTACCTACATGGTCCAAAGGTGTGTCATAACCTTGGACCAAGGTCATATAGGAAAGGTCAAGGTCAATCAGAAACATTAAATGTGGGGGTGAGGAGGAGGAATATTTGGCTCTCAAGAGACAGTTCTAGTTAAGCTTGCTTTATGCTTATGGCATCTGTTGTATCATACGAGGTTGCCAAAATTATTAAATTGAGTTAAGGAAAATCTAAGTTAAGATATGATAATGAAACTGGGGCCTGGAAATGTTGCAATATAAGTGAAGTCATACAAATGAAAACCTCATTCACCCACAAACTGGTAGCCTTGTACAAACACAGATACTGTTTATTTGTAAACTGGTTAAAAAATAATCGGCTGCTTCATTTATAGCTATTGATGTCACAATATAAATAAACTCATACAAATTTAAAACTCATTGATCCACTTGCTGGTAGTCTTGAACAAACACAGTTTTACAGGTTATTAGTAACCTGTTTTAGGCGTCATCTACCTGTATCATCAAACACTTTAGGTAGGATGGACACGATTTCTGCTTAAATTCAGAGTAAAAGATTACATTGATGACAAATTGATAGATCTACCTAGTTACACCTGTCTGTATGGGAGACAAATATAGATATAATATGTAATTAAATTCATACAGGTGTGATATATACAGGTATACTCCCACAACAGTGTACCTTCAATTTCCTAAGATATAAAAAGGTACTTTTACTTTTAAAAGGGTTTATTACATTTTAATATTTAAGATTCTATTTGGATTCTTTTATATTCAGTTTTTGTTGCCAAGGAAACAGTTTTGTAGACATTTGATTGCTACATGTAAAAAGATTTGCCTAATATAGCTATGTGTACATAAATTTTAAATTATTGTTAGCCAAAATTTTAAAATTTGTGAAAGTTTAGATTTTTTAAGTAATTTAAAAAAAAAAGTTACTTTTAAAAGAAGTTCTCAGAAATTAGTAATTTAGGAGCCAATGACTATTTAACCTACATGTACCAGGGATAGAAACATAGGTCACTTTTATTTTGAAAATGTTTATTACCGGTATATTTAATTTTAAGCTCATTCTTTTAGGTTCAAGTTTTGCTACCATGGAAACATTTTTGTTGATTTTTTATTGCCTGATACTCTACTTAATTTAGGTTTTATAACAGCAATTAATTGAGTTCATTACAAAATACTGCCTTTATTGGGAACCAAACCAATCATTTAGATTCAATTATATGGTGTTTCATGATGCACCCAGACCAGGGCAGCTACTGGTACATGTAGTATGTGTAGTAAATAGCAAACATCCCCTTATTGGAAGGGTCTCAGATCTAAGCACATCTTAAGGCCTAGGTTCAAATCCATTTTGAGACAGATCAAAGTATCGGAAAGTTTGCTTGCTTACTGATAGTCGGTGGTTTTCATTGGGCAATCCAGTTTTCTCCACCATCCATGAAGTGACCATCGGCATCTCGATAAAGTTAAAGAATCTTGACTGAGGCATGAAACACCATTACTCCACTTTACTTAATTTGTATAGAGATCCCATATATCTTTTGTATTTTCAATCACAATCCAGCAATTGTAGTAAAAGATGTATTGATACCAATTAAAAAACAACAATAAACACGGAAATTAATATGTGACATAACAGATACCGTAGATGTAATTGATAACTTGATAGATTTTTCTAAAACCGATAATTACATGTACCCATACATCTGTGTTACATCATCATTGATGTCATATGTATTTATTACTTACCAATATTGTTATATAAATGATACCATAACCTAGGTAACAACTAGTACATTTTATATTATTATTAATTGTATATTAATTTATGTCTAGTTTCATACACGAATATCAAAATAATCCTGAAAAATGTGTAATTACATGAATCGAGAGTCACTGTTGGTATAAGTTGTTCATAATCTGTTGGCAATGTTTACAGTCAATAGATTTGTTTTAATATTGGAGTGGTTGCAACAAAACAGCGTGAGAAGGTGTGAATATTTATATCCAGTAACACAATTTCCACACATCCATGTAATTTAGACTCACCATACCATCTCAACCATAGCAACTGCTTCTAATGGCTACATAAAAATACAGTGGAACCTGTTTAAGTTGCTGAATACATTTGATACCATGAAGATTACCGGTACATTGTGAATAAACAGTTGTTTGGTTTTCACAAATAATTTTGATAATGTTACTTATGTCCAAAAATTTATTTCTGCTATATTTTTGTTTATAAGCCTTTCTCCCTCAATTTATTGCAAAACGTTTATATTTCCAAATTTTGATGGAACAAATAGTGGCGTAAATCAAGGTTTTGCTGTATGTATAAAAAACTTCTGTAAGATTCAGCTTTAATTGGAAATGTTCTTTTCTTTAATTTCAGATTGTTTGTATATCAGCACAAAATGACCAAGTTAATATTTCTGTTGGAGAAACTTTTATTGATTTATCTTGGACAGAAAAAGACCCTGGTGTCAACTTCTCAATATTGTATGGCGCTGTCGGTAACATGACCCAGGAAGATACCACCGTGTCACCACAAGACGGTTCAGTTGTGACACACAAAATATCGCCATTAAACCCAGGTGCTCGTTATCAAATTGGTATCAGTAGAAATGGTGTTCTGTTTTACAACACAACAAAAACTACAAGTAAGTGTTTTATAGCATATAAGAGAACCTGGACTTGACACAGACTCTGGACTGTAGACTTTAGTCTAGACATTGATTCTGAACTTTTAGAATCAGGACTTGGATATATGTGTAGTTTCTGAACTTTAAGACTTTGGATTTTGACATGGAATCTGAACTTTTACACCTTGCTTATTATCACAGTATTTTGAAGTACCAAAATCCATTTCTTCTATGTTTTTGTTTATGTATTGCCAAAATCTGACTGAACAAACTATGGTGATGAATCTAGATATTTAAAAGTTAAAGTCTGTCCCGAGCCATTAGGCCCATCAGGCCGGAGCTTATCCCAGTTTCGGTGGCGTTAAGCGACTGAGAGTACAAGACTCTCCCCTGAATGGGACGCCAGTCCATCGCAGGGTTAACCCCCAGCATTTTGCTGGTACTCATTTATTTTTCAGCTGAGTGAACTGGAACAACGTGAAATTAAGTGTCTTGCTCAAAGACACAACACATCGCCCGGTCCAGGGATCGAACCCACGACCTTCGAATCATGAGTCCAACGCCTTAACCACTAGGCCACGCACTTCCACAATCTAGATATTACCGGTACTGTATTTATAAAAACTTGGTCTTGCTTTCTGAACACCAAAATCAGGTTTATAGACTTTGACTCTTAGACCTGAGACTAAAGACTCTGAGGGGTCTGGATTTTGACTCAGCCTTTGAGCTGTAGAATTTAGATTTTAACTTGCAAAAAGTCTATAGATTTTAAGAGTCTAAGTTTAAGTACAAGTAAGAATGGAACTCTAGAAGGCCTGATATCAGTATACGTAATATACTAATTTTTTGGCAACAACATGGACCAATGTACTAGTACTCTAAAGGACACCACAAGTGCATTTGCCATTTGCCAACTATACTGGTTTCCTTCGTCTACGAAGCTTACCACCAGTGCATGTTTATACAAAGCGGATCAGAAACATGCAAAAACTCGAACACCACATGGAATGTGTGTAAAACTAGTACATTAATAAAATAGTCTTTTAATGACCATGGCAACTCCTAATTCGTGTGATGCTCAGCTCATTGTGTTGAAGTAGACTGTATGATATTGCCAAAATAGTTCATAAACAGCGTTAAATAAATTGCTTCAAGTTCATGAATTTATTGCATAAATGAACATTCTGAACTTGGTTATTCCAAACAATTGACCAACTCCATTCCTAAGTCAAAAGCCAAGTTCAGATTGTCTGAAATGCCATCCTTTATCAGCAAATTATATAAGACAGTCGGTCTGACTAATTAATGGAAAGTTAAGTACTTTAGGAGATAATTATCATGTTGTAAAAAACAAGGTGTTTAAGTGCCTGTATTCTTAAGATAAAGTTTTTTGTAAGTACTAATTTTGTAACAAATGTAAGACAAAACTTCACATGTTATAATGAGATAAGTCGGGTCGCTTGGACAGTCCTAGTGACTACAGTGTAATGGAAAAAATTGGAAATAAAATCCAACAGATGATTATGCACAATGTGAATTTCTTTGTTTTATCCATCTATTTTGTGTTTGTAAATATATTTTGTCTAGCTTGAAAAAAGAGAGAGATAGCAGCCATGCTGTCATCATTGGGTGTTGTCATGAACAGAGTACATATACATAGTACCTGTAAATAGTTTTTTGTCATTTTTTTTTTAAATGGCATACTTACAGTTTTCTAATGAGATTTTCAATTTGTACATCTCTTGTTTATACTTAGAAGCCTTGGTGACCGAATGGTCTAAAGGGCATGCTTACTGATTACAGTGCCTCTCAGCACCACCTACTGGTACCTAGATTTGAATCACATTCAGCAGACCCTGGTGTGAGAAAGTTTGTCAGATTGCTTGTCAAAAGTTGGTAGTTTTTGCAAGGCACACTGGTTTCTCTTCAACCAAATCCGATTGTCAATATACATATTCCAAATAAATGTGTCTCATGTGATACCAGCTAACATTGGCAGTTCAGGTGAAGAACTATTATTTTCAATAGTTACCAAAAGCATTTTTCTGGAATCACATTATTTGTGCAGCAGTAACCAAATCTTGTGATTGTATGTCCAGTTGTGTCCAGTAATATAAATAATTTTGCATATACATTTAGGCACATCATTTTATTCATGTTCAGTCTGGCAACAGGCCACATGTAGACATAAACATGTAATATCAACTGCCATTTGATTTACAAGTAAACCCCATTGTTGTAAAGATAAGTTTTCAGTGAAAATGCATCTATGACACTCAAACAAAATTTTAATATTTTCGTTTTTTACAGAACCACTCCCACCTACAAACATAACCCTTATTGAAGTAGGAAGCAGCTTTCTGTACATAAGATGGACGACGTCTGCAATCAGCCAACAAGATTCCTACCACGTTTTTACAACTGGAGTCACAAACAGTTCTCAAGTATACAAATCAGAAACATTAACCTCAAAAGAATACAATATAACTGGTTTATCACCTGGCCATGTTTATACTATCACCGTGGTAACATCTAGTGGTGGAGAACTCAGCCAGTTTACATCACAGATTGTAAACAATACAGGTATGTTGAAGTCCATCCTGAATTTACAGGCTCATCAGGTTAACATGGTTTAAGTAGCCGGACTTGAGGTTACAAGAGTACCTGTTGAATAAATGGGATGTTGTAAGGTTAAACCTTTACTTTCTGTAGATACCCATTTATCAGCTTGGTGATCGGGAGCATTGTTGTGTTCAACAATGAACACACCACACTGCCATGCTCACATCGGTAATCTTAAGTAACTTACTAACATGAATAGAGTATCTATGTTCAGGTCACCAGGGCAGTACAATAACTTTTTTGCACTTGTCTTTTTGGACAAGGAAGCAAATTTTTATCTTGTCCAGACACAAAATCAACTTGTCCAGTTTAAACATTATTTCGGTACAGCTTTATTTTTCATTTTAAATCTTGTAATATATCTTGTATGTGTATATACATTAAAACAGATATGACTATTGGTGCTGTGACTATCAAATCAGATTTTAATTTCAAAGAAAGTTTGTGAGATCCATCACAAATTATCAACTACTGGTATGATATACTGTATATTGCTTTATTTTCACGGTGTCAAATTTTCGTGGTTTGACGATGACTAGTGTATTCGCGGTGTCATATTTTCGCAGTCTTATCTGATTAAAGGAAAACGACTTTAGGAAGATTTATGGGGTGGTAACACAAGTGTCTATTCACGGTGCTTTAATTTTCGCGGGAATACACTTGACCACGAACATAGCGAAAATAAAACCACAGCGAAATATAAGCATTATACAGTACTTCAAATGTTTTGAATATCAACTTTAAAAATTCACTTATTGCAAACATTGCAGTGATTGTAAAGCACTACACATGGTCCTGATTTTTTTGTTGTTGATTACAGTTACAACTACAAAAAAGATCCTGGAACTTGTTTACTTTGACATTGAATCCTAATTGGACAAATTGATCGATAATCAAGTTTGAAATTTTACTTTTGATATAATGCACTTGTCCCAACAGACAAGTATCAAGATTGCTCAAATTGTCTGTCTGCAACATATGGTACCAAATATTGGGTACTGAAATTTATTGCCTATAGCTTAACATTTGTGAAAATAGACAATTTCTCACTATCTGGGTAAGAACCTCACTCTGAGCAGACTCTAGTGTATGAAAGTTTGGCAGTTGGTTTGCCAAAAGTCAGTGGTTTTCTCTAGGCACTCCAGTTTCCTCCATCATCCCTGCACTGACAGCCCAGATATATAAGTGAGAAAATTTTGATGAGTGCATAAAAGTCTATTACCCCTCTCCACTCACAGATATACACTGAAAATTTACAGCTAAATCATGAAAATGTGTATAGTTCAACCTGCCTTAAAGGCCACCTCTGTAAAAGGACCACCTGCTTATAAAGGCCAGTAAAATTGTATTTCAATTGTTCTTTATTCATATTATTTGAACCTGTTTATAAAGGCCACCTGCCCATAAAGGCCACTTTTACTGGTTCCCTAGGTGACCTTTATAGACAGGATTGACTGAACCTGCATCTTGTTATAAGGTATTTATAAGCCAAACAAGAAAAATGGATAATGAATTTGAAAACGTACAAAGTTGGTTGTTTTCTCTATGCATTCCAGTTTTCCCCAACATTCCTGAATTGACCATCTGAATAATAGTAAAAGAATCTTGACTGGGGTGAAAACTCTATTATCAGTATTGTATGCCACTCTTCCCTCCTGCAAGACCGTGTGTTGATTTAATTTAGTAGTTTTTTAAGACCTTATAAACATAATAAGATAATGCTGTTCTAATATTGCAGGTGCTCTTTTCTCATTATCAAATCATACACAGTATATCTGTTATAATAAAGGATAAACTTTTGACTTGTTTTAGCGCCGTTATCACCAACTATCCAGTTTTTAATCGCCTTGGACAACAGTAGTTTAATGTTATCATGGCAGACAGACCCTCGCAGTAACGAAGTAAGTCACCTGCGTTATTAACTGTGTATTGCTATTTCACCTGTTTTAAAATATCTTCAGTGGTATTTCAATTAAATAATGACTTATTTACCAATAACTTAAATGAACCATTGCCAGCTGGCTCTACCACAAATTCTACATCTGAAGGTATTGGTTCTATGAGTACATTTTAATGCTTTTTGTTAAGTACCGATAATGAGGAAATTGTTTATGAATTAATTCATTAACTAATAACCCTAATAATTTATGTAAAATATGGGATGGCTGTATTTATAGCTTCTCTGTCTATACAAAGAGGAGCTTATATCATATCCCCTAATAAAAGTACACCACTATGGTAGCTTGTTTGGTAGAGTGCTCACTCTGATGTGGGGGATTGGGGTTTGACTCCTACCTGGGTCTGACCAAGTATTAAAAATTGAAAGTGACTTTTCTTTTGCCTAGTACTCAGCATTTAGACAGGAAAGTCACAAGGTTCTTTTGAAGAGATCTTAAAAACGACGCCCCATGTCACAGTAGGTGTGGCACACTAAAGAACATTCCTTGCACATTGCCCTGATTGTAAAGTAAAAGTCAGAATTTCTTTCACTTCACCTGTTGCTGGTGATCTATTGAAATAAGTGAAAAGTTATTGACTGGGGCATAAAACCCCATTCAATCAATCAATCAACCCAAAATAAGTGCCACTATTCAATGTGTAAGATGTTGGTTAGCATTTCCTTATACATATGTACATGTTGTCGAATGATGAAGTTCTCAGTTGAAGTTTGTTGGTAGACTAGATGTACAGGTGGGCTATATTGCTCTTCTGACAGCTCTTGGTCTTTTTTTAAAATCAATCAAAGTCTGGAATTTTCTTCATCATCTTGTCCATAGTAGCATTAGTTTGATTAAACTTGCTTTCATCCTGAGATAAATTTAAAGACTAAGAAATCAATAAAAAAATATTCTGAAACTAATTTAATTTAGAGGCATGTTGTTGAATCAGTTTAATTCATTATTTATAATTTACTTGGCTCTTCCAACTTTGAATTCCATGTGTATTTGCATGTGTGAAAGCAATTTAAGTCACTTCACATATTGGTAGTTCTTTTCCATTGTAACTACAAAAAATAAAATTAAAAAATGTAAAGCATGAACATGTAAACCTTATAATTTATTTAGGCAACTTAAGGTTATAAAAACAATGGTTGTCCATAAGTTGCCAATGCACCACATGATAACCACTTTAAGGTTTGAGTGGACCTTATTTCTCAAGTGTCATTGACAAAAGTTCATAGCAAGTTTTCAGAATAATTCACTTAACACAGAGAATGTCAGCGAATCTCTATCAGTTGGAAATACTTGTTCGGCACATGTTAAAGAGTACCAGGTAATACCATGGCATACAAAAAATAGATAAATAAATTATAATTTAAAAAAAAAATTAGAAATTAAAAGAAATTGTAAATAAAAAAATATGAGAATTTGATGTAGCATAAGTACTGAATGTTATTGTACTTTATTGTTAACAGACGTTAGAGGTAAGTAACAGTACTGTATAATTAGATGTTTTCACTTTATATATATCATACTCTGTGTGTCACTTAAACTTCACTATATATGTACATCAGTATCATAATCAGTATCACTTTATTGTGTAAAATCTCTTATTTCCACATGAATACTTTTTCCATGACATCCAAATTGAAGATACAGTTCTCATTCTAGAAGATGGACCATTGATCCCTTATTTTGCCAAATGACCCCATTGTTAAGGCTTAAGTGGACAGTATTTTACATATACAAAACCATGTAAATCCAAAGACATTGATTTTATGGTGATTTATAGGATTTGTTTTTGAAAATGTCCCCATCTGAAAAAATCCTAGAATAAACATTGAAGATATGTTGACATTGAATTTGTGATTTTCTTCTGGCTAACATCTTTCTTTTGGAAAATAGGGATACTCAGTGGCCAAGTGGTTTAAAGCGCTGGCTTATGAATCACAGTATTTCCTATTGCCTGTGGTCAAATCTCACTCGGACCAGATCCCAGTTTGAGAAAGTTTGTAAATTTTGCTTACTAAAGATTAGTGCCCGAGTGGTTTCTCTAAGCACTCCATTTTTCTTCACCACCCCAGAAATGAATCCTCATATATATGTAAGGGATTCTTGACTGCAGTATAGAATACTATTACTCCACTCCACTCTTTTGCGATTTACAGTTAAGTTTTTGGAATTTAAAAAATATAGAAATGTCATGGAAAGAGTGTTCAAGATATGTACCGGTATCTGTTTCTGTTTCTCCAGAAATTAAATATATGCAATATTCTTCTATTTTTCCACAGCTTTGTAAAGGGTCTGCAAGTCTAGGTCACATATTTTTATTTCATATTTAGATATATCTAGATGAAAGTGTGTCTGGTAATTTAACATTGGTAATGTCAAATAATTGACTGTTCTGTGACGATCGTCTAACATATTTTCTAATAACACCAGTTGTTTTAGTATCCAGAAATCAAATTAAAAAAGTTCAAGTAAAGTGTTAGTAAATAATATTACAAATTAAAGACTTTCTTTTAGTGTTGATGGTGAAACATTTAAGGAAGTTTGGCTACACTTGATGGGTCCTTTACTGAAATAATCACCCTGATACAACTTGCAGACCCTGTTGAAATAACTGCAAACTTGTGTATCAATCTGGACAACTATGCTGTATATCTTTACTTTCTGCTTATAACAACACTGCTATCTATATGATATCTCTATATTTTGTTTCTTGACGTTCAATATGTTACAGTGTTACAATAATATAGCCAGATCTTACAATTGTGGCTAATTTATATACAGTAAAACCTTGCTTTATTGCCACTGTTCATCTAGTCAGATTTTGGCATTAAAAGTAATTTGGCAATAAATCTAGAGAAGCTTGTAGGAAAAAACATTAAAGTAATGGATAATGCAAGTACTTTGGGGAAAAAATAACTTTTACTCAAAAGTGAGTTTGGACTCTAAAAATATAGTGATTAGCAAGTTATCACGGGGCATCCATTATAACTGGGTTTTACTGTGTATTTATTTGCATGCAAAAATCTATTCTTGTACAAAAATATAAAACAGATTTTAGCAATGAGATATATAAGTTTTATAGGGATAATATAGACCAGCATAGTATCAGTATGTTTAGAATTCAGTTTTTTGTCTTAAAAAAATCTGCAGAAAAAAACTGCAGAGCTAAAAGCTACTGTAGAAGTAGTAATATTTGCTTTGTATTACTATTCTCTCTCTGGATTTTGTTAGTTGAGAAACATGTGCAAAATATTAATATGCTGTGATATTGAATATCCATGTATCTCATATATGAAACTTTATACCAATAAAAGTGACCTTTATGCAAAAACTGTTGAAGTTTATACCAATGATATAGATAGTTCTTAGATGTTACAAATGTAGCAGATTTCATGATTCAAACTGATTGAAATTGGTGATGTATTTGATATTTCATATAAATTAGAATAGTGGTTTAAAATTAAAAACTTTTCTGATCAGGCCGAAAATTATTTGGTATTGAATATACATGTCGGCTTGAATTGTGTTTTTAGTCCATAAATATTTAGGCATGATCACAAAGATTTTACAGTTAATATAGGTTTGAATAGCTTTCATCAATTAATTTTTATACAAGATGGAATAAACTTTTGCCCTCATCAATGGTCTTTCAGACTTTATGTCTTATTTTACCATTCATATAGGTTTAAATGGTTTTCATCAAGAAATTTTTATACAAAATGAAAATCTATTGGCTTCATCAATGATTTTTCAAGACTTTATGTGTTTTATTTTTTATTTGCCATTCATATAGGTTTGAATGGTTTTCATTAAAAGGAAAATTTATTGGCATCATCAATGATTTTCTACTTATTTTATGTGTTGTGTTTTTTAGGATGAGATAGTATTAACAGCTACCTACAATAACTCATTAGGTAAAGAAACAGAGGTAGAACTTACCTGTAGACTGATCTTATTCTCCTGTCTAACGAGCGTACCTGGAATACCTGGACAGTTGTATCTAATTAAGGTGTATGCTGTACTGAATGGTAGGAGAAGTATACCTGGATCAGCATATCACAGCACAAGTATGTATTGATGGGATTAACAATGAAATATATAATTTTTAGCTATGTTATTTGAACTTAACAAAAGCAAGGCCATTAAGAACATGCCTTAGCAATACATAAGAAACAAGGCACACAACTTATTGTATATTTTTAGATCACTGATTATTATGGTAAATTCCCAGTTGCTTTAGCTTCAGTAATGTGGTGCCTCCTAATGTAAATGATTTCCCCTTGGAGAAAAAAGAATTACATACATATGTACATTTTTTATGTTAATGTAGCATTAACTAGTTTATCAATATGACAAACTTTGTCAATTTGAACATTAAATTACTTTTTCTTGCTCAACTCTCACTGACAGTGCCTGATAGGGAGGTTTCGCACAATCCTTTCACAGAGCCCATTTTGCTTGCAACAGAGACAATCAGCCATTTAAGATCCTACCACTTGAACCAGTGTTTATTGTAATCAGTCTGTAAAAAGTATCTTATACTGAAAATATAACTGGTACCATATAATAAAACACCATCTTTATTATTTTCAGAACCAGATCCAGTTATAGATGTAAAAGAAATAACCAGTGCTACAACAAAACTAGAACTTGAGCTTGTTCCACCAACTGTATCTGAGTTCCAGAACTACTTCATACAGATGTCATCAGATAGTAATTCTATTTTAGATGAAAACTTCACCAGACCAAGAACGACTAACTTGTTTGTCCTCTCACAACTCCAACCGGGGACAATATTTGACTTTTTGTTCTCAACCGCTACAGATTATGAGAGCAGTACACCATTACAGCGTACATTTTATACTGGTAAGTGGCTGGTACAAGTTTTCTAACATTTTTCTAAAAATACACATGCTTGCTCAGAAGAGTCAATATTAAACTCACTAAGTCTTCTAACATGCCTAAAAATACACATGCCTGTTCAGAAGAGTTCATTTTAATTAATATCATACTCCTGTTGTAAGCAGCTGTTCCAGACTTGGAATGGAATGGAGTGGGATAAGGATGTTATATGCCCCAGTCAAGATTCTTTCATTTACACTCATTTGAGGCAGTCAGTTTTGGAATGGTAGAGAAAACCAAATTACTTGAAGAAAACCACTGACCTACTATAAGGGAACTGACAGATTTTCTAACACTAGGATTTGCCCTGAATGAGATTTGAACCTAGGTGTTAGAGACACTGTGATTCGTAAATCCATTGCTATAGATAACTCAACCACCATCTTTCCTCCATGAATTCAAGTTTTTGTATCAGTAAAAATTTAAAAAAAAACCAAAACCAAAAAAAAACCCAAAAAACAAAAACAAAAACACAAAAAAAAACATTCTGACAAAATAATTTTGATCTGTTTTTCAAAAATGGTGTTTAAGTTACTACCAAATTCTACTGTATGTGTATGTTAATTTTATTTTATTTGGTATTGTAGATCCATTACCACCAGCAGCGTTATACCTCGATGATACAAAATTAATAAACACATCTCTGACATTTACCTGGGATCCTGTAGCTAACGGCAGTCTGGAATATTACGAGATAGGAATTACACCAAAGGAGCAATCAACTGTATCACCTGTGTACGTTCATGGTTGTTGTATTATCTTTCAAATACATTGGAAATGAATAATATTGTGATTTTTTTCCCCGTGAATTTGTTGGTTATAAAATTCTTAAGAAACTTTGAATTTTCATTCCTGTTATTCCTCTACTGTGTGTTATTATAAAATAAAAGATTGTTTCACATGAAATTTAAATTTCATAGATGAATGCAAATTTATTTTTTTTTTAAATGGGGGTTGCCACTGTATAACATGATAACGCCTAACGTTTGTGCCAAACACTTATTTCCAATGAATATAGATGATGTTTTCCTATAAAAAAAAACGTGGTTATTCCAGTAATTTGCAAAGTTAATGTTTTCCAAAATGTTTGGCAAAAACGTTAAAGGTTAAGTGGTGAACCCCATTGAGTCTGTAGCACTGTATGTTTAAATGTTAAATTTAATTTTCACGTGGATACAAATTTGGAGAAAAAATGATGAATAATATAGAATTTTGTGTAATATTACACAAAGTAAATAAGGTTCAGACAATACTTGAAATTCTCTGATGTAAAGTAACCTTTAGATTTGTATAACAGCACATCAAAATTTAAGATTTTTCTGTTGGTTCAAGAAAATATGATTTTCCGGTAGCTTGTTAATTAATTTTTTTCTGTAATTTCAGGAGGAAGTATGATTTAAATGACAGAAGAGTAAATTTTACAGGGTTGGTAGCTGGTAGAGGTTATACTGTTAACATTATCTCAGGTCTGAAGAAAAAAACTAGTCCACCTATAACAAGGAGGGTTTATACAGGTAAATTATTGCCAAAATACAATGTATTTGTGATAAATGATAATAAAAGGTCCTGACCAGCACCCTAAAGATATAAATTCAGATGGTATTCAGTCTGTATCAGTTATGTCTTGAATTGTATTGCGTTTTTTACACAATAATTGCTTGTGAGAACTAAATCTTTGAAAAACGTTTTTTTTAAATCGGCTATTGTTTCTTATTACAGTTGAATCTCGTTATCTCGAACTCGGATATCTCGAACTACCGGATATCTCGAACTTTTTTAAAAAGTCCGAACAGAGTTGTTCTTTATTAAACCAAAATAACTCCGGTTATCTCGAACTCGGATATCTCGAATATCGGATATGTCGAACAATATTTCGTCCCTTGAATGAAAATCCTAGGAAAAATTACACTCGTTAACCGAACAAAAAATTTTAGGAAAAATTAAATTTGTTAAACTCGAACAAAAAATTTTGAGGAAATCAAATTTGTCAGCGGCCTACAGATTTTTTGGTAGAAAAAACACATTCCGACACAAATAAAATATTTGACTGTCGGCCTCGTGTTGATTTTAAAATTACAACCGCACACTGACCTCCCAATTTCCTTAAGCCCTTAATTATTATCCCTTGCATAAGCAATTAAACCATCCAGGTGATTATCAGGTGTTACAATTACTGCCAAGCTGAACATGGCTTCCGAAAGCGTGTGATGTGAACATTACTCAATACAACCGGAAGCTTGGGGTGATGAAAGTACACAAGCGAAAACTGGTATGGAGACCAAAGCCGACTCCACTATTTGTCGGCTAATAACAAGTAACAGATAATCTCCCGATTTTTTATATACTACATTCTCAATTATAAATACAAATAATAAATAATGCAGTTTGTATATATCATGTTTGAATACATACGATATAGGAGAAAACGGCAATATACAGTTTGACAAGATTAAAACCGGAAGCGACTTCCGGTATGCGTGTACGAGTTTCTTCCCTTTTTGTTGTCGTTTTTTAACATCGGTTATCTCGAACTCCGGATAAGTCGAACTTTTTGCATTTCCCCGTCGAGTTCGAGATAACGAGAGTCAACTGTACATGTTAAATTAAGCAAGAATATAAACAAAAACATAATAAAGTAACAAAATTCTATTATAACACTATGCAAAGCATGAGTTTGTATGCACAAAGTAATTATGTGAATAGTGGTGCCACCACAGAGTATTTTAAAAAAATATATATATAATGCTGTCCAATATTTTACAGTTCCCAATCCACCAGAGGGATTAAGAATAAATGCATCAGGTGGAAGAACCTTGGATGTGACCTGGTCACTCCCATCACTTGGAGAGGTTGAAAGATATATTCTAACTCTGTATCCCACCACAGAGAACTCCTCAAAGGTCCAGACAGTTTCTGTCACCTCTACTGCTTATCAGTTTACTGGCCTACATCCTGGTCAGACATATCGCATAACTGTTGTGTCACGGAGCGGTGATGTTTCAAGTAGTGTTGCATCAGATTTTGGAATAACTTGTAAGTTATATTTTTTTTTTTTGTGAACCTACTATATACTAGGTTTCCACAATTATAAAAGTTTTAGTACTGTAACTAAATTTCCAAAAACTGTGATTGTATGGTCCTTTTTAAAGTATATTTTTTACAAATTTCTAAATAAGGTTAATGTAAACGTATCTAATTTCTCGTATATTTATTTTCGCAGTATAGGAAATTTAGACATATCCGCATAGTTAAATTTTTGCCTTTTAGAAATATGCAATATAACACAATAAGCATAATAAATTTTCGCTAGGTATTAATTTTTGTGCAAAACAAACAACCGCATAATAAGCAAAAATTAGAACACCATACTTTTTTTTTAAAAAATTTCACAGAAAGTAGAAGTCATTGGCAATTTTAGCTACCAGGAATGAAAACCTAGACAGCCATACTTTTTTTTGGTATCAAATGGGATATGTCATGATATGTTTTCCATACTTTTAAAAATTGTGAATTTTTTTAATAAATACTATAAAACATTTCATTTTTGCTCAACTTGTTTTAGAATGGTAATGAACTATAGATTGTAACAAACCATTTTTCTTTTTTTAGTCCCCAGTACAGTTGCTGAGTTGTTTATTGATGAAGTTGGAACTGATACTATCAACATATCTTGGTCCAAACCTGATGGAACAGTATTTGATACATACAGACTGACAATTAGTCCACCACACACTACATCACCCATTTCTATACCACAGTAAGTACAACAGGACTTTAATGAATTTAATTTTCTTTTCTTCATGGACATCTCCAAGTCATTATTTTGTCTGAGTGCTTGTTCTTGTTCCTACTTTTGAATTTAATAAGGAGTGAATTGGAGTAAGTGTTTTATGTTCCAGATAATATAGAGGTAGTCAGTTCTGGGATGGTAGAGGAAACCAGAATACCCAGAGAAAACCACTGACCTTTGACAATCAATCAATCAATCAAGAGAAGCATTGAATTGGATAACCAGTCTTTAATTGTGAAATTGATAAATCAGATATCAATAGGTCAGCACTTTCCCAAGTATCGAGTTGTAATATAACATGTACAATTGCAATGAAAAATTTATGATTCATTGCTGAACAGTAAACTAACATATTTTTGCAGTTTTGACAGATCATTTTTAGCTCACCTGACCGAAGGTCATGTGAGCTTATGGCATAGCGCAGCGTGTGTATGTGCGTGTGTGCGTGTGTGCGTGTGTGCGTCGTTAACACCTATTTTCGACTTCTCCTCTGAAACTACTGGACAGTTTTTAATGAAACTTTGTCAGAAGTATATATGGGCTGGTGCAATTCAGATTTGTTCGTGGCGTTGCTATGGCTACCATAACTAGGTCAAGGTGACCTAG
This sequence comes from Anadara kagoshimensis, assembly GCA_021292105.1. NCBI lineage: Eukaryota > Metazoa > Mollusca > Bivalvia > Arcoida > Arcidae > Anadara > Anadara kagoshimensis. The sequence continues at coordinate 50,156,343 of CM037865.1, forward strand.
GGGTGCAAAAATCTTAAAAAATCTTCTTCTCCGAAAGTACTGATTGGAGAAAAAATCTGATGTGATATTTGGCTTCTCTAGGGTCTTAAGCCTATAGTTTGTTCATTTTGTGAAATTCGGATAAAAAATAGGTTACGCGTTTTTGCGTTTAATTTGAAAAAATCGTAAAATAGCTTCAAATTGTTATAACTTGACTATTTGACCAGATAATGACATGGGGTTTTCAGTTTTGACATCTTCTTGTTAATATCTTCAAATGAGGTCAAGGTCGATTGTGAAGGTCGTGACCTAATTTTTTGTACCTCTATTATCTCGAAAACTATAAACTTTTTGTATAGGCATGTATATAGAATGTTGTAGGTATCGATACAACGATCATTTTGATGTATAGAAAAAGGTCATGGGTTCAAAGGTCAAGGTCACAGATGCGAAACAATACCGAAATGGTTAATTATCTCGAAAACTATAAACATTTTGTATAGGCATGTATATTAGAATGTTGTAGGTATTGATACAACGATCATTTTGGTGTATAGAAAAAGGTCATAGGTTCAAAGGTCAAGGTCACAGATGTGAAACAATACTAAATTGGTTAATTATCTCGAAAAGTATAAACTTTTTGTATAGGCTTGTATATTAGAATGTTGTAGGTATTGATACAACGATCATTTTGATGTATAGAAAAAGGTCATAGGTTCAAAGGTCAAGGTCACAGATGTGAAACAATACTGAAATGGTTAATTATCTCGAAAACTATAAACTTTTTGTATAGGCATGTATATTAGAATGTTGTAGGTATTAATACAACGATCATTTTGATGTATAGAAAAAGGTCATGGGTTCAAAGGTAAAGGTCACAGATGTGAAACAATACTGAAATGGTTAATTATCTCGAAAACTATAAACTTTTTGTATAGGCATGTATATTAGAATGTTGTAGGTATTGATACAACGATCATTTTGATGTATAGAAAAAGGTCATGGGTTCAAAGGTCAAGGTCACAGATGTGAAACAATACTGAAATGGTTAATTATCTCGAAAACTATGAACTTTGTGTATAGGCATGTATATTAGAATGTTGTAGGTATTGATACAACGATCATTTTGATGTATAGAAAAAGGTCATAGGTTCAAAGGTCAAGGTCACAGATGTGAAACAATACTGAAATGGTTAATTATCTGGAAAACTATAAACTTTTTGTATAGGCATGTATATTAGAATGTTGTAGGTATTGATACAACGATCATTTTGATGTATAGAAAAAGGTCATAGGTTCAAAGGTCAAGGTCACAGATGTGAAACAATACTGAAATGGTTAATTATCTCGAAAACTATAAACTTTTGTATAGGCATGTATATAAGAATGTTGTAGGTATTAATACAACGATCATTTTGATGTATAGAAAAAGGTCATGGTTCAAAGGTAAAGGTCACAGATGTGAAACAATACTGAAATGGTTAATTATCTCGAAAACTATGAACTTTTTGTATAGGCATGTATATTAGAATGTTGTAGGTATCGATACAACGATCATTTTGATGTATAGAAAAGGTCTTGGGTTCAAAGGTCAAGGTCACAGATTCGAAACAATACCGAAATGGTTAATTATCTCGAAAACTATAAACATTTTGTATAGGCATATATATTAGAATGTTGTAGGTATCGATACAACGATCATTTTGATGTATAGAAAAAGGTCATGGGTTCAAAGGCCAAGGTCACAGATGCGAAACAATACCGAAATGGTTAATTATCTCGAAAACTATAAACATTTTGTATAGGCATGTATATTAGAATGTTGTAGGTATTGATACAACGATCATTTTGGTGTATAGAAAAAGGTTATGGGTTCAAAGGTCAAGGTCACATATGCGAAACAATAAGGAAATGTTTAATTATCTCAAAAACTATAAACTTTTTGTATAGGCATGTATATTAGAATGTTGTAGGTATCGATACAACGATCATGTTGATGTATAGAAAAAGGACATGAATTCAAAGGTCAAGGTCACAGATGTGAAACAATACCAAAATGGTTAATTATCTCGAAAACTATAAACATTTTGTATAGGCACGTATATTAGAATGTTGTAGGTATTGATACAACGATCATTTTGGTGTATAGAAAAAGGTTATGGGTTCAAAGGTCAAGGTCACATATGCGAAACAATAAGGAAATGTTTAATTATCTCAAAAACTATAAACTTTTTGTATAGGCATGTATATTAGAATGTTGTAGGTATCGATACAACGATCATGTTGATGTATAGAAAAAGGACATGAATTCAAAGGTCAAGGTCACAGATGTGAAACAATACCAAATGGTTAATTATTTCGAAAACAATAAACTTTTTGTATAGGCATGTATATTAGAATGTTGTAGTATTGATACAACGATCATTTTGATGTATAGAAAAAGGTCATGGGTTCAAAGGTCAAGGTCACAGATGCAAAACAATACCAAAAGGGTTAATTATCTTTTTGTATAGGCATGTATATTAGAATGTTGTAGGTATTGATACAATGGTTATCATGATGTAAAGAAAAAAGTCATTGGGGTTTAGTTTTTATGTGTTCTTTAAATCTATCAGCTAGCCATTAGTTATCAGGTGAGCGTATCAGGCCCATGGGCCTCTTGTTGTTTTTCTTAGAATAATTCTTTAAAGGAAAAATCCTAATTTAAAAATTAAAAATTCCCTAATAGTTTTTATCTGCTTTTATCTGCTATTCTAGGTTTTTTTTAGAAAAATTAATGGTTTTGTTATTCTGATTTTTATTCCAGACCCTCTGGGATTCTACATCATAGTTTTATGGGATTGAACCCTGGAACCATATATAATATAACAGTACAAACTATGGTCAACAACAGCAGTAGTGACCAGGCTCAGGTGACCGTTATTACCAGTAAGTAATTCCTTATGAATATGTTATGGTAATGACCATTGTAATTGCATCAGTGATTGTTTTAGAGGTCACTTCCAGTGCAAGGACCTCCTGCTTGTGAATTTGCAAATACATGCACACATGTATATGAATGGATACCAAAGCATCTCTGTATTTAGACAAGTCTATAAAAGACAGTCATGAGTGCATCAATTCACCTTAAAATGTCATTGGTCAAATGTTTTTGCATGCTAATTTATCATTAGATGTTCAAATTTCTAAAGTGTGTGGAAATGTAGTCGTTTTAAAGTACTTTTCACCAATTTAGCTGAAATGGGTTACGTTTTGAAAGAATTTCTCAGAAATTAGTTGTAGTTGGCGGTTTTGTCTGGAAATATAGATTCTAAGATATTCATTTTACTTTTACAGCACCATTACCAGTTCAAGACCTGAATGCTTCAACACATGATTCCGTTAGTCTTTATGTGGAGTGGAGAACACCAGCTATCTCACAGCAGGAATATTTTGTGGCAAGTCAAACAGTTTTAATATTTCAGAAAAATTATTTTGTGATTAAGATTTTTCCTGAGAATATAGAAATTACATTGTCACAGTTTTACTGTCAGATTGTCTTTTAAACTGCTAAAAAAGAAACTTGAAAAATTAGTGATTTAGGATTTCCAATTAGTATGTACATTATTGTGATTTGCAGTTATATTCAAAGGGACATAACTTCCAGGAAAACGGGCAAATTAATTCAGATTGATAGTCAATTCAGATTGATAATATGCACATCTCTCATCAATGTTGATGCTTTGCACCAAGTTTGGTGAAATAGTGCTTCATAGTTTTGGAGAATTACTCCGGACAAGAAGTATCTGGAAGGAAATATGGAAGTTTGAATGCAATATCCATATATATGCAAAACGGAGGGGGGGGGGGGTAAGTCTGGTAGACCTCTGACTGGTAAAATAAAGTTGGCCCAACATGTGTGTCATATGTTGAAATAACAATATCGCTTTTCTAAATTTCAGGCATCATACCAGGTGGTTACAGAACAAGACAGTGATATATCTATAATCAGAGCATTGCATGACCAGTCGAAGTACGACAAACACATACATAACTTGTTACCTGGTCGTATGTACACTGTATCTATACAAGCCGTACAGGTGTTTAACAGTATGACTGCCAACAGTACCTGGCAGACAGTTAATAAAACCACTAGTAAGTATAAGTACTTCTTCAGTATGAGTGAAACTCTATAAACAGAAACTGTTTAAACTGAACAAAACAAAACAAAACAAAAAAAAAAAAAACAAAGAGAGAGAGAGAGAGAGAGAGAACTTTGTCTGATCAAAACAAAATATTCGGTTAAGAAGATTGTGTCACTGTAAAATTATAAAAATTTCAGTACAATCTTTTTCCATAGTAACTGTTTTCAAGCTTCAATATTATGGGCATGATACTGTATAGATTATTTTATTTATGGAAACTAGCTTGATAAGTAATAGTATACAGGTAAATAACTTTAAAAAATGATTATCAGGGAAAAAATTGAATTGCTGTTAGCGCTTTTCTATTCAAATTGTAAATATTCAAAAACATTTTGTTTGGTAGATTTAAATGGCATTGTGGTTGGTGTAACTTTCAAGAGTTTCATATATATATTCATGTACATCTAAAGTTTGATTGTAACAGATAATAATAATTTTTTTTACAGAACCAAACCCTATAACAAACTTGACAGCAGTGTTAGTCGGGCGAAATGTACAGTTGTCATGGCAACCAGGAGTCGATAGCATGCAAGATCACTATTATATTTGGTATCGTCCAACACTTGTGACATTTGGATCAACATGGCATCAAAAAGCAACTACATCTGAAAGTTTTATGTTAACAGATATGTTTCCAGGGCAACAGTATGAAATCTTAATTTTTGCCGTCAGTTATGGAGAAATGAGTTCTCAGAAAACAACTTATGTGCAGATTCGTAAGTTTTCTAGATGTTCTTTAAATGTCTCTTAAAAGATACAGGCATATATGAATGGCTATCACAGGGGTCCTACCATTCCTATATTTCCTATAATTTTTACTCTTCCCTATATTTTCCTATATAATTTGAAAAACCTCCTATATTTCCCATATTTTCCTATATTTTTTGTTACTGGTAGCTTTAGAAATTCAGAATGGGGACATTTTCTTCACCTTTAGTACATATCTGAAGCAAGATTAACATTTATTTTTTTCTAAAGCATTGCAGTTCCCAATATTTTATGTTTTTAGTAAAAGGAAGAAAGGAAATGGCTATAGGGGAGGAAAGGAGGCCTTGGATGTATATTTTATGTGTAAACTATCTTAAATATTACTATAAATCTAGTGAAAACTCCTATAATTTCCTATAAAACTCTATAATTTGGACCCCATATTCCTATTTTTCCTTTATTTTGTGACTCCAAAACTGGTAGGAGCCCTGCTATCATTTTGGTTATTTTAAAGAAAAGTTCAACATAGATGTGTCTCAAGTCAAATTTGGTTGCCATTTAATCAAACAGTCATCTGACTTACTAATTATTTGTGACTTTAAAATATTTGAAATAATTATTATTGAAAATATAACAGTATGATCAGTATTTTGCTTAAAAGTTTTTAAGATTTTTCCTGATGATGATGGATTTTGTTTCATAAAAAAATCATATTTTGCATAGTATTCTGGTTTTATACCAGAAAATATTAAAAAATTTCAACAGAAAATAAGAACAATAAACTGTTATATTCTATATGGACATTCATTCATTCATTCATTCATTCATTCATCATTCATTCATTCATTCATTCATTCATTCATCTGTTCATACATTCATTCATTTATTTATTCATTCATTCTGTTACTATTTACAGCACCATTACCACCTGTTAACGTTTCCATAGTAACGGATAAGACAAACACTAGCAGTTTTACATTACAGTGGCTCTATGATGCCAATACCACTTATGTGGACCACTGGTCTTTAGAGTACCAAAGTTACAACAATGGACCAACGCTTTCAGCAACAGTCCCGAGCTCAGAAGTTGGTTTGGATGACAGTGTCAGTGTGACATTAGGAAGTCTGGTATCAGGAGAACCCTATAAAGTTGCTATAAGAAGTATAGTACAGAACTCCAGTTCTGAGAAAGTAGAAGTCAATGTAACACTCAGTAAGTCCAGTAGTGTAATACAGTCCAACCTGCCTTGAAGGCCACCTCTATATAAGGGTCACCTGTTATAAAGTCCAGTAAAATTTTATCCCAATTGTTCTTTATTCATATTATTTGAACCTGTATATAAAAGCCACCTGCCCATAAAAACCACTTTTACTGGCTCCCTTGAGTGGCCTTATAGACATGTTTGACTGTATAATGTGTTTATAACAAGTTTTGTAACAATTTTTTGTCAGATGTGTTTTTGTTTTTCCATTGAATTTCAGAGGATTACCGTAATTTCTAAAGAAAGAGCAACTTTACTATACTGTAAACCAACTTTTATTTGCATGTGATTAACTTTCACATGTTTTGCGAGGATAAAATAATCGCGAAAATTAATTCTTGCTAACTTATTTCTGAAAATGGTTTTATTTATACCAAATATTCAGCTATAGTCCATTGCAAAAGGTTATTGTTACAAAATGGTTTTGGAAAGAGAATTGCAAAAGTTCATATCCACAAGTAAAATGTCTTCTTACATATAAATTTTCTTCAGGATTTGGCTATATTCAAAAATATTTTTATATGGTGAAGGCAACAAAGTTCAGAACAAAACATGTCCTGGTAAATACATAGCTTTAACTTCAGGCCCTAATTTCACAATCATTTCTTAACAAAGATTTTCCTTACTTTAAGTTTGGTAAATTTTGGCAATACAGTCCAACCTGCCTGAAAAGCCACCTCTAAATAAGGGCCATCTGCTTATAAAGGCCAGTAGATTTGTATCCCAATTGTTCTTTATTCATATCATTTGAACCTGTTTATAAAGGCCACCTGCCCATAAAGGCCACTGTTACTGGTTCCCTTGGGTGGCCTTTATAGAAGGTTTTGTCTGTTATGTATTTTATGGTAATGCAAATACAAAGTTTTAACAAAATTAAAAAAAATGTCATAAGCTCAAAAAGATCTTCAAAATGCCACCTAAACTTGTTAATATCATAATTCAAATTTAGCAGATTGATGTTAAGGAAAATCTTATTAAAAAGATACAATAACATTTTTTTCATAAGAAAGTCAAAGACTTTTCAATGTATTGCCATCGTTTAGTGTAACAATGGCGTATCGATGTCAACAAAATGTTCCTTTCACCTGACAACTGCTGTTATACTGTTATACTTGCATTCCAAAGAAATAGACCCACATAGAATCTTGATTTTACAAATGCATTTCTGTTTTTGTTTTTTATTTCAGAACCAACTGTTATGACAAATTTGTCAGAGAATGTTTACACAACCAGTAGTGCCATTTCTCTGACTTACACGGAGGCCACCAACTTTTTCCAGTACTACATATTCCGCATCACCAACATGTCATCTACACAACAGCCAATCAGAAAAGACAAGTCTGACAATAATAGGTCAATACTGTTTACTGGCTTAGAAGGAGGAACTCTTTATCGTGTTTCTGTGGTAACAGTGAGCGGCGATCAAATTAGTGATCCTAAATACATTAATTTACAAACATGTAAGTGTAATTGTATTTTATTTTATTTTGAGAAATAGTTGCGATATCTTAAGTTCTCAACTATGGGAAATTTTTAGTGGTGTGTGTTTCAGCTATGCATCTACAGAATTTTTTTTCACATTACAATGTTTTTGATAAGGTGTTATGGAAGAGGGAACTTATTAGTAATAAAAATTTGACTTCTTTTTCAGAAGTGTGATTTCATTGGTAATAAAATTTTGACTTATTTTTTTTCAGATCCGAACATTCCACATGTAGAGAATACAAGATCACCGTACTCCATAAATATTACTCTTAATCGGCATAAAGATCAAGGCTTCCTGGATCATGTGGTGGTAGGCTGCCACTTGAATGGTGTGTCATGTGGTACCTCTACACAAGTGGCCTCGTCAGACATGTCACCTATTACTGCCTTTTTTGACCATCTTACTCCCTATACAAAATATGCTTTCCAGATTATAGCTGTCGCAGGGAGTAAAAATGACTCACTGTACCTTGAAATATGGACTTTACAAACAGGTAAATGGATTGTAATTTGTTTTATTTCAATGTTGATTTTAATTGAATAAAATTTTGACAAATTTCTGACAATTTTATTGTTTGAAAGCTAAATAAATGTTAAAAAATCTCAATAATTTGGGTGTTAATTAGCCCTGATCCTGCAAGCTAATCTTTAATTAACTCTGAAGGACCTCAGTGGCCAAGTGATCTAAAGCGTACACTTACAGATTGTAGTGCCTCTCACCACTTAGCTTAAAATATTGCTTGCGTGGACAGATGCTAGTGTGAGAAAGTTTATCACTTTGCTTGCCAAAATGTTGGTAGTTTTCTCTGGGTACTCCACTATCCTAGAACTGACCACCTTGATATAAGTGAAAAAAATCTTGATTAAAACACTGTTACTCTCTTCCACTCCACTCCCTTATCTCTAAAATGATATATAACTTTGCATATTGCACTGTTAATTACTAATCAAATATTAAATTATTTCACTCCACATGATGTCGTTTATCAGTTGTGAACCTGATTTCACTATTTCAATTTTTTATTTAATGTTACAGCGCCCTCTGCTGTACAGAATCTACATGCTGCAGAAACAGATAAGTTAACAGTTAATTTGTCATGGAGTCCTCCATTAGAGAGAAATGGTGAATTGACTGCATACCTTGTGTCATACACAGGTGTGATGGGGGTAAGTATAATTACTATTTTTAGCTCAACAGGCAATAGCCAGCTTATCTTATGGCATAGTAAAGCATGCTTGCATCCATGTGTAAACTTATCTTTTGCTCTGAAACTACTGGACCAATTTGTACCAGATGGTGCAGATTTGGTTTACACAAGTAAACTTCCTGCAGCTTCCAGGTGCAAATTTTATATTTGTCCTCCATTGGTAATGATGGGGAGGGGGAATATTTGTCTCTCTAGAGACCGCTTTGGTCCCTTTTGGATAAGAGATTACACAAAACAGAACATAATAGACAGATATATGTACATAATAAATATGTGTTGTTTACAACCATATAAATTTTTGGTTTGCATAACTTTTTAAATAAAAATGCTGTAAATTTTATAATTAAATTTTTGATGATTGATTTATCAAACTCTGAGACCAAATGTAACTGTAGGACTATAATTATCATTACTATTGTGATGTCATAGATTGACTGATCCAGCGATTGAAATGGCATGTAGTTCACAACATTGTTTTAAATTAATTTCAGGATTGAAAAAAAAAACAAAGTAAAATTTTCAACAAATGTGAAATTTTAATATTAGTACATGTTATTTAGTTTGCTTTGCACAGTAATGAAAGTTAAAGCACTATAAATGCAGCGTCTAGACAGTTCAATGGTTAATTACTAACAGTTTTAAGACTTGTTTTATGTTCATTTTTCAGGGTCATACAGATGACACAGGTAGTCGTAACATCACTGTTAGTGCTGAGATGGTGTCACAAGATATGTCATTACAGTTTACAGGGTTAAAAGCTGGATTTACTTACACGTTCCAGGTTTGTTTATTTACAAAATATTGAAATGAATGTTAGCGTAAAAAATGTTTTAAATTTGCTATTGTTTGTTGAGAGGGGTTTGTCAGCATGCTACTTAAGCCTTTAACTCCCAGTGGAGCTTAGGTCATTGACAAAATGTCTCTATCTGGCTGTGTTGTTCTGTGTGAGGGTTGACACTCCATGTTATATTTCTTTGGTTGAACAAAATTCTGATTATAGTTAACTGGTGGAGTACATGTGTCAACAGTTCTCACACTCTGATTAAGACTGTAGGGTATGACAGGGTTTCTAGCCTTTATGCACTTGAGGAAAGTCAGGGGGTACAACTGGACAGACATCAATCCTTAAATAATCGGGCCATCCTTGCTTTATTTGTTAAAACAACCCTGATTTCAAAATAGGCTAGCTGTATACTTTGCTATCAGATCTTAAACAACGAACACCTTCCACCAACATAAGACTATGGGAGTTTATAAATTAAATAAATTAAGTGGCACAAAAAGTTGGGTTTCTTTTGATTTTATGATTGAGCCCATCTGTAAAAAATACAAAACTGCATGTGTCATACCCCTGTTGTGAGGATTTAGTCCAATGTTTGAAGATTTTGAAGGACTAAATCTATGGGCAAACAAGAAACTCTTGTTTAACAAGTGCATCAAAAATAAATGTAATTTTATACACAGGTGAGCTGTCAACAGGTAAAATATTTAAAAGACCACAAACTTAAATATTACAATGAACTTGTCAAAGGATCTGGTCTTACACAGGTATCTGCCATGTTTGGTGTTCATTATGGGGACATTTGACACTTTCTGTATCAGGACATCTCAATCCATGATGGTACTGCTAGTTGCGATACCACTGTTAGTTGCTATGTACTATTAGTTGCCATGGTGATCCAGAGTTTCCATGCATATGACAACATGATATACAGTAAAACCTGAATCATTTCTTCAGTCTAGTTTTGGCATTATAAAGGGGTTTTGTGAAAAAATCCAGGGGAACTTTTAAAAAAACCATGATAAAACAGATTTTAAGTATTCAAAATGCTATGGCAATAAGTGAGGTGGCAATGTTACCAAAGGACATTATAACAAGGTTATACTGTACATAAAAGATTGCACTTTCAAAAGAAACAACTAAACGTATAACCAGATTCCATGACTACCAACTGTTCCATATATGATTTGTCCTCATACAAAATGAGGTAAAATGTCCCCATTATAGCATGCAAAACTTGCAATGGTCATAGGAGGAACGTACATTATTTATATCCACAATAATTACATAACATTATTTAAAAAATAATAATCTTTTATACTACATGCATGGAAACAGTAATCAAAAATTTAAATTACCGGTATAATAGATTGTAAAAAACAAAAAAAAAATTAAAAATTAAAAAGAGAAAAGAAAAACACAACATTAGTAATAAAAATGTCTGTAACTTTCATAATATGCTACTACTCTGGATAGGATAGAGTTTAACATTTAGGAATGTTTTTGCAGTCTAGCTGCAAAGCGATATAACATGTACTTAACATTATGATATGAAGGTCATTTGTAGGTCATATAATTATTAGACATCAATAATATTAAGGTTGTAGCTAATGTATGACTGGGGTAAAATTTATGATTCATAACATCATCTTAAGAAATATTAGTACACATGTTGGATGTAAAAAAAATATATACACATGTACTGGTAATTAAGTTATGAATGAAGGGTTTTTACTGAAAAGTTTGAGGTCAAGTCATAGCAGTTGATCTCCTTGCATCTTGTATAAAATGAAATACTGTAAATCAGGGAATTTTTTGCATGGGTAAAATTTTCATTTTTTTTTTCATGTAATAATTTCTTTCTTTTTTTTTACCAACATGAAAATGTCTACAATACAGGTTATTATATCATAATATATAGAATATTGGTTATGTGAAAATTACACCCATGTGAAATGCAACATTTCAGAAATTGAAAAATTATCACTCCGCGAACATAATCCCCTTTAAAATATTATGTATAGATATGTATTTTTTAATTTGTGATTGATGGCTAATATAGATAAATGGTATTCATGAAATTTTAATATCTCTATTTTCCCCCACCTCCCATGTACCAGCCTGTCCAAAAAATTTCTAGTCTTATGCATCAGTTTTTCATATTTTCTTAAGGAGTTGCGTGGAGTAAAGGTTTTCATTCCCCAGTCAAGATACTGTCATTTATGGCAAATTGGTCAGTTCTGTGATGAAGGAAAAAACTGGAGTTATTAGAATTATTAGAAGGCTTAAAAAACCATTCATTTAAATTTATTTTTGTGTTTTTATGAACAAGTTCAGCTAATGTATTTTTTTCATATACATTATGAATCATAATGGCTTTGAAGAAATTTTGCTCTTCTTGAGTATGGAATTACATAATTTTACTTTATTCTCAAAAATCCAGCTTAAGACATGCTGTTCTCGAAAATCCAGCTAAAGACTTGCTGTCACCATGAGGAAAAAATGTGCAACACTAGTGTTATATTATATTATTATTAATTATTTTTGTGGTATGTTATTTTAATGAAATCTGTTTTTCAAAATGTGTGTGGATATTGTAACCCAGTCTCACCATTTTAACGATCATCTGTTTATTGTTATATTTTAGGTACATGCTAAAACAATTACATATGGAGAAGTGGCAAAAGTATCACTGACAATGAAGACATATGGTGAGAAACTTTTTTTTTGTTGAAATTTTTACCAAAATTATAATTTTTTATCAGAGAGTTTATATCTGTTTTTGAGTTATTTTATATCTTGACAAGTTTTAATATTGGCTGACACCATACAAAAGACAAAAGTAATTACAATGTATATCATTATCAAGACATATTTCTTTATAAAATTGAGATAACTCTATAAAATTTAGGTATATCAGTATTATAATCAATTCAATCCCCTTTTATTAGTTTTGTGTAAGATTTGATTCCAGTTCTATCTTTTCTTTTAAATAAATCCTGTACTATTTTCTATATATTGTGTATTATTTTCAGATCTTTTTACTATAGACACACTCTTCTTTGTATTAAGGTAATTGAATTCCCACCTCTCTGCCCTTTCTTCAAATAGTTCTCAAAACCCAAAGATGACCCTGCACTTCTGCATTTATTTTACCATTGATTTTTTGGAGAGGGGGGGGTTAATCCTTGTGCCTCTGTTGCTTATCCCTGTTTGTTTTCCTCATGAAGGTTGTGGCTTTAAAAAAGCAATTTTATTTTTTTTGGTCTGCTGATTTTTCCATTTGTTGATACAAAGTCAAGGGAATTCTACCTTATTGCCTTCATCCTATATCCTTTGTTCTTGAACATTTCTTTTCAGTTTTACACTGTTAGTGTGCATTACATGTCAATGTTTTTGCATTCGTGGACACTCCCATTGAAGTACCATGGGTGACCTGCCTTTTTTTGCCCTGTTTCTTTTTAAGCTTCTTCCTCTTGTCTTATTGCTTCCTAGTTGGACTATTAGTAGATTATTAGAATAAAAATCTAAGAACTGTTCTATGGTTCATGTTTCAAATCATTTAAGAGGTCATTTAACTTTAAAAAAAAACTTAAGCTACCTAGCATCTCAATAAATTTCAGCTGCCATCCAAATTAAAGATTTTTTTATCAAGGAATTGATTTTTGTCTATACATGTAGTTTCTCTTCTTTATGCATGTATAATGGTTTTGGGTTACATTATATTCACCAAAAAATAATTTTACCTTTTCTGTTGTAAATTTAAGATTTTAAAGAATAATAAATTATCAGTAATGAAAAATACATAAGAATGGATAATAAATACTGTACAATACATTTGTCTCTTGTAAAATTAGTTTGTTACCCTACTAACATACAATATATCATTTTGATTTTTCAGCTCCAACTCTCAAAGACGGAGTAACTGTAGAAGCTGCCACACCAAAAAAAGTAACAGATAAATCAATCACCGCGGTGACACCGTCCAGCATCGTTGTCAACTTTACCAATGCCTTCTCCAAAAAGTTTGGTGATATCATACAGTTCACAGTTATTGTTGCCACGGATACCAGTAGTAAATACACAGACACACATGTTTTGCCTGGTTACAAAGCTTTTCAGAATGATCCATCACTCAAAGCATATCAGGCAATATCAAATTGTTCCGAGTTTTTCCTACAGGAATCCACATGTGGCGGAAAGTTCCGCATTCACAAGCGAAGTGCTGGAGATATAGAGTATAAAGTGTTTGAAATTGGAACAGAGACAAACTGTAAAGGGATATATTGTAATGGTCCCCTACGACAACAAACAAAATATTTTATAAAATTACGAGCATACACAATGGGAGGATACAGCGACACAGAATACTCCGAACCAATCATAACAGGTCTGCCATTTAAATTAAATAAATATTAATTCCATTCTTGATGGACAAAATTGCCATTGGCTACTTATTCTTTTTAAAGAGTAACATGTTTTATCAAATTTGTGGAAAAAATACCTTAAAAAGGACTATATTTAAAACAAAAATTAAAATTTATGAATTTTTGGAAACCTAGCAAACTCTTGTAATCTAGAACCCCCCATTGGCACTTCATATTTAGTACTATTTGAGGGTTTTGGAAGTGCTTAAACATGGTTCTTTTTAAGTGGGTATAGTTTCAAAAGGATATGTTACCATATTCATTTGTATATTTCTTCTAGGTTGTTTGGCAAAATTGGTAGTTTTTCTCTGGACACACTGGATTTTTCCACCATTCCAGAACTGACTGCTTGATATAAGTAAAAAAAAATTGACTAGGGTGAAAACACCATTACTTGATCAACTTTTTTTTAAGGGCATCGTTATTGCATCATATCTAATAATAACTTTAAAGTTAGCAGACATTATTTGATTAGTGGTATTATAATATGTACACACTTTTTTTAAATTAACTTTTTTGACCATTTTGGGATTTTTAGGAATAGTTGAAGAGAGTGTTAATGCAGCTCCTATAGTTGTCAGTGTCCTGTTAGCTGTGGTTGTCATTGTTGTGGCCATTGTAATTTTCATCATCTTCAGAAGAAAAATGAGAGAAAAAAGTAACATGTATCGTCAAGGAAACTCGCACATACTAACACCAAGATCATCATTAACTAGTAGCAGGAAAAAGTAAGTTAAGAGATAAATTAGAAACTTAATGTAGTTACATAGTTTTGTCATGTTTACAACTTCATTAACAAACTAATGCAGTTACAAAAACAGCTTTGTCTAATTTACAACTTTACTGATAAAAAGGTTTGCAAAACCTAAGTACTTTTTCTGTGTATGATTTATGGCCAAAATTTGTTCACATTCCCAATGGCATAAACTATTGGGAATTTTCACAAATTTTGAATTATTTTCCTCAAATATCTTAATTCACTTACCCAGTATAAACTTAAATGCACATTATTTAGGTTTGATTTGCCAAATTTGATACGAGGTGAGTGGATTTATCATGTTTTACACCCCAGTCAAGATTCTCTCAGTTGTATCAAGGTGGTCAGTCCTTGGATAGTGGAGGAAAATGTATTACCTAGAAAAAACGCAGACATTCGCCATGCCAACTGACAAACTTTCTTACACTAGGATAGGCTAAAGTTGGATTTGAACCTAGGCAGTAAGAGGCCCGAGAATCTGTAGGCACTCTTTAGGCCAATCAGCCACTGAGGCCCCCAAATTTGATAGGTTATATTTAAAGGTGTTAATGTGAAAACGTATACATGTACATGTATAATAATATATTTCTCATATACTCTTTATTTCAGCCATGCTGTTTCCATTATGGATTTCAGAGAACATATTAAAATGATGTCAGCTGACTCGGACTTTAAATATGCTGAGGAATTTGAGGTAATATATCTACATGTACATCAAGTTATCAAACTTTAAGATTACCTTTCAGTTTGTTTACTACTACTACTACTACTATAGCTGAGTTAGTGCTTGCTGCGTATGAGGGAGGTCACTGTTCAAACCACAGTTGGGTCTGACCAAGATTAAAAAAAGGTAGATTTAGTGACTGTTCTTTTGCCAAGTAGTCAGCATTTAGAAATAAAAAGTAAATTCACAGGGTTCTTTAAAAGAGAGCTTAAAAACCGATGACTTGTGTCACGGCAGGCATGGCATGTTAAAGAACCATCTCTGCACATTGTCGTGAGGACACTGCAGAGGTCAAAGTTTCTGTCACTTCACCTATACCTGGTGATGTTCTGATATAAGTGAGATATTATTGACTGGGACGTAAAACCTCAATCAATCAATATATTTTAAAATAAAATAATTTTTAAAATATATTTTGATATCAGATTTATGTATATTTTGCCTTATTTTTTGTAGGATTTACAAAAGATTAAAAGATTGTGATTAAATTGGAGCTTCTTTGCAAAACTTGCAGAAGTATAAAACTACATGTAATAATTACACATACTTTTGTATGTATTAACTATCTTTTGTCTAGTTTATAAATCTATTGAAGTCTGATCATTTTTGGTTTTTCAGGATTTGAAAGAGATTGGAAGAGGACAGGCAACCAATGCAGCAGAGCTTCCTGTCAATAGAGGGAAGAATCGCTTTACTAACATTTTACCGTACGACCATTCCCGTGTGAAGCTGTTACCAACAGACGATGAAGAGGGGTCAGATTACATCAATGCTAATTATATGCCTGTATGTGTAACAGTTATTTGTTGTATACATTTTGTATAGTATAGTTCGTCAGCCATATTTTGGTAGTGTTTATAAACACGGGCGAGTCCATCATACACAGATATGTATTAATGCTATGTTATCATATGCATATATTCACGCCTTCATACGTTTATTTGTCATACCCTCCTTTATATATCCCTATTTACATCATATAGACTCTACCACTTTGCCAGAAGAAACCTGCTGACTGACAATACATGTATATTTCGTCAATCTTGTTCATATTAATGTTTGTTTTTATTCGCGAATGATCTTGATCATTCTCGAATTTAGCTGTTACATGCAGATTTCTCAACCCGAATATTCTTCCGTTACAGATAATCAGCTCTCTCTCGTATGTAGATTCAAAGTTGAAATAAAGGTAGATAACTCAAATTTTGAATGCGGGTTATGGACGTTTCGCCCCAATATTAATATTTTCCGCCCCAACTATATTCTCCGCTTTATCATACCTGCCAACCCTCCCGATCAGGGATTGAGATTAACGGGCGCCCAGTTTTTCGCTCTGGGCGATAAATGTATCATACACAGGTCGCCCAGGGCTGCCAGGTGGCGATTAGAATTTTCAGTTCGGTGTATTTGACATTCCGATCCGTTTACCGATTTCCTGTTTATATTTCTGACTGGCGACAATAATAGTAAAATTGAAAAATGGGCATCATATAGTTAACAAGTGTAAATGGACCGGTGTTCCGACCGGAATTCAAATATGGTGCCATTTCGTTTCCTTTTCTGATATTTATGTATAAAATGATACTTCCGGCTTTCTGCCATGTGGAAATTTTTAGGAGCATCGACTCCAAAGGCTGAACAAGGACCTGCGGAAAAACGAAAGTACTATCAAGAGTATGATAAGTCCAAACGCATCGGAGCATATAAAATGCCATGGGAAGATGGCAGGCCTTGGTTGTATGATACGCAGGACGGAATGAAGTGTGCCGATTGTGTTGAGTTCAACAGGAAAAAAATCTGTATTTACCGAGGGTTGCACTAGTTATTAACTTGACAGTGTAAATAAACATGACATTTCTGAATCTCACAAACAGGCCCAAGCCTTTAGTAATGCAAAACAAGTTCCTGCTAATAAATCAAAATCTGCCAAAATTATACAGTCATTGACATTGGCAGTACCTATAGATCAACATTTTCTGCAAAACCATTCGTCAATGTAATTGCAGATGTTGAATATCGAAAAGTAAAGCAAGGGATAGAATAATCCAAATGTATATGTCTGATATATTCAGATCAACCATCACTCTTGACAGTTCATTGTATGGCTCATCGAAAAGTTAAGCTCAATCCCTGCTGATGTGAGGAGTCTCCCCATATTAAGACAAAAATTTTGGAATTTTGTGCTATCATACTGCTTTTCCCGTTTTTCAAAGCATTCCGTGAAGTCATCCTTAAAAAATTATAAATTGATTAGAGTGAAATCTGGGATAGCGATCACTTTGTAGAGTGGTCATCTGTCAACTACATTTTTATCATGTACAGAACCTTTGTAGAGGGGTCACCTGTCAAACCCAGTCAGCGGGGATCCTAACGGAAAAAATTGTTGTTTACAAGATTTACTAAAATTATGCTGGTCTCGGGAATAAAAAGTCTTCCAAAAATTATCGAATTCTTAAAACACAACTCTGGTGATATAAATAATAATAAAATAATAGTTAATTTTTTCAAGTTATTAATTTATTTAAAAAATATCCTCAATCATGACATGAAAGATATCAGAAGCTTATTAGCTCACCTGAGCCAAAGGCTCAGATGAACAATTGTCATCTATCCTCATCCGTCTTGTATAAACTTTTTAGCTCACCTGAGCCAAAGGCTCAGATGTGCAATTGCCATCTATCTTCGTCCAATGTGCGTCATGTATAAACTTTTCACATTTTTTATCAATTCCTCCAAAACTACAGAGCCAACTTGGATGATATTTGACAGTAATGGTCAAGTAAGGGGTTTTCAGATTTGCACAAATGCAAGGATTATGTCCCCTTGGGGCCCCATAAAGGGGAAATTTGTGAAAATCTTTAAAAATCATCTGCTCTGAACCTACAAGAGATATAACTTAGATATTTCATGTAAAACACTATGGGCACCTAGTTTTAGATTTGCACATATTGTAGCTTTAGGGGCCAAAATGAGATAATGGCAAGGTACTTGAGGGGGAAATTGCAAAATTAATGTATTTGTCAATATATTTGAAAACTATCAGCTTTTTGTATGGGCATCATCATCATGTGTATTGGAATACTGTAGGCATTTGCACAACGGTCATTTTGATATATGAATAGAGGTCATAAGTTCAAAGGTCAAGGTCATAGATGTAAACGAATACTGAAATGGTTAATTATCTCAAAAACTTTGAACTCTTTGTGTAGGCATGTATAGTAGAATATTGTAGGCATTTGCCTTACGGTCATTTCCATATATGAACGAAGGTCATAGGTTCAAAGGTCAAGGTCATAGATGCAAACAAATACTGAAATGGTGAATTATCTCAAAAATGATAAACTTTCTCTATAGGCATGTATATCAGAATGTTATAGGCATTTACACAATGTTCATTTTGATATATGAATGTAGGTCATAGGTCTAATGGTCAAGGTTATAGATGCAAATGAATACTGAAATGATTAATTGTCTTAAAAACTATAAACTTTTTGTATAGGCATATATGTTAAAATATTGTAGGTATTGGCCTAACGATCATTTTGATATATGAATGAAGGACATGAGTTTAAAAGTCAAGGTCACTGATGCAAACAAATACTGACATGGTTAATTATCTCAAAAACTATAAACTTTTTGTATAGGCTTCTAATGCAAACAAATACTGACATGGTTAATTATCTCAAAAACTATAAACTTTTTGTATAGGCTTCTAAATTGTAGGTATTGACCTAATATTCATTGCGATATTTAGATTAAGGTCATGGGTTCAAATTTTTCTTTACCTTTTTAGTTGTTTATAAACAATATATTGTAGCTAGATTTCAGATATATTATATGTAGCACTCTTATGACTAGTTATGTTATAATACATGTAGTATTACATGAGGTGAACATAACAACCTCCTTTCAGTTACCTGACAACTTCATATACCTGACACTACATTGATGGAGACACTGAACTCCCTGTCTTTCTAATCTTTCGCGAATTTTAGTACTTTCAGTACTTTGATCTATTTTAAAATTTGTTTAACAACACAATATAAGCTCACCTATATGAAGTATTTATAAGAAATTACATGTACATGTATGTCATTTCCTCATTGTCAGCATCTAGTGCCATTATAAGTCATAACTTTGAACACTCAGAAGTTTTACTAATTTAATCAAAAATTATAAAAAGTTTTACAAATTGATAAAAGTATCTTAAAGCCTGTTACAAAAGTCATTATAAGAACATGAGAATAACACAGCTTGAATGCATGAGGCTTTTTACAGGGTGCACTATTTTGCATTTTTACAACAAAATTGATTTATGTTGGATAAGATGTGTACTTTGGATGCAAAACCACTGCTAAACAATTTGATTGAATATCTAAAAATTATGATAATATAACAAAGCACTGACATTCAAACTATTTTAAATGCTGGAGTTCTCCAGAATAACTATAAAAACACACATTTTTGTGATTTTTTTCCACCTGGTTTGCTCATTGGCCGATAGGACACATCTAGACAATAAACTCTGACAATCATTGGAAAATTGTCAATGGACTTGATGTACAGGTGAGCTACACTGCCCTTATTAAAGTCCTTGATATATCCTTAACGCTATATTTACAGTATTTAAATTTTTTTGTGTTATAGGGTTATAATTCAAGAAGAGAGTACATTGTAACACAAGGTCCATTACCATCAACAAGAGATGATTTCTGGAGGATGATTTGGGAACAAAATGTTAGAAATATTGTTATGTTAACCAGATGTATGGAAAAAGGAAGGGTAATTATTTTTATATCAATATAAAATTAAGATTTTACTGCATTCTACAAATGAATATGATTGATTTAAGGAAAGGAGTTGTTAAAGTTAAGATTATTATCCCCCACCTTTCGAAGAAAGAGGGGGATATCAAATTTCAGTTTCCGTCCCTTCATCTGTTCTTCCTTCCTTCCATCCTTCCTTCTGTCCGTCTGTGTCTCCGAAAATTCTCTAAAACTATGAGGCACTATTTCACAAAACTTGGTGCAAAGTATCAACATAGATAGGAGTTGTGCATATCAATAACCCAAGTTGGTTTGCTCATTTTCCTCGGAGTTATGGCTCTTTGAACATAGGTGCAAATCACAAATAAGCACCTATCAGTGGGGGATCCTAATTCGCTGAATTTGCTTATTTCACTTATTTTGAGACATCACCAAGTAAAGGCAAAGTTCTAGAAATCATCAGTTTGAATACCACTATCATTTTTTCGACAAGAAAAATGTCACATTTTGTTTTGGTTAAAACAGGACTTGCAAAAAAATTATAAAAGCATTTAATCGTTGTTTTAGCACATGTACAAATAATTTATACCACTTTCACTTTTCAACAGGAAAAATGTGACCAGTATTGGCCAACAGGAACTGATGCTATGTTCTATGGTGACCTCCAGGTGGCAGCACTTAATGAAACAAAATTTCCATCTTGGAGTATTACAGAGTTCAAAATATCTCTGGTGTGTATTTTCTGTAATTTAGAAAAATCTTGAATAAATCTATGGCTACAATATTTATTTAAGTTGGCAAAATGTGAATATTACTTAATATAATATGAACAAAATTGAAATTTAACGGAAAAATAATTGCTGGTTGTAATGTTTCAGATTGTTGGTTGGCTAAGGCAGTTGTCCAATTATAATTAGAAAATGGCAGATTTTTTAAAACTTAAGACTTGCTCATTGTCTTTATCAACACAATTAAAATTAGTTCACTCAACTTTTATTATGGTACATAATATTAAAAGATTGCCCATCAGTAGAACATCAAGCAATTGCCACCATTTGTTCAGTCAGGGGTTTGGTGATTAATTGGGGGAGACTTACATGTACAAAGGAAAACCTAGAAGAAATAGATTTTTGAACTTCAAAATGTTGTGACATTAAAAGAGCTGACAAAGTTATTGAGGGGCATTATAACAAGGTTTTACTGTATTTACTTGTCGTTATATATAGATTTTGGTATTTTTTATAACACAGGGAGATGTATCCAGGCAGATCAGACATTTTCACTTCGTTGCGTGGCCAGATTTTGGTGTTCCTGAAAATCCTCAAATACTTGTTAGATTTGTCAGAACTGTTAGAGAGAAACTATTTAAAGATTGTGGACCTATAGTTGTACACTGCAGGTAACTATTACTACTTGTATTTTTAAGTTTTAGTCCTTTTAGCTGTATCATTTTTTGATTATTTGAAAGGTTTCCTTAAAGTCAGAAATTTTTAAAAGTTTTTATTTAAGATGTTTTGGAGCTAGGATTCAGGCTTCAGTTTCACAATCATTCCTAAACAAAGATCTTCCTTAACTTAATTTTGCAGTCATAAATGGTATGCAAAATTCAAAATTTTAGCAAAACTAGAATACATGTGTCATTGGCTTAAAGAAATCACCAAAATGACACCTGTAAGTAGTAGATATCTGTTAAAATACATTCTTACAAAAGTATTCAGATTTCAAACTTTGAACAGGGTGGGGTCAATATTATGACACTTGACTAGTCCACAGCTGTAAACACTGGGCTAAACATCTCCATTTACCTTTGACTACTGGTTTATTTTTTAAAATAAGTGTTACTTAGAAGATATAATGTTTATTTAAAATGATACTGTAAAACTGGAAATTGTAGCGGCAGTTCTATCTTAACCCATATGGCAGTATTACCTTTCCCCTAAGATAAAAAAGTGCTAAAATATAATATATGACTTGGTGTTCCCACAAAAAGTTAATAAAACTTGCTTATTGCTTCTGTTATGTAAAATTGCTAAAATAAGTATATGCCAAAGAAACAACAACAAAAACCCCTTAGTTTACAGTAATTGAAAACATTAATGTTCATGAAATGCAGGGGTTGAACTTCAGAGTCCAATTCATTTAAAGATCATAATTCCCGTTGGTAATCAACAAATGTTTTATGACTTCTTTCTGCCTTATTTTCATTGAATATCCATTTATTTTCAGTGCTGGTGTAGGACGGTCTGGTACATTCATTGTTTTAGACAGAGTTTTACAACATATAAAACATCATGACACATTAGATATTTTTAGTATAGTAGCCGAGATGAGGAAAGAAAGAGTCTGGATGGTACAAACTGAGGTAAGGATAATATAGAAAAACCTTGATACATTGCCACTATTTCTTTACTAAAATTTAGTGACTCAAATGGGTTTTTGGATAAATCGAGGAATACTTATACATAAAAAAACATAAAAACAATAGACTATGGGACTTCAAAATATGTTGATGATAAGCAGTGTGACAAAGTTATTGAGGGACATAATAATGAGTTTTTACTATAGTGGAAAATGAAGTTCATTAGTTCACTAGTTTGTCCTATTCACCTATTCACTCATCAAACAAGATTAAATGTACAATCAAACATTTTTTTTCAATTTTCAGGTTGCGTAAATTGCATAATCAACTCCTGTTTTAAATTAACTTTGCCAAATACCTGAATTTAAAAAATGTGAATAATATTTATTTATTTATTTATTTCTATTACAGCAACAGTATGTTTGTGTACATCAGTGTATTTTATGTGTAGTCGATGGACGAGAAGACGAGCATGTCTACCAGAATGCTGGTGTTGCTAATGCAGCTTTTGAAGGTACGGATTAACACAATGCCTTGTATGTGTCACACTTTTCATTTGTTTTATTTTTAGACCTCTATTTTTTATGGGCTTCATCACCGTACCTCATGGTACTCCATAGTGTTTGTGTGAAACATTTATTTCCCTTGGATATTGGAATATATGGAATTTCCATTGGTTATATGGAATTGAATGAGATGACATTTTCCAATTGAAATGACTTATTCTAGGAATTTACAGTTTTCCAAATTGTTCTGCACAAATGTTAAGGGGTATTATCACATGGTATGCCGGCAAACATCATTGAGACAAGAGATTCATGAGATCTGGTCTTGTCTGAGAAGTGACACAACCAAAAAGTTACAATAATCATGAAAACATCAGATGAACTTTTCAGATGAGACAAAAAACTGAAGCATATTTGTTTTATTAATTTTGACAGAGCCTGTTAGCTATTTTTCCTAATTTTTAATTTAGTCCATTAAAGCATTGCATGTCTTTGAAATACAGTAAAACCTCAACCATGTGTACAGTCAATTATTGGGCTGCTTCATAAAATAGGGTCAACACTTTTTCTGGAAGCATACTATAGACATAAAAAATTTTGAATTCATTTTATTTTTTAGGATTTTAAAAATTTAAGCTACAAGTTTAGTGGCAATGTAATTGAGGGACATTATAATGAGGTTTTATTGTAGTACCGGTAGTTTAGATCATTTCCACCAATATTTTGCTTTGTAGAACATTCCTACCTATAAATTTGTGTTAACATTGTAGAGTTTTCCTGTCATTTAGTTACACAATAATTCACTCCCTTCCTTTGTTTTGTAGTGTAGAACATTCCATTTTTCATTAGTTTGTGATTAGATTCCGTTTTTACTTTTCAGTTCATGACAAAGGTTTGTTTGTTGTTTTTTTTGGTACCTTGTAAATTATTTTCAATTTTATTTATTTTCATTTATTTTGGTTTATGTTACTTTTTAAACTTTCATTTCAATTTATGTTATTTATATATTTATTTTATAGCATTTTTGATTTTTTCTCATTTTTTCTTGCATGTTTTAATGGCATGTTTTATGTCATTTATTTTTTACTTTTTATCTCATTTTTATGTCATATGGTGCATTAATGATTTTAATATAAAAAAACTGAAATTAATATTTTTTTTTACTACTTTTTATTTTTATAATTTTATGGTATTGGAATGATTTTATGGCAGATTTGCCTCCTTAATCTGTAAAAAAAAAACCATTGCAAATGCCAGGAAAATTGTAGGGTAACAGATTTAGAAAACGTATGATGGAAAACGTTAAGGGTTTTGAATTTTGTCATGATGAGTCTTTTAATGGGGTATGTTGGCAGATTGGTCTAAAGTATGCACTTACAGATCACATTGCCTCTAATCACTTTGTTTCAAATACCACTTAGTACAGATTCTGGTGTGAGAAAGTTTTTCAGTTCATTTGCTGAAGGTTGAAATGTTGGTTTTCTCCGAGCACTCCAATTGCTTTCACCATCCAAGAACTGACTTCCCTGATAAAGATGAAAGTATTATGACTAAGAGTAAAACTCTACTAATCCCCTCTTTGAATTTTGAAGCTTTTTTTATGCACATTAACTTGTGAAATTTTACATAAAAACTAAGTACTGACAAGCTTTAATAACTTCAAGATTTTATTCAGATTTTTATGGGTGTTGGAGTAAACTGTAGGAACAAAATAATGATTTCGAGTTACATGGTATTTATAGTCAAGAGAGCAATGTTCATGTTGTCTATTGTATTAAAACCATGCACAAATAAAGTGTCAAGAGTTATCTCTCTTTGTTGATAATCCAGTTTCAGTCAATATGTCAGATGATTTTGAGATCTTATAGTTAAAACAAAGACAAATCAACCATGTTCAAATGAAAAACTATTTCAAATTCTTAGTTATTAAAACAAGTATAAATGGTTATTATTATTTTATGTCAGATGCCTGTTCAAAGTCAGGGGTATTTACATTCACTTGTCATCTATATTCAGTATATATGTACCGTTTGTCTTTTCTTTGTTACTTCATTGTGAGTTATTGTAATGTTTTCTCTGTTAATTTGGCTTTGACCAAATACATTTTTATCATTTACTTTTATGAATTAATTATGTTAATGGTTCATTATCGTCCAAAACAGTATAAGTAATTTGCATGCAGGTATATACGGTCATTATACATATACACCCTGCATTATATTGGTCACTTTTTTAATTTTTTGAAAAATTATGTTCCCACATCTATATAAATGGTCTGTTATTCCCATGTCAAGATTTTCCTACTTATATCAAAGTGGTGAGTTTAGAAATGGTAGAGAAAACCAGAGCATCCAGAGACCTTCAGCAAGTGAACTAACAAACTTTCATACACTATGGTCTGTCCTGAGTGGATTCAGACTTAGGTGGCAAGAGGTGATGTGATTTGTAAGCACCAGTTTTAGACCAGTCGGCCATCAAGGTCCCCAGAGTTGCTGTTTTTGTGAAGTCGTGATTTTTTTTATCTTCTCATTGTGGCAGGAGGTGCTTACCCTTCCGGAGCAACCGGCCTCACTTCCCTGGTGGAAGTTCGCGTGTCTAACCTAACTTGTCAGTTCCAAAGTTTTTACTTTGCTTCTGGATTGTGATTCGGACATGGATTAGTATGTTTGTTTTTGATTGGTCATGTAAAATATTCATGAATCTCATTTATAGATATAGAAAATTACAAATAATTTCTATTCCTGTTATTTGCTTATCTTTTACAGTTTTAAGGTTACTTAAAAGTATTTTGAATTTAGGAGAGAAGAATTTGTCTGATTTATATTCAAACATACTATTTTCAAAATAATTCTGAAATTAGGGTAAAAAAGTATTAAAATTTTTATTCTTAGATTTTCTTTATTTATGTTTTTCAGATGATGAAGGTATAAATGTGGAAGTGCCTTAATTGATACGCATGTATTTATAGACAGTAACAGATGCTTGTATGCAATGACAGGTGCTTGTTTACAGAGGTGTTCAACTTCAACAGTGTTCAACGAAACATTCCATAAATGTCTTAACCCCAAGTGCATTATTATCTGTTATAAACAAACCCACCAGAATATTACAGTATTGTTGTTTAACGTAGGGTTAGCTCCACCTCTTGGAAACCAGAAGAGACAAAATTAGCCAGCTCAACTGGCTTTTCACGACATCAAACTCAGAGAATGTGTACACGGCGAGAATTAGTCTGTAAGTATACAGCTCTGCCTTTCGAAAATTGGCAGCCAAAATTACCTCTTGGCTTTTCCACCATTGAGCTCAGAGAAATGCGAGAGTAAGCCAGTGAGTACTGTACACAAATTACATTTGTATTAGCAATTGGCTAATTAGCAAATATAAGAGCTATACCCATGTATCAGTGAAAATGTTTGTATAAATTATCGTTTAAAAAGATATAAATATGGTGCATTCAGAAACTTTGTGATTTTTTCCATGTTGTGAGTTAATAACTTGTTTATTAATTGTTGATATTCATGTTTTTGATGGCTGTTTATGTTTTTTTAATCATGTTTTATATATTTTTGTGTATGATTTAGGAAATGTTTTGCAACTTTGATATTATTGAATATTTATAACAGAAAAGTATGTGCTGTGATCTTATTTCCTTTCTTAATTCAATCAAGTGTTCATTTTATTAGCCCACCTGGAAAAAGTACAAAAGAGCCTTATGTTATACTTCTAGAATAAAGCCTTTGTGTGTAGTAGAGAGTTGAGTGTGAACGTGAGTGAATTAAGTGTGGATTATGAATGTGAGTGTCAGTCTCCCTATTGTTAAAGTTTTTGGTTAAAATGTATTATTTGACTATAATTACACTAACATGTTTTCAGTGTTCATTGTCGAGGGGACCATCTGGTCTGTGATCCCTTATTTTGCCAAATGGCTCCATTGTTAAGGTCTTAGTGGGCCAATGTTGATTAACCCCTTAACCCCCGCTATTTTTTGAGGCTTTTTACAAAACCAGTACCTGATTTTCAAAGCAATTTTTCGGGCATTTAGACTAAAAGTTGTAAATACTAACCCATATATATTTAGTATCCCTATATACCATACTTCACTTATAGGTGCATAAAATCTAAATATCAGTTACCATGGCAACGCAACCATCGATTTTACCAAGAAAATGAGTAATATTTGCACATTTTTGCATATGTTTCAATAAATTGCTCATATCCTAATTTTGACACATTAGAAAAATATTTATTCGAGTCCATATTAAATTTAAATATTATGCAAGATGCTGTATAAAAATTTTATCCAATTTTTCATGTTTTCCCAAAAAATAAAAGCAGCAAATTTTGTGTATTTTCAGCCAAATACTGAAAACAAACACTATATATTTCGATCGAGTTGCACCTTGTAGATGTTGACATGTAAAAATAGGTTGAAAGTTTCACATCGGATGCACCTGTTGAAGATTTCGAATCGTTAAATTCATATCATGTCTAGAATATAAGTATTTTATATGTGTTTAAACCGGAGGAAAAAAGCTTTCTAACGGCATAGATTTTGTGAATTATATAGTGACTGTTGTAGAATTTTAAATGCTTCAAACTCTACATTGTGTAAAAATAAAAAAGAATACACGTTTTTCGCGGATGAAGGTAAAAACGTCAAAATGAAACGTTATGAACACAAAAAGTGGTAATTGTTCAGTGTGATAAATTTTATACTATCTATATCTCTATAACTGATTTCTTTACATAAAACAAACAACCTTTTCCTGCTTTTTATAAAAATCTGATTTGTAACGAAATTGATAAACTATTTCAAAAGTTTGAACGAGTTACTTTTTCTCTAGAAAAAACGGAGGAAATTCAACTCAAAATTTTAATCACATAAAAAATGAAACCGTTTCACAAATTTTAAATGAAAAAATCGAACTAAAGTATTCTTTCTATCAAAAAACCTGAAGAACATTATTTGTAGGTAATGTTCTGTAGTTTTCTATGATACCAAGTTTATGTCAATCTGTCAATATTTACGATTTTTACATCAAAATATGTACAACACACTGCCTGAAAATCCGGTTGGCGCTCTATGGCGCTTACGGGGTTAAGGGGTTAAGCATTACATGAATGCAAAAATATTGATGTTTATGGTGTTTTAGATGAAACTTTTTTGAAATGACCCTTCTGAAAAATTCTAGATTGAACACTGTTTTAGTTAAAGTTTTAATGGAGCATTTCTGCAGGTGAGCTAGGTTGTGTTTCTGACAGGTCTTGTTACTGTTTTCCAGGATAGTGTTTGTTGATTTGTATTTTATCTTCCCACCATTGTTATCATTATCAGTGATTTTGTTTTGATATGTTTTAACACTGAAGAATTTTGATGAATGGGGTTCGCCACTGTGCCATGTGATCAACACGCCTTAATGATTGTGTGGGATGTTTTTAAAAACATGTACATCACAAATTCCTAGAACAATTTTATTTTTATGGAAAAAGTTGAAGTGATATAATTTCATATCAAATGGAAATAATTGTTTGGCACAAACATGGGGTGGGGGAGGGGGTTTATCATGTGGTACAGCAGAAAACCCCACTTGTACTTCTTTCTTCAGTGACTGCAATATTCCCTCTTTTTCTCTTTCATCTAGAATATATGAAGGTTTTGTTAGTTAATGGTATAGTTGATTTGTATGGTATTCTCAGTCTAAATGCAAAGTTAATTGTCTGTGATCATTTGAGTTTTTGGTACATCATCTGCGACTTATGAATTGTGTGTGTGTTCATTATGAAATTTTGATACATCTAATGTTACTTACAAATTATTTGTGTTTGTGTGTGACAGATCCTGAACTCTGAAGTTGATATTTGAATTTTTTTTAAGGAAGGAATACTCTTGTTAATTGCTCGTGTACAAATCCTGCATTTATTTTAAAATTGTCTGAAAGTTACTACACCATTATACATAAATTTTGTCACTAGAACAAAACAGTGAAACTAGTGCAATATATTAACAAGTGAAACAAGTTAGAAAAACCTTATTGTGAAAAAAAACCCTGTTGCATTATAGATTTTGATAATCAATGTCGACAGAAAAAGCAAGGGAAGTAATTTTTATCATTCCAAATGCATTTATTGACACAATTTGTAAATAATTGTGAACTTTAAAGGTTGTATATAATTTTTAATTTATTGAAACTAAATTGTAAATAGAAATTTACTTTTACCAGAAAATTATCAATTTAAACCAGTGCCAGATAAATTCTTTTAGTAATGTTTTTTTCTACCATATAGTTAGTGAAGTTATATGAGCCCAATTTCAATTACCTCTGCTAGTAATTTTTAAGTTATACATATATATTATATAGATATAATATATTTAAATATACATATAAGTATACATGTATTTCTCGTGGCATTACAGTAACTGCTCTAGTCCAAGGAACCTACTGGTAGACTTTAAGGTTGTGTAAAAATATTAATGGTTGATTTTTTTTTGTCTCAAAACTTTTACATTCTTGAAGGTTAGTAAGTATAATGCAGCTTTGGTGGCTCCAACAAGATTTCTTTATCAACTTGAATTATATTTTGGTACTAACAGTTTTTGTTGGGAGCCTGTTGGATTTTAACATTTGCAAAATCCATAAGGCAAATTTACTAGTTAAAATAGTTTCATTATTTTTTGAAAATGTGTACTGTAAAATTTTGAGGACTCCAACAGTGTTTGAGAGTTGAAATATAGTGTGTATCATTTGCATCTAAAAAACATGTGTTTGACGTCTCAAACATATTAGATGTTTGTCATCTCAAAGTTAGACAACTCCCACATTGTTTTGGCATTTCAAACACACTTTTTTGTAATCAAATACATTGTTTGATCCAAACAGGTTTCTGTTGATATTCTTTTGAATTAGATAAATTGGACAACAGCTAAACTCTCAAGTCCAAATCTTTTAAGTGAAAATCAAAGTTTAGTGAAACTTAAGTTATAGAGGTTGAATCTGAATCTAAAACAGTTTTATTAAAATTATATTACATTATTCCTTGCAATTTATTTTTGTTTTCAATAATCTTTGTTATACACAAAATGAAATCTCAAAAATGACACCTTACTGTGAGAAAATGATTTTAATAGATTTTTTTAACTTTAATATTTTCAAAATGGTGAAAAATGACACTACTGTTTTGAAAAATATGGGTTTTTTAAAATAAATTTTTAAACTTCTAATATTTTCAAAGTGGTGAAATATAACACTTTACAGTATTGAAAAATAAGATTTTTTTAATAAATTTGCTACCCTACTAATATTTTCAAAGTGGTAGAATTTAATACCTTACTGTTTTGAACTAATATGATTTTTTATTGAATTTTATACCCTACTAATATTTTCAAAGTAGTCCTCAACATTTTGTCTAGGATATAAATAACATGATAAACTGATTTTTTAGATAGAATAGAGGTATTAAATGCCTGGAGGAAGGACTATCACAATCAGACTAGTCTTTAATCCATGCTTACCCTTCCGGAGCACCCGGTCTCACTTCCCTGGTGGAAGTTTACGTGTCTAACCTAACTTGTCAGTTTCAAAGTTTTTACTTTGCTTCTGGATTGTGATTTGGACATGGATTAGTATGTTTGTTTTTGATTATATCATTTTTTTATTCATCAGAATTTTTCATTTTATCTGGACTCACAGCTACCATCACTGTTTCGTTTTGGTGTACATCATTGTGATTGATCTGAAATATTTGTTTTTATATCTAGTCGGAACATAATACAGTCTAGCAGCAACAAAAGAGTTAAGAATTTATGTTTTTATTTTTCATTTTATAATTGAATATGAATCTCATTGAAATTTCAAGATGGCATTATTTATGGAAATAATACTTGCCCATTTGCATTTAATAAAAAAATATTTGTTTTTAAATGAACAGATTTAGAAATGTTCCATGGTATATATACCAAGTTTCGTTTTGTTTATTTAAATTTATTCATTTTTACTTCACAATACACCTAGCAACTTTTATTTCCAAAAATTGAAATTCTTCATCATTATTTATGGAAACAGAAACATATTTCAATGCATTTGTATTGAAGATTCAAGTTTCTTTAAGACATAATCCATAAAATGTACCAATGAAAAATCAAAGAATCTTGATAAGGGTGTAAAACACAATTACTCAATTTGATCAAACAAGTAGTCAAATATAATATAAGCTGTCACAAGAATCTCTAGTAGATGAGACCAAGTGTTTTGGAAGAGCAATATATTTTCTAATTCTGTTTGTGATGTTTCAGATTTTTTTTCATTGCAAATTTCTCTGACTATGTTTGTTTATTAACATAGAAATGCTTAGTTAGTCTTTCATCATTTCTTATTTACAGAAGTAAAGATAATTTTAATTTTTATGTCATATTTTTTAGCTTGACTGTATGAAGGTCAGAAGATATTATGTAATATATCCATTGTTAATGTTGGCAATAGTCTGCAATGTTAAAAAGTTCAGATTTTTGTTGAACAAATGTTAAAATTTATTTAAAATGTTTTTTGATGGACTTGATGTGTTTGAGAGTCATGCAGTTCTTCTGACATGTCTTATTTAAAGATTATCTACTGTAAACATGGATATTTTTATGAGAGGAAGTTTTCACAAAATTGTATTAGACTAGTGGCATTTTGAGAGGGATTATTCAGTCTTGAGGTATGTGGCATTTGAAACATGACTTGCTGTAATCTTCAGGTGTGGGTATTTTGTTTTGCAATTATTTTCAATTTGCAAAAATAGTGAAAATTAGAACCACAGGAAAATAACCCATGTTAGCAGTATCATCTAATCAAAATTTTTATCCACCACTATCTTGAATATCAAAATTTAAAAAAATCAAACACCCACCTAGTGAAATATAACATATTGTAATACGATAGATTATTAAATTTTTTACTTTTTTAAAATGACATATATTTGAATCCATCACCTCATTCTATATATATTTTTTATCAGTTCATATATATCCAACTTGTCCTGAAATATGGCACTTAGTCATATATATTAATATGGCACTTAGTCATATATATTAAGATTAAAGTTGTGCTTATTATGGGACATTTGTATTGTTTATTACTGTCTGGTATCTATATTTATATTTATATGATGTATAACGTTGATTTATTTTGGATAATAAAGTCTCTTGCCATGTATATTGTTTTGTTATGATAACTTTATACGACAAAGCTGCTTACAAATAAATTATTGACACAGCGACATTCTAAGCATAGAGCTTAGATATCAAAGCCGTAGAAATTTTTTGGCCGTCATCAAAAGTATGATGTCTCTGTGTCCAGGATTACCCTGAATATATTCCTACATAGTTAGATATTCCTTTCATCCTTAGTTTTGATCGCACAGGTGTCAGGTGATGGTAGCTAAACAGGGGGGAGTACCCGACCTCACTTCTTCTGTGGAAGTCCACTTGTTTTAACTTAGTTTGTCAATTTCAAAGTTTTTGCTTTGCTTTGCTTTGGAATTGTGATTTGGGCATTGATTGATATATTTGTTTCTGATAACAAATATTAAGACTAGTGATGTCACTATTTAACTGAAATATTCTTGGCTGGGACATAAACCCCATTAAATCTCTTGTCATGTATGTTGTTATTTTATGTTATAGTTGTTTAGACTGGACTTAGTACAGCGAAACAAACTCTTTACAAATAAATTGTTAACCCAGGGATATTGCAAGGTAAGCCTTATCAAAGCCCCCAAAAGAGAATTTATGGCTGTTATCACAATATTGTTGATAAGTGTGAAGTCTCTGTGTCCAGCATTACCCTAGATATATTCACATAG
Source organism: Anadara kagoshimensis (assembly GCA_021292105.1). Classification (NCBI taxonomy): domain Eukaryota; kingdom Metazoa; phylum Mollusca; class Bivalvia; order Arcoida; family Arcidae; genus Anadara; species Anadara kagoshimensis. The sequence goes on from CM037865.1 coordinate 50,189,329, forward strand.
TTCCATATTCCTTTCATTCTCAATTTTGATCACACTGGTGTCAGTTGTTGATATCTAAACAGGAAGTGATTACCTTTCTGGAGCACCCGACCTCACTTCTCCGGTGGAAGTCAACTTGTTTTAAATTAATTTCTCAATTTCAAAGTTTTTACTTTACTTTGCTTTGGAATTGTGATTTGGGCGTGTATTGGTATGTTTGCTTTTGATTTTAAATAAGGTTTAGTGATGTATTTATTTAACTGAAATATTCTTAGCTTGGATATAAATCCCATTTATTTAATTTAGAGTTTATAATCGGTGGAAAACAGTGTATGTTTAATTTGGTATCAAAACTTCCCGTTTAATTAGTTTGTTGTTTTATGTTTTAGTTGCCTTGGCTATTACAAAGTACACACGGTTTTCTGCAACAAATTCCTTTCATAATCAAAAACAAACATACTAATCCATGTCCGAATCACAATCCAGAAGCAAAGTAAAAACTGGTACTGACAAGTTAGGTTAGACACGTGAACTTCCACCAGGGAAGTGAGGCCGGGTGCTCCGGAAGGGTAAGCACCTCCTATTTAGCTAGCTACACCCGCCACGTGTTAAATCAAAATTGTGTGAAAGGAACATGGAACTATGAGACGTCAAATATATCCAGGGCAATCCTGGACACAGAAACATCAAACTTGTCAACAATAGTGTGATGACGGCCATAAAACTTTTTGAGGGCCTTGATGAGCCTAGGCTTGCAATAGCCCTGAGTCAACAATTTATTTGCAAGCAGCCTACTTCGTTGTACAAAGTCCCCGTAGTGGGAACAAGCTCTACCATAGCGTATTAATTGGGAAACAAATACACCATAAGCAGGAGAAGCAGGTATATTGCTGCATAAAAAAGGAAAGTTGACAATAGAAAAATTGAAATCATCACGTTTGTCATAAAGTTTCAAATGTAGCCTTTCGTGTGCGTCATAATTCAGGTATAAGTCTAAATATGAAGCAGAACTTGAGGAATCAGTCATAAATTATATTCTTATTCTGTGTATCATTAGTTCACACATTCTATATCCTAGGGCTATGTATAACACTATCAGACTATTACAAGCTGCAAATGCTTAAATGAGACTGATGTGACTTAAAACAATAATTTACACACTATAACAGTCTCATATAATCGTACGCGTAGACGTTAACAGGCCGATGTCTCTTGTACCGTAATATACTCTAATTACGTAACTAAAACCTTTCGGGCAATGAAACAAGATTGAAAAAATACAGAAATTGCCTACATTTTGGTTATAGTATTATCTCTATAATGAACCGAATCCTTTCAATTCGAGACATGTTCGTTGGTACCTAATAGGAGTGCTTATATAAGGATGGTTAAGGTTACTAACTCCAGGTCTTTATTTTACTTTTATTTTTTTATTTACTACAAATGTAGTATAGATTTTTTTTTAGGTTTCATTTTAAATTCAAACATTGTATTGTTATACTAATGAGCACAAACTGTGCACAATGGCTTGCTTATTTGTTTCATTATTGGTATGAATCAGATTTTATGCAAAGTCCTGTTAAATCAGGAGAGAAAATTGTCGCCAAATCATTTAACTCCACATACAGAGATATAGGTGGCGTTAATCCTAAATTTGGAGATTTATGTGAATGTCATCTATCCTAGTAAGCTTGAAATGAAAGAAATGGCCGATTCTTCAAGTCCTGCTTTATAGTTGGAATCATACATCAATTAGAACTCCCATGAAAGGCTTCGTTTTAAGGCAAATGGCCAACTTGATGATTTCCATTTTTTATCGTCAACTTTCCTTTTCTATGAAGTAATGTATTTGCTTATGCTGTATTTCTTTCACAATGAATACGCCATGGTAGAGCTTGTTCCCACTAAGTGAACTTTATACAACAAACCAAGCTGCTAACAAGCAAAGTACTGACATATGGATATTGAAAGCTCAGGCTTATAAAGGCCCTTAAATGTTTAATGGTCTTCATCACAATATTTTTTATAAGTATGTTGTATCTATATCCAAAATTACCTTGGATATATTTGACGTTCTATAGTTTCTTTCATTTCCAATTTAACGCGTGGCGCGCGGGTGTAGCCAGCTAAACATGATGTGCTTATTTTCCCGTCGCACCCGGTCTCATTTCCTTGTGGAATTCCACGTAAGTTTTTAAAACTTTCAGTTTGTTCTAGAATTGTGATTTGGACATGGATTTGTATGCATGTTTTTATTTAAACGCTAAACACCTAAAAGATGTGCAAAAGACAGTACATATGTCAAAGTCTCCAGCAATTTGTAATTTTACCGATAGTTTTATCGATGATATCTGTTGCTTTAGAGAATAATTTTCTGGAATGTTACATTTGTATTTTGATATATGAAATAGATGATTCCTTTTCTGAAAGATAAATGGAGATTTGTTCCAGTCATGCTATATAGTATATTTAAGATATATATTCTCCTTACAGATTTCCGTTTATGTTCTATTAAACAGAGGTTAAGACGTAACAGCATAACATAATAAAAATATATTGTGCAAATCCTTGTTGACCGTTTTCTGAACCTATTATGGTATAAGCATTTTTTCTTAGAATATCGTCTACCCTTTTCACAGTCATCATAACTGTACATTAAAAGTTGAACATTGTCTTGGGAAACTACGTAATTTTATTTCCGGGACACAATATTGTGGAAATAACATTTGATGATGACTTTCAGATAAGGTCAAGATTTCATTATTTTAATTTCGTGTTATGATAATATATTGTTGTTTTTACCATAGCGTGTATTGCGTGCGTAGTAGGCATGGTACTAGTACACATTAAGAATGGGTTTTCGGAGCACTTGGTTTCATGTAGATGGATGTCCTGGTAATGTCAAGATTATGTTTTTGTAATAATATTTTTGTTTCAAAAAAATAATTGTAACACGGGCTGACAGTTTGTTTCACCATGACATTTGGTGCATACATTATTATTCTCAATTTTGAACCCACAATTTGCGGGTGTAGTTAGCTAAACAGGGTTGGCTTACATGTCCGGTGTACCCGGCCCCACTAAAAATCTGTAATTGCTCTGCCATGTGCTACTTTGTTTGAATAGCATTACTTCCGAAAAAGAATTGCCATACGAACTGACAGTTTATTTCACCATGACATGTGGTACTAACATTATTATTCTCAATATTGATTACACACGTGGCGGGTGTAGGTAGTTAAACAAGAGGCACATATCTTTCCGAAGCATTTGGTGTCATTTCCATGGTAAAAGTTAATTTAATTTGCAAATTTTCGAAATTTTTATTTTCGATATGTGCGATTGTGATTTAGACATGGAATGGTAGTTTGTTTTTGATTTAATCGATAAACTAATTCACAATGGATGCATTAAAGACAACCGTATCGAGCAATTTGTAATGTTAAAGAATCATCATCAATGATAATAAGTGTTTTAGACAATAATTTTACGAGCTGCTATTTTGATATATGAAATATATAAATATCTTGTTTTGGAAGATAAATGAAATTTGTTCCAGTCAAAATACCAATTATTTCTAGTGAACGGATTATAGTGTGCAGAGCCAAATGTTGATTGTGTACTCATGCTTCATATATTCATATAGATACAAAGTCTCATTACAGATTTTCGTTTATGTTCCATTAAACAGAGGTTAGGGTGTAACATAATAAAATAAAAATATATTGTATAAATCCTTAGTGACCGTTTTCTGAACCTATTATTGTACAAGCTATTTCTAAGAAAATTGGCTACCCGTAATCGTACATTAACAGATGAAAATTGTCTTGGGAGTCTACGTGATTTAATTTCCGAGTCACAAATATATGGAATTCAAAATATTGCTGAAATACCATTTGATAATGACTTTCAAATAAAGTTAAATCTTCATTATTTTAATTTCGTGTTATGGCTGATAATATATTACTGTTTTTACCATGGCGTGTATTGCGTGCGTAGTAAGCATCGTACTATTACACATAAGGGATGGGTTTCCGGAGTACGTGGTCGCATGTAGGTTGATGCCCTGGTAATGTCAAGATTATGTTTTTGTAATAACAATATTGTTCCAAAGAAGAATTGTAACACGGTATGACAGTTTTTACACCATGAAATGTGGTGCTTACACTATTATTCTTAATTTTGAACCCATAGGTGGCGGGTGTAGTTAGCTAAACTGGATTTGCTTACATTTCCGGTGCACCCGGCCTCACTTCCCTAGTTGAATGTTGCGTGATTAACTTAATATATCTGTTTTCAAAGTTTTAAATTTGTTTTGAGATCGTGATTTGGACATGGATTGGTATGTTTGTTTTTATTTAAATGCTAAACAAATACCCAAATGGATTACAAAAGACAGTACATATGTCAGTCTCCGTCAATTAGTAATGCCACAGAACTAAAATCAATGATAAATGATGTTTCAGACAACAATTTTCTGGGCTGCTATTTTGATATATGAAATAAAGGAATCTTGTTTCGAAAGATAAATGTTCCAGTAAAAATACCAATTATTTCCAGTGAACGGAGTGTACAGAGTAAAATGTCGATTGCATAGTCATGCTATTTGTTTTGATAAAGATACAAATTTCTCTTACAGATTTCCGTTTATGTTCAATTAAACAGAGGTTAAGGTGTAACAACATAACAGAATAAAATATATTATGTAAATCCTTAGTGGCCGTTTATCTGAACCTAAGAAAACTGTTTACCCATTTGTCAGTCATCATAAGTGTATACTAACAGTTGAAAATTGTCTTAGGAATCTACGCGATTTTTAAAATATCCAAGTCACAAATATTGTGGAAATGCCGTAACATTTGATAATGACTTTCAGATAAGGCCAAGATTTTCATTATTTTAATTTCGTGTTATGAATAATAATGTATTGGTTTTTTTGCCATAGCATGTATTGCGTTAGTAGTAAGCATTATACTAGTACACATTAAGGATAAAACATGAGGTCTCATGTAGGTGGAATTCCTGGTAATGTCAAGATTATGTTTTTGTAATAATAATTTTGTTCACATAAAGAATTGTAACACGGCCTGACAGTTTGTTGTGGCACCATAATATGTGGTGCTTACATTATTATTCTCAATTTTGAACCCACAGGTGGCGGGTGTAGTTAGCTAAACAGGATTGACTTACATTTCCAGTGCACCCGGTCTCACTTCCCTAGTTGAATGTCGCGTGATGAACTTAATATGTTTGTTTCAAAGTTTTCAATTTGTTTTGAGTTCGTGATTTGACATGGATTGGTATGTTTGTTTTTATTTAAATGCTAAACAAATGCCCAAATGGATTACAAAAGACAGTACATATGTCAAAGTCTCCAGCAATTAGTAATGATATAATCAATGATAAATGATGTTTAAGACAATAATTTTCCGAGCTGCTATTTTGATATATGAAATAAAGGGTTCCTGTTCTGAAAGATGAATGGAATTTTGTTCCAGTCAAAATACAAATTATTTCCAGTGAACGGAGTGTACAGGGTAAAATATTGATCGCGTAGTCATGCTTTTTGGTTTAATAAAGATACAAATTTTCCCTATAGATTTCCGTTTATGTTTCATTAAACAGAGGTTAAGGTGTAACAACATAACAAAATATAGATATATTGTGTAATTTCTTAGTGACCTTTATCTAAACCAAATATTGTAAACTAGTAAGTAATTTCTATTTCTAAGAAAATTATCTACCCATTTCACAGTCTCATAATTGTACATTAACAATTGGAATTTGTTCTAGGAATCTACGTAATTTCCGAGTCGCATATATGGATCTCCAAAAATATTGTGGAAATAACATTTGAAAATGACTTTTTGATAAGGTCAAGATAAAATTCATTACATTAATTTGGTGTTATTATTGATAATATATTGTTTGTAACATGGTGTGTATTGCGTGCATTGTAAGCACTGTTGTTGATGGGTTTTCGGAACACGCGGTTTTATGTAGGCGAAAATCTTATGATTGGTAATGTCAAGAACGATTATGTTTTTTAAATCTGTTTGCTTTGTCATGTGCTACATTTGTTGGAATAGTATTTTTTCCGAAAACAATTGCCATACGAACTGACAGTTTTACCATGACATGTAGTGCTAACATTATTAATCGCTTTATTGACTGCTTACGTAACGTGTGTAGCTAGCTTAAAAGGAGGTGCATGCCCTTCCGGAGCATCTGGTCTCCTTTTCCTGGTGAGAGTTCACTTAATTTACCAGTTTTTGAAGTTTTTAATTGCTTTGGGAAAGTGATATAGACATGGATTGATATGTTTGTTTTTTATTTAAACGCTAATTCACAATGAATGTACTAAAGACAGCTGTATGAAGCAATTTAATGTTAATCAAAAACAAACATACTTATCCATTTCCGAATCACAATCCTGAAGCAAAGTTAAAACTTTGGAACCGACAAGCCAGGTTAGACACGTGAACTTCCACCAGGGAAGTGAGGCCGGGTGCTCCGGAAGGGTAAGCACCTCCTGTTTAGCTAGCTACACCCGTCACGTGTTAAATCAAAATTGTGTGAAAGGAACATGGAACTATGAGACGTCAAATATATCCAAGGCAATCCTGGACACAGAGACATCAAACTTATCAACAATACTGTGATGACGGCCATAAAACTGTTTGAGGGCCTTGATAAGCCTAGGCTTGCAATATCCCTGAGTCAACAATTTATTTGCAAGCAGCCTACTTCGTTGTACAAAGTCCCCGTAGTGGGAACAAGCTCTACCATAGCGTATTAATTGGGAAACAAATACACCATAAGCAGGAGAAGCAGGTATATTCCTGCATAAAAAAGGAAAGTTGACAATAGAAAAATTGAAGTCATCACGTTTGTCATAAAGTTTCAAATGTAGCCTTTCTTGTGCGTCATAATTCAGGTATAAGTCTAAATATGAAGCAGAACTTGAGGAATCAGTCGTGTCTTTTATTTCAAGCTCACTAGGATAGATGACATTTACATAGTCTCCAAATTTAGGATTGTTAAGGATTGTTAATGTTACATAGTTATTTTTAATGACAAATAGTGTTTCAGTCAACAATTTTACGAGTTGCTATTTTGATATATGAAATAAAGAAATCTTGTTCTGGAAGATAAATGAAATTTTGTTCCAGTCAAAATACCAATTATTTCCAGTGAACGGAGTGTGCAGAGTAAAATGTCGATCGCGTAGTCATGCTATTAGGCTGAATATAGATACAAATTCTCATCACAGATTTCCGTTTATGTTCCATTAAATAGAGGTTAAGGAGTAACAACATAACAAAATGAAAATACATTGTGCAAATCCCTAGTGACCTTAATCTGAACCTATTATTGTACAAGTATTTTTTTCTAACTGTTTACCCATTTGGTAGTCATCATAAGCGTATACTAACAGTTGAAAATTGTCTTAGGAATCTACGCGATTTAATTTCCGAGTCAAAAATATTGTGGAAATATCGTAACATTTGATTATGACTTTAAGATAAGGCCAAGATTTTCATTAATTTGCGTTATGATTGATAATATATTGCTTTTACCATAACGTGTATTGCGTGAGTAGTAAGCATTGTACTAGTACACATAAAGGATAAAGCACGAGGTCTCATGTAGGTGGAATTCCTCGTAATGTCAAGATTATGTTTTTGTAATAATAATTTTGTTCCAAAAAAGAATTGTAACATGACCTGACAGTTTGTTGTGGCACCATAATATGTGGTGCTTACATTATTATTCTCAATTTTGAACCCACAGGTGGCGGATGTAGTTAGCTAAAGGATTGGCTTACATTCCTCGTGCACCCGGCCTCACTTCCCTAGTTGAATATTGCGTAATTTACTTATTTTGTCTGTTTTCAAAGTTTAAAACTTGTTTTGAGATCGTGATTTGGACATGGATTGGTATGTTTGTTTTCATTTAAATGCTAAATAAATACCCAAATGGATTACAAAAGACAGTACATATGTCAAAGTCTCCAGCAATTATAAATGCTACAGAACTATAATCAATGATAAATGATGTTTCAGACAACAATTTTTCGAGCTGCTATTTTGATATGTAAAATCAAGCATTCTTCTTCCGAAAGATAAATGTTGCAGTCAAGATACCAATTATTTCCAGCGAACGGAATGTACAAAGTAAAATGTCGATCGCGCAGTCATGCTATTTGGTTTAATAAAGATACAAATTCTCGTTACAGATTTCTGTTTATGTTCCATTAAACAGAGGTTAAGGTGTAACAACATAACAAAATGAAAATACATTGTGTAAATCATTAGTGACCTTTTCTCTGAACCTTATATTGTACCAACATTTTTTCTAAGAAAACTGTTTACCCATTTTGCAGTCATCGTAATTGTATACTGAAAACTGCCGAATGATTTTTCCGAAGAAAATCATAATTGTACAATTACAGTTGAAAATTGTTCTAGGAATCTACGTAATTTAATTTCCGAGTCATATATATGGGACTCTGAAAATATTGTGGAAATAACATTTGAAAATGACTTTCTGATAAGGTCAAGATAAAATTCATTACGTTAATTTGGTGTTATTAATGAGAATATATTGTTGTTTACAATGGTATGTATTGCGTGCGTAGTAAGCATGGTAGAAGATGGGTTTCTGGAGCACGTGGTTTCATGTAGGTGAAAATCCTATGATTGGTAATGTCAAGAACGTTTGGTTTTTGTTTCAAAAAAATCTCAGTTTGCTTTGCCATGTGCTTCTTTTGATTGAATAGTATTTCTAAAAAAATTGCCATACGAAACCGACAGTTTGTTTCAATATGACATGTGGTGCTAACATTATTATTCTCAATACTGATTGCACACATGGCAATTGTAGCTAGCTAAAAAGGAGGTGCAAGCTCTTCCGGAGAATCTGGTCTCATTTTGCTGGTGAAAAGTCACTTAATGTACCAGTTTTCGAAAAATTGCTTTGAGATTGTGATTTAAACATGGATTGGTATAATTGTTTTTGATTTAAACGTTAAATAATTCACAATGGATGCACTAAAGACAGCCATATCGAGCAAATTGTAATGTTACAGAACGATAATTTTACGAGCTGCTATTTTGATATATGAAATATATAAATCTTGTTCTGGAAAATAAATGGAATTTTGTTTCAGTCGAGATACGAATTATTTTCAGTGAACGGAATGTATAGCATAAAATGGCGATCGCGTAGTCATGCTATTTGGTATAATAAAGATACAAATTTTCCTTATAGATTTCGGTTTATGTTCCATTAAACAGAGGTTAAGGTGTAACAACATAGCAAAATATAAATATATTGTGTAAATCCTTAGTGACCTTTATCTGAACCAAATATTGTATACTATTGTTCATCTTTAATGTTTAGAGACAGTCGTTTTCATAAATAACTTTTATACTTTTAAAATCTTTGAAACCTAATATTGATATTTTATTTTTAAAACAAAAAGTGCATCTAAAAATATTTTTAGTTTTATTTTTACTTTTTCTGTCATTCTCCTACATAGAGAAAATTTTACAATTTTTACTAAAAATCAGCTGTATGATGTTCCCTTGGTGACCCCATATGCATATATTAAAAGGTTCAACTAAGGTCAACAATTACAATGCAAATTACTTATATATTACACTTGTTATTGAATCGGTTTTCACAAAATATCTATTTTAGATTACGTAAAGTATGTAATTTTGAAGTTTTGAAGTGTTTTGGTTTGTAAAAAAGCATTAGGATCACATTGTATGAAAGTGGACAAACTGATTTAGTCTATGACACAGGCGTGATTCAGGCGTGAATATCAATGTTTTAGAACATGGAGTCCAATACGGATGTCTTAGTTCTTAGTCTAATCAAGATATTTGTAAATTTGCTGATTTTTTTCTCTATATACAGAAATTAATGTAATTATTTCAATTTTTCATGTATTTTTCCTTGTTAGTATTTTTGTTTTTAAACACAAATATTGTGGTTATTTTATGAGACACCAAATAAAAACATAGCAATTTTAGTTAATGACTGTCTCTAAATATAAAAGACGAACAATAGTAAGTATTTTCTATTTCTAAGAAAATTGTCTTCCCATTTTACAGTCATCATAAGTGTACATTAACAACTGGAATTTGTTCTAGAAATCTACGTAATTGAATTTCCGAGTCACATATATGGGGCACCAAAAATTTGTGGAAATAACATTTGAAAATGACTTTCTGATAAGGTCAAGATAAAATTCATTACGTTAATTAAGTGTTATTATTGAAAATATATTGTTGTTTACAATGGTGTTGTGTATTGCATGCGTAGTAAGAATTTTAGAGGATGGGTTTCCGAAGCACGTGGTCTAATGTAGGTGGAAGTCCCATGGTTGGTAATGTCAAACTTGATTATTTTTTAATTTAAAGTTCAGTTTGCTTTGCCATGTGGTACTCTTTAATCATTTAATTTAGAAAAAACGAATCAGAATTGTCACACGAACACGACAGTTTGTTACTATGCCATTTGGTATTAACGTTATAAAAACGTAGTAGTTTATCTGACTCAAAACCAAAAATATTAATTTAGTTCCAAAATATCTTTGTCTCCAACATTGCTGAAATCAGACGTTGTGACCTTGACCTTTGGCCTATATTAAATTTGGTATGCTATTATAGTCTCATGGTGGTTTACATTTGTGCAAATTAGATCAAATTCCATCCATAGACATGGAAGATATGGAGCTGATAGGTATTGGAACAAAGGGAGACAATACAACAGACAGAATAAATCATATATGCCCTTAAACTTCTTTTGCGGATAGTATAATCATACAAATCTGTTTTGTAAGGTTATTTAACGTTTAACTCACGAAGCTAAAACGTGTTTTCTTTTTCGAAACTCGAACTTAAAATTCGGAAAATAGGACCTGGCTCATTTATTAGAACATAATTATCTATAAATTGAAATTGAAATTGATAATTATCATAATCTTAGGATTTAAACACCAAATCTGGATCGTACACTGTGCTTGCTCTCGATTTCTTTGCCATATTTGCTTTGGGGTTTAAATGTTTCCAGTACACATTCAATTTCTATAAAGATAGCATGTTTTAGAAAATCTCTAAAACGTCTATAAATTGAATTGATGAGTTCATCATGCGATGCAATTAACGTTGGCTCTGACGTGTTTTTCCAGTATTTATATTAGAAAATAGTAATGCCAATGTCTCAATGTAACCTAGTAAGTTACGGTGAGATTCTGTCATGCCCAATCTCATGTTTAATATAATTTTACGGTGATCTCAGTGGAACCTTGTACGCTCGTTAGTTACGGTGAGATTCTGTCATACAATGGTGACGATCCGATCGGAAATATTTCAACAATTAAAATAGTTACGAAATTTTATTATTTATAAAAAACTATTTTTAGTTTTAAGATAAGCAAATTTAAATACATGTACATTAAAATATTCCATTTGTATATTGCAGGGTACAAAGCATGGGTTACTTCCCTTTGTTTCGAATTCGTCAACACCCCAACTTCTGTTAAGTCGAACTTCGGATAACTCGACGTGTTTTTCTTCCTCCCGTAATTTTCGAGATAACGAGTTTCGACTGTATATTTAATCGCAAACGTAAAATAATGATAAATCCGACATATAGACAAGTGACCAATCGTACACTGCTTGGTAAAATTCTTTTCCTTATGGACCGAAAACGCTTTACTGTAAATAGGTATCATTAACCCAACAGCAATAAAACGCATTTACAAATTAGTAACCAATTGATACTGCAAGTAAACCAAACCACATAATAAGATTTTCATAAAAAACTGAAACAATGAAAAATAAATAATTTGCTTGTTTATTCAACCATTCCACATTAATAAACCATACAAACCGAATGCAAGTTATAAGATACATATACAGATAGATAGGTCAATACAATAAGTTAAAATCCAATGTATTGTTAAAAAAGACAAACTCCGATTGAATTATTAATTAAAAAAAGAGCCATGCTTGTCTTTTTGTGAGGTAATTTATCTGCTAATTTCATAAAACGAAAATGCGGGATTCCTTGTAAATGCAATTTACTCTGTATTAGGCTTTTAAAGTATAAATTATTGGGAACAGTGACCTTTATGGCTCATTTATTAGAACTTAAAATCTGTTAAATGGAAATTGAAATTGACAATCATCACATTTTTAGGCTTTAAACACATAATTTATATCTCACAGTGTGTTTTTCATACACAATTACTTTGTCATGTATGCTTAGGGGTTTTAAATGCTGCCAGTACACATCCAATCTTTATTAAGATAGAATGTTTCAGTTAATCTCTAGAACATATCTACTAAAGTTTTGAGTTATCACGCTATATCACAAACGATTGAGCTGACTTTTATTGCTAGCATTTACTTTGACAAATGTTCAGTTATTAATTCATGGAAAAACACCATATTTACAATAAATATCACATTGCAAGATGACTTGTGTATTTAACCACAGTCGCCAGAGGGTGGTTCAATATGGTACATTGATGTGTTCTATTAGTCAAAACAAACATACTAATCCACGTCCGAATCACAATCCAGAAGCAAAGTAAAAACATTGGAACTGACAAGTTAGGTAAGACAACTTTCACCAGGAAAGTGAGGCCGGGTGCTCCGGAAGGATAAACACCTCCTTTTAAAATAGCAAGGAACATCTATCTTTTAAACAGTTTCATATTTCGAAACGAATGTGTATTCGATTTTCAACAATAATTTATATATTGTATTTTGGTTTCATAATTTTGGTCCAAGCACCACTGATGAGGAATTGTATTCCGAAACGACCGTCTAGTGCTGTAAAATTAAAACCGGTATAATATGTAGTTCAACTTAAAGACGAGGCTATTGACAGTCCAGAACACATGTTTTTTCACTCACATGGTTTGTATGATGCTTAAAGCTTTTGTGTTTAATTTGTAACATAAGTGATATAACCTTGGTGTTTCAGCTCGTTTTAACTTTAACCACTTGGGTGTTTTCATAACTTGTTTAACATAGGATGTCATAAAATATATTTCTCCAAAATGAGTATTGCAACGTAAACACGATTCCCTTGTCACCCCACTTTATCCACCCTACTTATAAGTAAGGGTGCTAAATAAAACAATTATCAAAATAACACAATTATGTTAAAAAGCATTATAAAAATAAAATCATTTTCATAACTTCCTGCCGAGATACATGCAAAAGTATATAAATCTTCTTAGGCAATTACTTAAAATAATACTACTGAAAAGTTTCAAGCAAAAAGTTAGAATGAAATGGCAAATCCTCGTCGTTTTATGTTCCCGTTAACGAAACATCTGCAGACTTGCAAACTGGGATCAGTTACATGTAAACAGACCGAAAATATTTCAAATAAAGATTACAAAGTTTCGTAAAGCCTGGTTAGCATTTTGAAAATACACAGTTACAAACTGAGTGAGTTAGCATTATATTTGATTCCTTTTTTGTTGATATGATTTAGGAATATTTAGGAAAAATGAATAATAAATCCGATGTGTACGTCTAGAGATCAACTGTATACTGCTTGATTATGTTCTGTTTCCATAGAGACCGAAAAAATATATTGCAACTAGGCACCGTTATCCCCACAGCCTGGAAACACATTTACAATTTTTAACCCATAGGTTACACCTGCAAGTTAGACCATCACAACATTGGTAGTCTAACATGGACGTCCATGGTTGACACTTTTGACGCCATCTTTTACAGATCCTCACCTTCATTTGTTGACAAGCTCTCCTACAAAAGACAACAAACCAATCTACAGACACTACACAATGTTATGGAATTAAGGAATCACTGGTTGTAAAATTACTGAAATAGTCAGAAATGGTCAAAAGTACTGTTACAGGCATGTCATGTACGTATTATCAGCTTTATTATTATGATGATCATTTTCTATCGCGTTCATTTTGTTTATAAGCTCTTATTTTTATTTTATTCAAATTTGGATATCCATACCCTTTTGCGTAGAACGCAAGGGGACGTCTAGTTGCTTATTATGAATTAACTTAACAAGCATTGCAAAGACTTTCAAATGACAGGTTGTAGAGACATAAGCTATTTAGATAACATTATTTTCATTTACAGAACCAATTTAATTCCAATATTGTCATTACCATATAAACAGTTTTTACCCCCTCTATAAAAAGAATCTTGTTTTTGATTCTAGTTGTTAATGTAAAGTTTTTATTAAAACTGAATGATGTAAGACCATTATTTGAAACATTTTCTTCACTAGCTTTAGAAAAACAAAATGTACATTCACAGAATAGACTCTAAATTTTCTCAACAGACTTGTGAGTATTAAGGACGGTTCTGCTGTTTTTAGTTAATTATTATTTAGATTCTAAAAAGTCTATCTAATGTTTACCTTCAATGATTTTTAATGTTATATAAAGCCCCATCGGAGTATGGTGTCTTAACGTAAATCAAATACAAACATACTAATCTCTGAATCACAATCCAGAAGCAAAGTAAAATTTTTGGAACTTACAAATCAGGTTAGACACGTGAACTTCTACCAGGAAAGTGAGGCCGCGTGCTCCGGAAGGGTAAGCATCCGTTTAGCTAGCTACACCCGCCACGTGTGTAATCAAAATTATGTGAAAGGAACTTGGAACTATGAAACGTCAAATATATACAGGGCAATCCTGGAAACAGATCAAACTTATCATCAATACTGTGATGGCGGCTATAAAACGTTTTGAGGGCATTGATAAACCTAGCGTTGCTTTGTTGTACAAAGTATCTGTAGTGGGAACAAGCTTTACCAGAGTATTATTTGGAAAGTCAGGTTTATATCGTTAATCAATGTCTGCTAAGAAGTTTAGAACAGCTCTAGTTTAATTTATACATATTTTTAAGTTTCCAAAACTAACAAGAATGAAGCCATAAATATAATACAGATATATACATGTCAATTCCACTGTAAAGTTTCTGAACATAATTACATAACATTGATGTACATAGTCGATATAATACAGTTCCATGTCATTTAACACGATTTCTTTACAATTTTATGGTATGTATTATGTACCTTAAATATAGTAATCAAGTCCCCTTGTCTACAAAACACGTATTTTAATGCTTCATGATCTTAGCACTATAAAAGGTGTTTTTCATGCAACTACACATTTTAATAAATGTTATTAGTAGTTGGTCGTGATTTTATTTTAAAGTTAAAAGCAGGGATAAATCTATTCATAAAAAAGTGTATAGCAATTTGATCACTATATAACATTCAATTTTAAACAAATACGTTAACATACGTAGTCATCAAATCCAACTCATCTGAGACCGTCGTTTGAAATATTTTCATAATTATCTATAGAAAAACAAAATACGTATTTATAATATAGGTTCTTCCGTAGCACCCGACCTCACTTCCCTGTGGAATCTCATGTTTTAAACCTATCTTTTTAGTTTCAAAGTTTTTACTTTCCGTCTAGATTGTGATTCTGACAAGGATTAATTAGTATGATTCTTAACTTTCTAAAAAGACATGCACGCATATTTGACAGTTTCTATGGCTTTTAGGAAATTATAGTTGAATTTAGACTTTCAAACCATCTGGTGTTTAGCTTCAACACTTAATGTTATATGAAACCCCCGTTGGAAATGGCGTCTTAACACGTTTCTTCTCTATTTCCAATTACTGCAAGTTATATCTTTATATTACTGTTTGCCAAGAAGTTAAGGACAACCGTAGATTAATTAATATATACTTTTAAGTTTCAAATAGCACACGATTGAAACCATAAATATAATGCAGCTATGAACACGTCAACTCCACAATTTGATTCTGAGCATAATTTTGATGCACTCAATTGATCTCCTAAATACAGTGAAATGCAGTTTCATAACATTTAAAACAACTCCTTAGCAATTACAGAAAATATATTATATATCATTATATACTAATCAATTCCTCCTGTTGACATTCCACAAACATGTAACATTATAACGCTCCCTCGTAGCAGCAGGATAATTGTAAGAGTGAAGCACCTACACGTGGTCTGTAAGCTAATGCACAGACTGTTCATTTGAAATTGTGCGCTTTACGTGGTAAAGAGGAGAAGTACCAAGGAATAACCCCTAGGAAACAGCCAAGGTCGTAAAAGGAATTACCCGGGTAGTTGACGGTAAAGGAGGGGTGCTTTGATAGTAGAAGTAACATTCTGTATTGTTTTTCATTGCCTGCTCTTAATCATAACTATTGACCAGTCTGTCTTTGTTTAATAACTACGCATTTTAACTTTTATTAATTTTTCAGTAATTTGTCATGATTTTTTTGATTTTACATCTAAGAGCAGAGATAAATCTTTTTTTTACTAAAAGTATAATTATGTATAGTGATTTGATCACAATAAAACATTCCGTAAAAAAGATAAACAAATTCTCGATGGAATTATTGGCTTAATTTAATCAAGTTTTATTTTCCCAAGTTGGTAACCTATCTGAGAATTTATTAAACTACTTTTTACTGTAAATTTGATTTTTCTCCCTTGGTGCTTTATCTTCATTAGATCGCTTCCATTTTAAGTCTAGTTTTGATGTTATTGTACAGCACTTCAGTGAAATAGGCGATTTATTGGTCCAAACATTTCATTCACACACCCTCTGATAATTAAGAAAAACAGAGATACTGTGTGGTATAAGTTCACATGAAAGTTTCAGTAAATACATATGTATACATTTTTACATCATAATTAACATATTGCTTTCTAAAAGCATAACTTAAAACAATATGTATCGAGAGCATATGAATCAAAACCATCAAGGATATGGATATTGTATGGAAGTTTTATTAGATATAGATTTTTTACGTCATAACTATAAAAATATTGGTTTCTAGTGACATATTCTATAATTATTTATTAATTTGGCTACCATGAAAACGTAAAACAATGCTGTTATCAAGAGCATATAAAAACTAAAGAACAAACGCAAAAAAACCCGAAAAATACCAGAAACGAAGCGATCGATAACGCTTGGAACAAAGCCACAAAGAGCTCATGATCAAAATCAACTAAAAACATTAAATTAAACATTGTGCAGGTTTTAATTTAATAGCACTAGACGACCGTTTCGGAATACAAATCCTCATCAGTAGTACTTGGCCCAAAATTGTAAAACCAAAAGTTTTTCAAAATGTTGAAAAAATTCTAAAGGACCAATTACATATTATACCAGTTTTAATTTTACATCACTAGACGGTCGTTTCGGAATACAATTCCTCATCAGTAGTTCTTGGACCAAAATTATGAAATCCAAATTATTTTGAAGATGTTGAAAAGCTACCCAAAGGACCAAAATATATTTTACCAAATTAAGCTAAGGAAATACTTTGCATCAGGGAATATACCTTAGTTTTTGAGAAAAATATATTTGGCAAATAAAATACTTGCATGAGGAAGTATAACTGAGTTTTTGGGAATTGAAGATTTTAACTAGCAGCATATTTAGACAACAGTATATTTTTTAGAAAATTAGTGTCTATTGAGTTTTTGATATCTTCGGGGATAAAAAAACGACTAAGAAGAAAGTTTAACAATATATGTAAAAAAAAACCTTAAAGGTCACTTGAAACGAAGCCAACAAGGCAAAATAATAAAGCGATCGAGAATACGTTGAACAAAACCACAAGACAAATAAAACAAAGCAACTTCCTTTGTGGTTTATCTTTATAATGCTTTCATTTATAAGTCTGTTTGAAATTCTTTGTAGAGTACATAAGTAAAATAGACAATTTATTGGTCCATACATTGAAATTACACACTCTCTGATAATTAACAAAAACAGAGATAATGTGTGGTATAAGTTCCCATAAAAGTTTCAGTAAATACAAATGTATACTTTTTACGTCATAACTAAAATATTGGTTTCCAAAAAAGCGTAACTTATCATAGTATGTGTTAATTTGGCCATCAAAAACAAATACTAACAATAAAACTATTATTGGGAGCACGTGAAACAAAAACCACCAATATATTGTATAAGTTCCGATGGAACTTTGAATGAATATAGATCTTTACGTCATGACTGAAAATATTGGTTTCTACTAACATATCTTAGAATTATTTATTGGTTGATAACTTTTACTAAAAGCAGTATATATTAATTTGGCTACCAAGAATACGTAGAACAAAATGATGTTGAAAAAATACCCAAAGGTCCAAAATATATTGTACCAAAAATTAGCTAAGGAAATACTTTGCATGAGGGAGAAAACCTTAGTTTTCGAGGAATTTCAGATTTGAACTAGCAGGAAATGTAGACAACAGTATATTTTTAACAATACGAAATTATTTCCTACTGAGTTTGTGATACCTCTGGGGAACACGTTGAACAACAGTTTATGTACAAAACCATAATGGTCATTTGAAACAAAGCCAGCCAACAAGGGCAATATTAATGAAGCGACCGAGAAAACGTGGAACAAAACCGCAGGGAACATGAAACAAAACCAATCTTCATTGGTGCTTCTACTTTATATTGCTTTCATTTATAAGTCTATTCGAAATTCAATGTAGAGTACATCAGTATAATAGACGATTTATTGGTCCAGACATTGCCTACATATACCCTCTGATAATTAACAAATACAGAGATATTGTGTGGTATAAGTTCCCATGGAATTTTCAGTAAATACAAATGTATATATTTTAACGACACAACTATAATATTGATTTCTGAAAGCGTAACTTAATGATTTATTGTTTGATAGCTGTTACTAAAAACAGTATTTTAATTTGCTACACAAAAACGTAGAAGCGAGCTATTATCGAGAGTACGTGAAATAAAACCGTCATAAACATGGATTTTGTATCAAAATAAAAAAAACAAACATATTAATCCATGTCCGAATCACAATCCAGAAGCAAAGTAAAAAACTTTGGAACTGAATAGTTAGGCTAGACACGTGAACTTCCACCAGGGAAGTGAGGCCGGGTGCTCCGGAAGGATAAGCATCTCCTGTTTAGCTAGCTTCACCCGCCACGTGTGTAATCAAAATTGTGTGAAAGGAACATGGGACTATGAGACGTCAAATATATCCAGGGCAATCCTGGACACAGAGACATTAAACTTATCAACAATACTGTGATATATAAGTTCCAATGGAATTTTCACTAAAAGTTCATTTTTACGTCATAACTGAAAATACACTTATTGATTTCTCTAACCGTAACTTAATAATAAACAAACATACTAATCCTTGTTCAAATCACAATCAAAAAAAAAAAAAAAAAAAAAAAAAAAACACTTTGAAACTGACAATTTAGTCAATTTATTGTTTGATAGATGATACAAATCAAACAACGTAAAGGGTTATAAACTAGATGGGAAAGAACAACCGAGAAGTAAAATTTATAAAATGGATCAGATTATTTATGGTTGTTTTTCAGTTTTATATTTTAGGGGCCACTTGTGGTAAAACAAGTCGTATAGTTCGTGTCATTGTAAAAAGTATACCATTGCACTGAATTAATGACAAAATGTCGTCTCAATGTGAATAAACTCTTATAGATATATTTTAGATGTACTGTAACTGTAACAATAGATTTTATTTTTGTTTTAAATTTGCACTGACAATTTCAGGACAATGTATTACTTATAAGGCATTTTGGATGCTTTTGTTGCGAAGTAAATGTTGAAGTTAATTGCATATGCATCGTACGGAATGGTCTTGTACTTGACAGAATTTTGTCAAACGGGGTCATAAACATGTTTGCCTATAGATCTATGGAACATAAATGATGTTATATTAAAGTTCCATTGCTTAAAAGCCGCATCTAATATATAATCAAATAAAGTTTTTTATATAGTTAATTGAATTCAAGGAGTAAGAAAATAAATTAGCAAATAAAGCCTTGTAAATGAAATACAGATACCTTCCAAAGAAAATCAGTGTGTTTGGGCAATATGCAACCATTTGATAAAAAATTAACAGTTTTCATAGAATTGTGATGGAAACCAGGTAATTGCAAAAAAATCAAACACTCAAATATCCTATATATGCGATTTCATATATGTACAACTCTATTCAATCTGTAAAAAAAAAAAAAAAAAAAAAAAAAAAAAAAAAAAAAACAAAGAAATTTTTTATCACCATCTTATACCGTTGCCCGTTACTGTATTATATTCTAGAATTATGGCATGAATTCCCCCGATTCACCTTGTAAAATATCTTATCGTAGCATCATTTTGTGTTATTCTTAATTTTGATTTCACATATGACGGATGTAGCTAGCCAAGCATTAGGAGCTTACTCTTTGGGAGCACCTGGTCTCACATCCCTGGTGGAAGTTAACGTCTTTGACTATATCTGTTAGTTTTTGAAGTTTTCACTTCACTATTTTATTTTTATTTTTTCATGGATAGGTATGTGTGTTACAGATTATTTATTTGAGCCTTCTATCACGATAAGAGCGATTATATCACACAAAAAAAAGAATAATTAGTAAAAGATAACCCAACATAAAGCATAAAGAAATACTCGATGGAAATATTAACTTCATTTTACCGATCATTTATTTTCCCTCGTTGTTCTGCTATCTGAAAATTTATGATTTAGTTATTGTTTTAATGACATTTTAGTTTTTAGTTTTCTCCCTTAATGCTAAATCCACATTATATCTATCCTTTCATTTAATGTCTGGTCTAGATTTATTGTAGAGACAGTACATGAATTTCAGCAGACAATTTATAGATGCAGTCATTTGAGTCGCCTAACTTTTCATTGTTTAAGTATATTGTAACAGTAGGTATCAATAGATATTGTATGTTGAATGTTTCGGTATTATTGTTAAATTTTAAATATGTAAGGTTTAATGTTGATTCCTCTCACAACCTATGATGATATAAGCTTTTTCAGTGCAATACTTAAAATTACATGGGGATTTCATGGAAGTTTGTATAAAATATTACATGTATATTAAAAGAAGAAAAAATTTAAAAATAAAATCTATCAAAACCGGTTCATGTTTAAATCACAATCCTAAATGCAAAGTAGAACTTTTGACAACCGGCAAATTAAGCAAATATATGCTTCCACCAGAGGAGTGAGGCAGAGTGCCCCGGAAGGGTAAGCACCTGCTGTTAAATCTGTGGTATTTGTTTTTTTATCTCAATGTCTACATTCTCTCGGGCAGATTTATAGATTGTATGTATAAAATATTGTACTTAATAACGGCGACAACTTAAAAGTAAAATGAATCAAAACGAATAAATCGTTCCATATTCAAATCACAATCCTTCAAGCAAAAATAAAAAAAACTTGTAAATTAGGTCAAACATGTCATCTTTAACGAAAGAAGTGAGACCGAGTGTTAAGAAACGGCAAGCACCTTCTATGTTGCTAGCTATATCCGTCACATGTAAATTAAAATTGAGAATGAAAAGGACATTTTAATAAAAATGAAAATAATATATTTTGAATGTTTGTTGTAAGAGGAACTAGTTGTAGAAAGAGGTTTAGTTTACATGACAGTGTTTTATCATGTTATTGGTTACGTTTGTCGTTCCCAAGATCATTTTTTCAATATTATATATTATCAAAAACAAACACACTAATCCATGTGCAATTCACAACCAGACATCAATTTCCGTCATATATATGGAGTTTTATAATAAGTAATCTCTCTGCATGTTAACTCATCTAGATTCCTAACAATCCCATGTGCAATTACAGTCCAGCTTGTCTTGAAGGCCACCTCTATTTAAGGGCAACCTGCTTATAAAGGCCAGTGGGATTGTATCCCAATTGTTCTTTATTCGTATTATTTGAACCTGTATATAAAGGCCACCTGCCCATAAAGGTCACTTTTACTGGTTCCCTTGGATGGCCTTTATAGACAGGTTTGACTGTATATCAAAACACGACAAAGAAAGTTTTTAAGAAAGTTTTTATTTTACTTTCAAGTGCAATGCTTAATTCATATTATCGTATAATTTTTGGGCTGTACAAATAACTGATCATTAATGATCTTTCTACTTTTCTCTTTTATAACGCTATACACTGTATATAAATTGTGTGCTTTGTTGCTTGTTATTAGATATATAGATTATAAAACCACAATAAAATAACTTTCGCTTTTATTGCAAAGCATTAGATGGCTTAAATATCCTTTAAAAACAAACAATGATGGCAAAAATATGACGTTTAAATGAAGTTGAAATATAAACTTGACAAATATATTTCTCAAAAAAATAGCGTAAACCATGAATTCGATAATCATTGGTTTTAATATCAATTAATCTTCATTTAGTAGTTTTGATCATTGACTAGTAAACGGTTAAGTTTTTGTTATATTCATTGTTCATTGTAGCCAAAAACATCTTAATATAGCTGCTTAGTTGTTACTTCAAAATATAAACCAATTTTCCCATACATTACATCGTACGCAATTAGTTAGTGTGATCTTTAACATTATATCCGTCCCACCTGATGTTCATTACGAGTTTGAAGTTTTAAGTTTGCTGTCAAACTACGCAAAATGGTGTTTTATGGAACTTGGGGCAACAGGAAAGGATAGGTTCGTAATTATATTACCAGATAAGGTTCTCGAACTGCATTGTGACATTATATACAGTGTCTTGAGGCTTATAATCAGTAGGCTCAATATATTATGCCATATCTTTTTTCTTCTGTGTCTTGGTTGAGATTGTTACTGAATTTTCGTCATTTGAAAACAACACGCAACTTCAAATATTAGTAGCAATATAGTAACAGGTCTTAGCACTGAGATGAATCATGTTTCATTATAAAGGTCTAAGACACAATACATTTAGTATATATTATAACATTTGAGTTGATCAATTATATAATTTATTTGTTCTTTGTTCAGTACATATCCAAACGGAAGTGATGCTAGTTATTTTGTTTAACTTTTTTGAGCTTATGATGAAGCATAAACCTATAGCACATATATAAATATATATATATATATATATATATATATATATATATATATATATATATATATATAATTTTGCTGTTTTAGTAGATGTTATAATAATACGATGCTGGAGAAGTGTTATTTTGCTCTTAAAGTTTTGCATGGAGTCCTTCCGCCATGAATGTGTGTGTGTATGTGTGTGTGTGTGTGTGTGTGTGTTAGATTTTTTACGCACCAAAAATTAAAATTCACTGTATGCCACTATACAAAATATACAATTAAAATCTAGAATAGGATTCATCAAAACATCCATCACACTTTGAAGAAAGACATAAAACAACACTATTTTAAATTAATGTTCAAAGACCACAAGCAGTTCAAATTAAATTTCAAATTATACAACTATTCTTTGATCTTGTTTTATCGAAATAAAACTTTTACAATCATTTACTTAAATACTTGGTTGATAATGGAAACAAAATAAGTCGAATGCACTAATTTATTATTGAGGTGATACCTTCCATTTTCCATATACATTTTCAAACTTTTTTGACGGTATGATGAAAAGCTAAGTGAGGAGCAGAATTTTAATGATAATTATTAGGTGGAATAAGACCATAATTGTTTTCTTATATAAAATGTTTCCTTTCACCTTTCAACGCTTCGAAAATATCCATGAATAATTTCTCAAACACCCAAAACCTTAGAAAAGAAGAAACTTGAATACATATTTACATTCCGCCAAAACTCAATCTTTTATTTTGAAATTCCGAAATGTCGAAGTTTTTTTCTTGCTCCGATGAATTTTGAGATTACTATTTACGAATGTAGCAACAAAAGTCGCATTCCACACTGGATCTTGGATACATATTCACATTACATACATGCATCAGACATCCAAAGAAATAAGTGTAATTTTGAGTTGAGCTACATTGACAAAATTATAATAGGATAATGTTGCTGAAATCACACATTCGTTTACATACACATGATTCGCTTTGAATAAATTATTCTTTCCCATTTGATTTTAACTAGTACTACATTCAATTTACAAATATCACACAAACAGATATAATGTTTGAAAATCCAAAGATTCTGATGCTCACTTCCTAGGAATTTTTAAATATTTATTTACCGTTAATACGATAAAATATCTTTTTAGAAGTAGAAATAAAACAATCAGTTTACACATCAGAGAAAAGTTTTTGATACGGTAGAAATCTTTTTCAAACTCACATGCTGCCTTGCGAATTTCAAGTTTCCATAACAACTGTATTTATACTCGGTATGTCGTAATCAATATGATCACAGAAGCTGGAAATTTTCCTGTATGTAGAATGCATTCTTTTTTGCAACTTTTAATTATTTCTCTCAAAAGAAAAGGCGGTTATTTTTTTCAATTATTATCCCCAAAGTTTAGAAACACATTTGCAGTTTTGCATCCATAGGTTACACTTGCACGCTAATCCTCCGCAACATGATTGATCCGGTTGTGTTGCCCAAGGTTGACACTTTTGATTCCATCTTGTACACACCAGCCTCCTTAATACTTCAAGGTCAAAATTAGTATCCCGTCTAGAATGAAACAAAAATGTAATTAAGTCAGGTTACGATCACAACAGCCAACAATATAGTCATGTAACCCAGGAACTCTGATCTATAGGTAATTTCTGCTCAGGTTTTAAAAAAATAGTTCTTAAACAAATGTTGTTATTATAAGTTTCTTACCACTGTACACCTCTTTATCCCAAAAATTAAACAAACTTTCTATATTATGTTTGAACAAATTACTTAATAATTTCACATTTTATCTTATGTTACTCTTATTTTAAAGTGCTTGATTAAGCAAAACAGCAAATGCTACAGACAAATATATGAAATTCCTATGGATACTTATAATTTCTTTGTCAAGGGGTTGTTTTTGTTGAAATATACTTTAATAAACTGTCAGAACATGTACTAGGTAAATAAATCAGCGGATGGAATAAAAAACATAGAAGAATAAACATACTAAAATCATTATCACGGGTGCAGATCTTGGTGGTAGTGGCAAGTATTCAAAAGAGAACTTTGAAGACTGAAGCGGAGAATTCCATGTGTATAGCAGTTGAACACAAGTCAGTTGTCCCTTGGAAATAATTTTTTTTTATAAAACTTCCCATTTTAAATTACATTTGATCTTATGACCTCACTAGGTATAGTTTAAAGACATTTTTATAGTCTTATACTTCCCAAGTAGGGGCTTTAAATTAGAAAAAAATATTATGAAACAGTGACCCGAAAGTCCAACAAATATATGCTTTTCATAGTTTATTTTTGTAACAGCAGGTTACACTAGTTTGTATTTTCATCATAAAAATTTGTGACTGGTAATAGCGAGTCCATATGTACATTTGATCCAATGATATTGATGTTTTTCACAGTCTGTAAGCCTTAGAAGATTTCAGAAATATTTTCAACAATATATATAACTCTTAAATCTATTTCCTGAAATAATGATACATTCCTTATGATACGGATTTCTTTAAATTGAATTAATGACATATATAATGACTTCCTGGTGGAAGCTTACGTGTTTTTTCTCAATTTGGCAGTTTGTCAAAGTCTTTACTTTAAGGTTGTGATTTGAACATAAATAGATTTTGGCTTCAGAATTTTGGTCCAAGCTTTAATTGTGGAATTGTATTCCGAAACGCCAGTCTAGTTCTGTATAATTAAAATTAGTATTGTTATGTTTGAGTTTGATTTATACTAATGAAAAATTTCATTTTATCAATTAATATGCATGTTGGTGATCTGAACTGTTCCATTGTTTTTGCCAGTTAGAGATCAAGAGAATCAAGCAATTTCTCAATAGAATCTAAAAACGAGTCAATTTGAAATTTAAATTCACATTTGTTTTAAAAACCATGTACTGTACAGAATAATCTTAAAAATCATGTTTTGAAAAATATACATAGCAATCCATCTCAAAACCACAATCCAAAAGCAAAAGGAAAACAGAAACTGGCGAAAAAGGTTAAACACGCGAACTTCGACAAAGGAAGTATGACAGGGGGCGGGAGTTTCGGAAGGATAAGCACCTTCGATTTAGATAGCTACACCAACCACGTTTAAAATCAAAATTAAGAACAAAAGAAGCATGGAACGTTCAAATTCAGAAAAAATGAAAGCGTACAGAAAATGATCGACATGAAGTGTACTTCAAAAGGTGTAGGCATTTAATGATTTACTAAGCATTTTTAAGAGTTTGTAATGCTGGATTCTTATACATATCTTAAGTCCAAAAAAAAAAAAAAGAAATTTGCAGCAAAATCTTATATACCACATACTGGAGCAAGGACAAGCAAGAAAATGCCTGCCACAATCAAAACAAAACATAACAAGAATTTTGGTCATAGCACCACTGATGGGGAATTATATTCCAAAACGGCCCCATAGTGCTGTAAAATTAAAACTGGTATATTATGTAAGTTACCAGTATTAAAAGGTTAAAGTTTTTCCATGAAGTTTTTCAATTTGCTTTTAGGATTGTTATTTGAGCATGCATCGGTATGTTTGTGGTTGAAACAATGTGCATTGTAAAAGGCATACTGATTTTAAAAACTCCTAAATCTGAAGACTCTTACCATATCAGAAAAATACTATTTACTTTATTTATTAAAAGTCCTTATGTCCATATGTTTGGTATTGTATACTGTATAGCAAGTGGTCGCTAAATGCGCACAATCTCAAATTGATAAATACATCTTAATTATTAAAACATCTCAAATGCCATGATCCATTCATACTGTCAATAAAATTTAGAAGTTTAATCAGATGATTTCAATACAAAAGCCGATGCGTTCAAGAAAAGTACTTCTGTCAGTTTAAGACGGAAATGGTAATAGGATCTTAATGAATAATCCAAAATAGAACGTAGATTAACCCACGTGCCTAATAAAATGGTCTGATTGTTATAAATTCCCTGAAATAAAGTTGTTATTGCAATTTTCAGCGTTACCATACAATTAATTCATTACAAAGTCAACGGGAAAAAATTCTAGTTTGTCACTTATGTAGGATGAGACAAGTTAATGTAAAGACTTTACAAAATCGCAGTCAATCCCTAGTATTGATCAACGTTTGAAATGAAAATAAGCCTTTCAATTTAAATATACAGACCAACCTGCTTTAATGGCCATCTATATATAAGGGTCACCTGCTTATAAAGACCAGTAGAATTGTATCCAATTCTTCTTTATTGATATTATTTGAACCTGTGAATAAAGGTCCTGTCCATAAAGGTAATTTTAGTGGTTCCTTGGGTGGCTTTGATAGACATGTTTGACTGTAAATGTAACCGTAAACTATCAAAATTTGACAAAAGAAATGACTTTATGAAATACAATCCTTACAGTTACGCCATGAAGAGTACGAAGCTAAGACTTATGTTGTATATATATACGCGGAACTATTTTGTTTATAACCGGAATTACCGTTTTCTATTCTGTATGTTATGGTATCACCTGTGTATGAATACATGAGTATGACTTCCTTAATAAAAGTAGTACACCATGTGACGAGCATGTGTTTGGTTGTAGTTTTTCCTCAATGCAAAATAATACAAGTTTATTAGTGATAGCATTCATTGGTTCATATATTTTCTAGTATTGGATATCAAAAAGCCTTGAAACAAACCTTCTTATGATTACCTTTGTCTGGTTCATTTTACATATTTTTGTGATAAGAATCCATAACTTAGAACATTTGAAAAATCTCATTGATTGGAAAATGTACAGTTGACATACTCTGGCATAATTATTAGGTTCATGCATACATAACAGGATTTCCAAAATTGTTAATAGTTTCTTTATAAGTATTTATTTTGCCTTGTTTTTGTATTTCACTGGAAGTGTTATGCTACTGGTAATTTAGCTAAATGTTATTTATTATATAATTCAATTATTGTTTGTTTCAAGCATTTTGATCAGTCAGATCTTTTGTGTTATTTTTTCCATGACAGAATTGGCTCCTCTCCAACTTTCATTGCCGGAACTACTTTTCTGACCTACATCCCAATGTTTACATTGTTGACACATTACACATAAGTTGTAAAAGTATCACATACATTTATTTGGTTTTTTTTAAATATAAATTGAATTATAAGAAATAAAATTAAAAAGTATGAAAAAATTGGACATTGCACACGTAACATAATTCGCTACGCGAATTATTTAGTGTGCAAAATGTCCAATTCTTTCATACTTCCATAACAAAAAGAAAATTTAACTTCATTTCTATATTTTTTTAATATAGATATATTGTGATTTCATCTACAAAATGATGTTTTTGAAGCATTAAAAGGCAGTTCACACTCCGTTGTGAATGCTTAAAAAGTGTAATTCTATTATAGGGTAATTGTGATAAATGAAAAAGAAACATACTGATCCATGTCGGATTCAAAATGCAGAGGTTAAGTAAATTCGTTGAAACTGACAAGTTAGGTTAAACACCTGAACTTCCACCAGGAAAGTGAGGCCAGCTGCGGAGGGGTTAGCACCTCCTATTTAGCTAGCTACACCCGTCACACGTGTGTAAACAATATTGAGTGAAAGGAACATGCAACTATTGAACGTCAAAGATATCAAATAAAGCACGAGAAGGCGTAATTGTTTACACACGGTTACATCCTGTTATCCACCACTCGTGTCATTTTTTAGATTTACCTGTGCATATAAGCTCTTTGTCAGCAGATTGTGAACGAACTGCATATTGTAAACTGTTTCTGTTAACAATAATTTTACAAAACATCTGGTTAAAAGAGATATTACCAGTAATGCACAACAACACATATGATTCTCGCATACTAAAAAAGTTAATGATTCCTTATAAGATATGATAAATATGTGCTTGATATTCTTAATGGTAATGTTAATAAAGTTACAAGCAAGTAGTGGATCTGATAACAAAACAACTGGCGTGGTTAAGTGATAGATGGGTAGATTTATAATCATCCCACATATCTGGTGATAGGTAGTCTTTAAACACCCACATTTAACAACATAAAGATTAGCTTTTTGCTTATTGTTTAACCAAACATCAGACAGGTGGATCTTGCCATTACCATATTCAAATATCATGATTTAGAACTATCATGTCGTGAAAATACCTTCTTACACTCAGTTTTATGCATATAAATGTATATATGTATATTTATTTTTTACCATAACTATTGGTAAATAGAATTAAAAAGTTATGACCAAATCTGGTGGTATATTTTTTATATTTTATCTTAAATTTTTCCCAAATTTCTGTATTTTTGGATTTTGTTCGACTTCCAAAATGAGTGATAAAAATAAACACATCAATACATGTCCAAATCAGAATCTCAAAGCAAAGCAAAAGCTTTGAACCTTAAGGGAAGTGAGGCTGAGTGCTAAAAAAGAATATGCTTCTCTAATTTAGCTAATTACATCCACCATTTGTGTTTTCAAAATTGAAAATAACAGGAACACAAAACTGGGTAAAATGTCATTAGTAAAATCAATCAAAACATCAATTTAACTTAAAAGTATTCATAATAGAATAATTTAGATCATATGTATATGATAAACAACAATATACAATAATCAGTATTTGAGATAAGTATAGACACGTCCAACTTACCGGTTCATATTCCAATTACTATCCAAAAAGCAGAGTAAAACGTTTTAAACTTGCAAATCAAGTCATTGAACTTATTTTTGAAAAAAGAGGCCAGGTGACCTGGAAGTTTAGCCACCTTTTGTGTAGCTAGTTTTACTCGCCAAGTATGTAACACAAATTAAGAAAGGGGGTACTTAATTGCAAATATACCCAAGGTAACTTTAGATGAGTGCTAGTTTCACTCGGCACGTTTGTAACAAAAATTAAGGGATACTTAATTGTAAATATGTGGAAGCGCGTGGCCTAGTGGTTAAGGCGTTGGACTCATGATTCGAAGGTCGTGGGTTCGATCCCTGGACCGGGCGATGTCTTGTGTCCTTGAGCAAGACACTTAATTTCACGTTGTTCCAGTTCACTCAGCTGAAAAATAAATGAGTACTAGCAAAATGCTGGGGGTTAACCCTGCGATGGACCGGCGTCCCATTCAGGGGAGAGTTTTGTACTCTCAGTCGCTTAACGCCACCGAAACCGGGATAAGCTCCGGTCTGATGGGCCTAATGGCTCGGGACAGACTTTAACTTAAATTGCAAATATATTCATAAAACTTTGAATTAAAAACCCATTCCAATGAAGATATTGCAATAAAACTATTGCCTATGGAAAGAGACCGGCGATATATACAGAATACTGTCTAATAAGGTGCTGAGATTTATTCTTAGGAGAACCAAAACATTCGATTTATTCTACAACCAATATTCCATCAATCATACGTAACACACGTGGCGGGTGTAGCTAACTAAACAGGAGGTGCTTACCCTTCCGGAGCACCCGGCCTTACTTCCCTGGTGGAAGTTCACGTGTCTAACCAAACTAGTCAGTTCCAAAGTTTCTACTTTGCGTCTGGATTGTGGCTCGGACATGGATAAATATGTTTGTTTTTGATTACACATATTAATAAGCGGCGTTCATCACATATTAATAAGCGGCGTTCATCAAATAGTTCACCGACTATTCAGTACTTTGCTTTGGGTTTGTTAAACTTGAAAATGGATCGTTATACATGCATTAGTTTTTTATTATTTATAACAATTAGCACATAAAAAATACTTATATTTTAATTTTAATTTTATCAAATATTTTTATCATTAAAAATATATTTTGGATCATAAATCACATTATGATGAATTGCGACGGGGTATGCCTTAACCGCCTAACATAAACATAATTTTTCATTTAAATAATCGTTCTTACAGTTGAATGCTAAAAAACAATCTTTCTGATTCAAATAATTTTGATATGTCAAATCAAAATAATGTCACGTTGATAAATTGAAGTTCAAAAGAGATTCCATGACGTCAAATTTTTTGTTGTATGACGTCATTTTTATTAAAAGTTAGAAAAACCGATAATATAATATCCAAACACTCATTCATAATTAAGAATATACCAATAAGAGTCAATGTAATTATATTTCTAGATAAGATAAGAATTTTTTAGATAAAAACATCCGGCTATTTTTCAATATTTTAATCACTACAAAACTTCTGTATGTTTGTCTGGCATTTTATTTTCAAATGATAATAACACAGATGGGAAAATATTACCTTTCTAACCAACATCAAAGTTTATTTTAAATGTCAATCGGAAATAAAATTGATACTTTATTATGAAAAATATTGATCATTACAAAAAAGATAAGGATCAAATTGGCGTAAAACTCAATCGTTTTATCAATAAATACCTTCAAAAGAAACGTATGACATTTTATCAATTGTAAAATTTGTAACATCTTTGTCGAAATATCCAAGTTCATGACTAGTAAATTATATAGCAGTATACAATACTAATTAAAGGCCATATTATTCAATGATATAGTTTATTGCAATGATTAAAGTACATAAGATATTCTAGACTTGTTATTGCTGTATAAATGTATTTTTATCAGACTGGGAAACTAAAGGAAGGTAGTATTCAAACGATAAACATGTATTGAGAAACCAAGGACACGGAACAAGTTAATAATAAAACAACAACAAAAAAGACGATACAAGAAAAATATATATTGAGACCACTGAATAAAAATATACCCACATTTGGCCAGGCATTAAAGTAAATATCAAGTGGTGTGATTATGTTATTATTATTATGGCCCTCGACCTTCCAAGTTTTTTAGAACAAGTGACCCATAAATACGCTCATTTGAAAAGCACATCCTGCTTAACTGCCTACACTTCCTGTTTTACTACCTTAATTTCTATGTAAGGAAAATGGAACTATGGGACATACCCAGGGCATTCCTGGACACAGACACATCAAACTAGTCAACAATACTGCAATGACGGTCATAAAACTTTTTGAGGGCCTTTATACGCCTAGGCTTGCAATATCTCTCGGTCAAGAATTTACTTACAGACAGCCTGCTTTGTTGTACAAAGTCCCCGTTGTGGGAACAAGCTCTACCATAGCGTATTATTATTAATAATTATTACAACTATCACAAAATACTGATTTTCTGTCTTCAGGTTATACATAGGTATAACTAGGAAAAACATTTAAAGGACATAAAACACATAAGTGAAAAAAAATGAAATTAATAAGCATCATGGAACATATTTCTCCGGGTTATTGGTTTCTATGGTTCCTGCACGGATTTCCGTTATTCTGTTGATGTGTAAATGGTATCTTTATTGTAAGCTTACTTTTTATTCTAATATTCAAAGTTGGGCGTGTGAAGATCTTTAAAGGAATTTCAATGAGTGCTCTACGACTTTTCAAAATAACGCGTTTGACAGCCACACAGTTTCATTCTGAAAATAGGGAAATTCTATTCTGTTTAAATGACATATTATACCAGTTTTAATTTTACAGCACTAGACGGCCGTGTCGGAATACGATTCCTCATCAGTAGTGCTTGGACCAAAATTATGAAACCAAAATTATTTTGAAGATGTTAAAAAGCTACCCAAAGGACCAAAATTTATTATACCAAATTAAGCTAAGGAAATA
This sequence comes from Anadara kagoshimensis, assembly GCA_021292105.1. Taxonomy (NCBI): domain Eukaryota; kingdom Metazoa; phylum Mollusca; class Bivalvia; order Arcoida; family Arcidae; genus Anadara; species Anadara kagoshimensis. Next base: position 50,221,907 of record CM037865.1, read on the forward strand.
CTTTGAATGAAAAGTTCCAATTATTTGTTATTTATTGCTTTTTTAATGTTGTTATATTTATTTCTGTACTATTTTTATTTCCACATATTAATAAATTCATAAACATATATTGAATTACAATCCTTGCGAAGGTACGCGTAAACCTTACCCTAAAATGCTTGACAATAACCTCTTGATATTTACAGTTCGTTAAGTTGGCTAATATGATTCCGTAAAATGAGAAATTACATTCAAGTTAGTGAAGTGTAAAAATGTTTACGAATATTGTTTTGAATTTGATTTTTTTATATCATTTTTTGTTTAGTTATCAACTTTTCATCAAAAAATGAGTTCGAATCACAATCCACAAAAGCAAAGCAAAACGTTTGAAACTGACAAAATGTAGGCCAGGCAATCAGAAAGGCTACGCCCATGTTCAAATTTGTAAATGAAAAGAACATAAACATGAATGTATGGGACGTCAATTATATTGAGGATAATTTCCGATACAGATAACTTAAAAGTTATCAACAATAATGTGATGACGGCCATGAAACATTTTGAGAGTCGTGATAAGCCTAGGTTTGCAATATCTTTGAGTTAACAATAAATTTCTAAGCAGTTTTGTACGTAGTATCAAGTGTGTTTTTATTTTTGTCTGTTTCAGTCTCTTCATTGGCGGTTTGCCAGTTTTTGCCATGCTTTTAAAAATGTAATTTGGATATAGATCGGCGAACTTGTGTTCAGTTTAGATAAACATAAAAAGAGATAGTATTTATGATATAACTGCAGTATTCGTGTCTGTATGTGCCATGTTTGTGTTTTATTTTTGATTATCATCAATTATTTAAGAGTGAATAATGATATTCTCGTACCAGCAAATATTTCAGATCATGTGTTTATGTGACATGTTTCGCACAGAAAGTAACAAGTATGTCAGCTATTGAATAGTGGTATTGTTATAATATTATGTCATCTATACTACGTAGCCCTGTGATATCACGATTATGTGATTCATTCAGCTATATGTAGATGTTCCTTACACTAGATATTGCACGATATTATACAAAACATGATGTCAATCCATGTTATTAGTTCTATTGATGATTTCAAGGTGCAGTGACCTAATAGATAACACGTCAGTCTACAAATCCAGTGTCTCTCACCCACTGTGAATTTGAGCCCCGCTCAGACCACATGTGGGAAAGTTACTTTTCCTTGCAGTTGGCTTTTACTGATTCATCTGGTATCAGTATAATGTGACTGGGGGAGTGGTACGCTTGTCTGCGGCGTACTGACTCTGTAATCTAGAACGTTAAAGTCGACTTTAGTGCGCGCTAGTACAAGGCAGAACATACAACACAATCGCACGTCACATGTATACACGAACTTTTTCATAGATTCATCCATGGCTATTAAGGAAATAGTTCTTGTCGCGTATAGCTAAAAAATTGCTGATGCGACGTTAAGCAACTATCAACGAACCAAACAACTATTGATGATTTGATCTGATAATTGGGAGCGTAAACAATATAAAAGAACGTGTCTGCAACAAGGTACATAAATGCTACCAAAGCACTTTTTTCACACAGAACATCCCTATATGATGTTATACAATAATTGCCCTCTAGGTATGTTGACATCTAGAATTGTCACCCGACTGAAGGGTGACAATTATAGATGTCCACATACCTAGAGGGCAATTATTATTTTATTATACCGAAACAAAGCTTACCATGTAAAATGACACGAACAACGTCAAAATTTTAAATTTAAATGCTGCCAGTTTACACTCTGAACCATCCGAGGGGGAGCGCCTTTAACGCTCGTCTGCATACCTTAGATTTTACAGAATCTAGGTTTACCTCTCTTTCCGTTTCCATCAAATACGTTTCCTGTATTTTCACTGAAGCTTGGTCCCTTTTTGTGTTTTCTGCATCTTTGTCATGTAGAATTAATTCCAAGTCCGCTTCCGACGAACTGCAAAGAACGACTGGCCGCCATTGTTATTGTTTACCAAATGACAACACGTTCCTGTTGTACTAGTTATTTCCCTTGTACCGGGTTATTACCGGGTGATAATAGTATTATCACATGGCTATGAGAGGTTGTCACACGTTGACAGCAATTTTGTGGAAAATATCTCATTTGTTACATGTCATGGGATTAGAAAACATCCAATGAAAAGTGTTTTAATATATGTGAGGTATAATAATTATAAAAACAACAAGTAGGAAAGATCTATACATTAGTTATATTCTCTGCACAGTATATGTATCTTAGATGTAATCAATTTATCTATTAATCTATTAGGCATAAAATAAATAATAATTTGTTAAAAAGAAATATTAGATCCAGTCAAATCAATTGAAAACACTATCTCAAAAATTGTACAAACAAACGAACGAGGAGTTCGCAATAAACGCATTTAGCGAGATAAATGATATACTATGTTACAAATAAGATCGTGTTAATAGTGTTTTATAGAACTTAAGTAGGTCATGAATGAAATCGCCTACTAGTATATTGCCAAAAACTTGTCATTAAAATCAAATATCAATATAACAAAACATGCTCAAATAGTCGAAAAATGCGCAATCGGAATTTATGATCAAATTGAATACATAAAGCAACAAAACATTCATCATATATATGAAACTGTGCTCATGTGAATACTGAAATATTATCAACATGTAACAATAAAATGTTAAAACCTGCATATACAGCACGGAAAACATGTAAGAAGTTTAAAACATTTAAATGTATTACGTTAGTTGACTCATATTACAAATAGGATGGCTTCACATGAAGAGAAGAGTATCCTATTGCCAGCCAACGAATTGATCAATCTAGATTTCAAATTCTACCCACGCTAAATACAAAATAATTATTGAATTTACATTATAGTCTTGGTAGTTGGCAAGACATACATGTATTTAAATATATTAGAATTTAAACTAAATATACACATGAAATGTGTTCCTGATATTCTGAATTCCAGGGTTAAGAATTTTTAAATTCTTAATCTAAAAGCGATCTTACAGAAAAAGAACAAAAAGAAAACAATATCTAATCAATCACTACCCTACCAAACCATAGCTAAACCACAATCCCAAACGCAAAATAAAACTTTGAAAACTGGGAAATTCGGTTGAACACGTGATATATAAGGTCGGGTGTTACGGAAATGTTAACTGTTCCTGTCTATCTAGCTACATCCACCACTAGTGGAACAAATATTGCGAATGAAACAAACGTGGAAATATTTATATAAATTATCTTACACATCTGTGTTATATTATTACTTTAAATCTAGAGGGCACAATAACAATAAATGAAATCATAGTTTCTAATCATTCTACTAATTTGTTATTTCAGATGAGGCGGGTAAAGCTAAATAGACAGAAGTTGCTTACCATCCCGGATCACCCCGTCTCACTTCATGGTTCAAGTCCGCACGTTTTACCTAATTTGCCAGTTTTCTTAGTTTTTACTTTGTTTTTGCATTTTGAGTTTAAAAACGTTGTATACACCAATGTTATACTGCTGAGATTAGAAAAAAATAAAAAATAAAATAAAAAAAAGTCAAATCAGATTCCAGTCCTTCAGATAATATCACATTCGTAGGTGAAACCTTTCCAAACAGGGTTTCTCAATTTCATTTAAATTTCATTAACGAAAGTAGTTATCTAATCAGTTTGGTTAATTAATGTTGATATGCTGCAGTAAATAATTTATAAAATGATAGCGTTTTAAATTAAATGATTATGTAACAAAAATTTACATAAGCTGAATTTCTATATTGGGTTATTCCGTATCACTAAAGCCGATTTTAAATGTATCTTGCCTGCTGTTTATAAACAACAACAAATCTCAATGATTGAAGCCAGACCATACACTGCACTTACGCTAAATCAAGGATTGACCATTGACAGAAGAGAGTCAATCACGTTTTGGCAGTAATTACCTGTGCCAAAACAAACTTTTAGCAACTTAATTACTTAGCCTTGCTAAGATCTCGGTCACCAAAACAAATATCAATAAATTCTATACATTTGATAAGATAATGCCAATTATCTGTGTTTAATTTTAAGCAGAAAAAAGTCGATTTAAATTGGCACAATGGAGTCATCAAACACTGTACTGGCGCGTAATTTATATAACGGAGTCAAGTTAAGTATCTTTAACAGATATCTGCTTTGTGGTTTTTATCATCTAGTTTTTAGCATTGTTTTAGAAAATATCATGTGGAAATTGATGAGTGTGTTTGTGTTTAACTTTGATAAACATTATAAACATTGTAATATATATGCATATATTTCAATTCATGTTCCTATGTGTCTTGTTTGTGTAAAATTTTGATTTACATCAATTATTATGAAAACTCTTATGCCTGTAAATATTGAAGACCACGTGATAATGTGTGACGTTTGGTAAACAAAGTGACAAAAACATCAGTCATTGAATGACTATAGTGTTATAATAAGTTGTCATATTTATACTTTATATCCCGATAATATGATTCAAATAAGCAGTTAGTTGATGCTATTTACATATAATTTAATTCTATGTATCTTTTCAATACCATCCTTTTTCGGTTTATTTGTGATAACCAATGTTGGTCACGTAATCAATAGCGAAAATGACGGACTACTTTTTGTGTTTGGTTGAAAAAGTATACAATGTAGCGCTTTCTACATGTTGTGATTTTTGCGATTTGTTTTGTTGTTTTGATAGCTCATTATGCCGATTTTTTATTTTGTAACAAAATCTAACCAATCAATTTGATCAAAGATGCAAATACAATGTCCGCCGTTGCCAGTTACTCTGTAGAATTTATTGTTAACAATCCACATCAGTGCTGTCCTCAACTTTCTGCTCCATATTCTGTAAACAACAGTACCTTTTTGTCGTCAGAATTCATGTCAAATTCCACTTCAACAACTGTATTTTTCAGTTCAAAAACTAATCGTGTCCACTGACTGATCAACGTGAAACTCCAGTACCGTAAAAACGTTCATCATCATGTTTGATCATTAAACATGTGTTGTCGTCGCCGTCGGCGGTTGTTAATGGTAACGATCTAATCATGCATCATAATTATATGACGTCATTTGTATTGATGCGCCATATGACGGTGGTAATTTGAATGTAAAGTGTTGTTCAAATCAATTTAATTATCATTAAAATTATAAATATTATTGCAAAATTGTTAATTGTTTTTTAATTAAATTATAAGAAATAACTTTGATATTTTTTGGTTTATCATTTTTAACCCCAAAAACCGGTGTGCAATCTTTTGTATAACCTGCTTCGCGGGGTAATACAGTTTGCACACCGCTTTTTGGGGTTAAAAATGATAAACCAAAAAAATATCAAAGTTATTTCTTAAAAAATATGTTACTGTTTTCATTCGAAAGCAAATATAATCTATGTTACTAGTATTTTTGGTTATTTGATATGATGATTATGATCGTAAACATATCAAAGAAGGTACATCGCAATTAAAATATTGAAATTGTGCAAAATCTCTGTCTTGCACACAAAACATATATAAACAAATCAGAGATTATTAGATTAACACATTAAATGTAGATTTGTTTTTAGTTTTATCTTTAGAAACATTGAATGAAATATGCATGTCAGGTAATAATAACATTGGTTAAAATTGATCCTAAGACTTTAAAAACCTTAGCTTGCTTAATTCTTAAGCTTATCATGCATGAAATAAATGGTAGTTTGTTGAAGTCAAATATCTACTCGGAGTACACACAAGTAATACAAGCAGTTAGTGAGACTAATGATATAAATCGTTATCGATAAGTCCATAGTTAGTTGTGTTTTATAGTGTTTGAGCATGGCACAACATCACGTAATCTACTAGCATTTCAAATTAAAACTTGTCATTAATTACATATATTGATATAACAACAAATTATTTCAGGTTAATATAGCCAAAAATGCGCATATCAGCCTGAACAACGACAAGTATCGCAATAAAATGTAAATCATTCATTTGAAACTGTGTACATGTAAATTTGGAGGATATACTATCAAGATGTAACGATCAATTGTGTTATAACATGCATATACACCACAAAATACATTATTTTACATGGGAGAAATTTAACACAATAAAATATATTGTGTAGGTTGACCCACATTACAAATAGAGTAAAGTATCTAATTCCAACAAATTAATCAACCCTGAGTATAAATTCTTCCAATATACGCTAAACACAAAATTTTTATAGCATTATTGGGATGGTTGTTGGAAAAAATTTTTAATACGTCCGAATTCAGCTTCGTACAAAAATAAATAGATTTCCCAGATATTCTGAATTCCAGAATAACAAATATGGAAATCTTCACTTTAGAGTAAGAACAAAGAAAATGTCTTGAAATAATAATCGAATCAATCACCTACCGGTCAATAGCCAAATCAAAATCCAAAAAGCAAAGTAAAATACTTTGAAAACTGAGAAATTCAGTTGAACATTTGAACTTCCAACAGGAAAGGGAACCAGGTTGGTCTGGAAGAGTAGGAAATACACCCGTCACGCGCGAACTTAAATTGAAAATGAAAGGAACATTGAAATATTTATATCGAATAATTTAACACATCTATTTTATAGCATAACTGTGAATCTAGAAGGAAGGCGAAGTAAATGAAACCATAAGAAATCAATCATTCTACGTACGAGTGTATTTGTTATATCAAACGTAGTGTGTGTAGCTACCTAGAAACCTAGAGAGGAAATGCTTACCATCCCAGAACACCCGGCCTTACTTCCATGGTGGAAGGTAATGTGTTTACTTTCCAAGTTTTCAAAGATTTTAATTTGATTGATTTTTGCATTGTGATTTGGGCATGTGCTGGCAAATTGATACTCTATATTTTTAAATATACAATAATAATTCAAGAATTAAATATAGGTTAACATCTAAAGCAATCTTTTTCCAAAATTTAATTTATAGCACTGATAAAAAAGTGAAAAAAATAATAAAAAAATAAAAACACCACTCAAATATCCAGTTCTTAAGATAATATCAGATTCGAAGGCGAAACGATTGCAATAAGGGTTTTTCAATTTCAGTTAAATTTCATGAACAAATGTAGTTATCTAATCAGTTTGGTAAAATAATGTTTATATGCCGCAGTAAATAATTTATAAAATGATACCGTTTTAAATTAAATGATTATGTAACTAATAATTTACGAAGTGTGAATTATCATCTTATATTTAAAATCCCTTCCTGAAATAAAAACGACCAATCACTGAAGCAGAAATTCTAATAATACCTTCTATCAAAATTGTACGCTAAAGTACATAATAATGATCGAGTATGTCTGTACTGTTCGAAAATGTCGTGCAAATAAGGTATATCAATTTCATTTATAATTGCAAACCAAATTGTCTTATTAATATCCACATTGTATGTTTGTTTTTGATGATAATAAAGCAGATTAGTAATGAATTTATAAGCGACTTCAAAGAGTTTTCCAAATTAAATATAAATGTAACAATAATTACCAAGATTGAATTAACATTCATATTTTTAAGTTTCAATAACTAAGCAATAAAGACCAATAAGACCTAGGAACCCTCCCTCTGGTCAAGATAACCCTTTCCCGAATTAAAGTTGTTGTATGTAACCAACGAAAAACGTGTAAAATGTATACATAAAATTTGGAGTCTACAGGTGTTAAGTGCTATGGATAAAACTTAATGTTGAATTACGTAAGTATTACCCTAATCAACACACTCTTGTTGATACAGTAAGTAAGACAACTCAGAGACAAACAAAATAACCGTGGTTACAATATGAATGTGAACATGGCTTTAGCCAGTATCATACAACATATTAATTATATTAATCTAACTTTCAGCTTTTATAGCAAGTAACGGCAAAAGAAAAGTAACACTAGTAAAGGTATTGCATAATTTGTGTTCATATTAAAAAAATTAGATTATTCCATATCCATGAAGCCGATTTTAAATTTATCTTTTCTGCTGTTGATAAACAGACACGAATCTGTATGGAATTGATTGAACCCAGACCGTACAATGCACCCACGCTAAATCAAGGAATGGCCATTGCCAGAAGAACGTCAATCACGTATTGGCAGTTATTATCTGTGTTAAACAAACCCGTGGTAATCTTATCGTCTGCTTCCCACAGTTTGGTAACTTAATTATTAGCTGCTAGATTGAAGGCAATAATGTAAGCTGTCAGAAACTAAAAATACTGCATAGCAATAAAAATTTTCTTGACATTTTAAATTCATTGGCGTAAAACTTTTAGAACCTTAATTAAGATTCCGGTCACCAAAACAAACATTATCAATAAATTCTATACATTAAATAAGATAACTGACAAATATCTGTGTTTAATTCCAAGCTGAATCTATTAAAGTCGAATAAAATTGGCATCATGGAGTCATTAAACACATTATTGATGCGTAATTTATTTTTTTAAACAGTAGTAACGGAGAAAGATTTTAGTATCGTTTACAAATATCTGCTACGCAATTTTATATAATCTACTTAAAAGAAAACAATTTACGAATTTAAATACGTAGATGATACTGACAAAGAAATATAGCTTTGGATACCAACATGGTTTATTCACCACAACACAAACATACCAGTCCATGATCAAATCGCAACCCTAAAGCGAAGTAAAACTTTGATACCGACAAATTATACGATATAAAATATCAACTACAACTATTACAAATAAATATTTTAAATAATATTTAAACTTTTCGATGATAATTAAAATGCAATTAGTTAATAGCTGTGTTGACTATTTTTATTTCCTGTTTATACTTTGTAGCAGTAAGTTTGTTTGGTCAAATATTCTGTTATAATAATTTTCAAAAACCCTAATTTTATCTTTAGCAGTAAGTAAGAATGGGGACAAATTCTGTTATAAATATTTTCGTCATATTAGTGATCGTTTAGGCTCGGTATCTATTTTCTCCATAGCTTGTATTTGAGATAAAACATTCCAGTTAAAGGCACTATACTATGAAAGGATGCTCTAACATCATCTCCAGATGGTATCATGCTTCCCTCCATATGCGACAGAAAGATGAAAAAAACTAAAATTTAGGTCATTGTTTCGAGTGACGTTGGTTATATTCTAATAAAGAAGTTTGTCCTTGTATTTTTTAAAGTCATTGACTTGTTTAAAGCATAATAAACTTTTATAGCTTTGTTCATGCGGCCAGGTTTTGCTTACATGTATGTCACAGGAAAAGTAAAAAGATGATAGAGTTTGAATTACTTTCAGAGTACAGCCCTGTCAAAAGTGTATCGCTACGCTAACAAATAGGAGTCGATGCTTTGCTACCGAGTGCTGGCTGAAATAAAGAAAGCAACTGTTCAAAAAGGCTGCCGGCTCAATTTATCAGTAGTGTTTTGTTAGCTACATCGACTCCTACTTGTTCCTGTATATAAGGGAAATTAGACCGGGTGCCCTAGAAGGGCAAATACCTCTACACGTTTAAGGTATTGGAGATAAGTCTAAACGGTTTTTTTGTATCTAGGAATGGTGCATATTATACTCATTTGATTAACACCGTGGATGAACTGTCAATTCGTTTGAATTAATCTGAATTAAAGTCACTTATTTTTAATTTCAAAATTGCAGCTGAAAAAATGGAATCGTTAGAGGACAAAAGGCATTCTAAATAAACACTGGACATAGTTACGAAACAGATCCAATCACGCGATTCAAATATATTTGTAATATGCCACTTTTTTTGTAATCAATAACCTATTATTGATATCGTTTTTTTTATTTTACCAAGCATAAAACTTACTTTGGTCACTGTAATAGAAAATACAGTGAAATAGTCGGAATGTAAAATATATGGAAATTAATTTTCATTACGAGCTACCACAACGGTATTTGAAACATGTATCTTTATACCTTTGATTGTCTACTTGTGTGATGTCATCATCATGTAGATAAAAATTAAACCCAAGAAATTTAATTGCCGAATAAATCAAGCATTAAATAAATGACAATTTGTTGAAGCCAAATATTTACTCAGAACCAGTCGAATCAATTCAAAATACTATCTCAGAAAGAATATACGTAATTTATACATTTAGTGAGACAAATGATTTACCACGTCACGAATAGGATATTGTTTTATAATACTGTAACAGGTCATGAATCCAATCGCCTACTCGTATTTCACAAAAAAAAACTTGTCATTAAAATGTTGGTGTTGATATAACAAAGACAAATAATCAGATGGCCGACAAATCAGCAATTGGAATGAATGATTAAATTGAACATCAACACATGGCCAAATAAAACATCTCAATTATTAAATTGAAATTGTGTACATGTGAATTTGGAAGAAAAAAATCAACATGTAACAATCAATTGTATTAAAACATACTTATATAGCACGGGATACAAAGTTTGAAATGTTTGAGTTTTATCTCAATTAAATGTATTACGTTAGTATAATCATATTAGAAAGAGAATCCATGTGTAAAGTATCATATTCTATTGCCAAACATCAAATTAATCAATCCAGACAACCAATCCTACCCACACTTAATGCAAAAAAGAGTAATTAATTAATTATCAAGGCTTGGCAGTTGGTGGCAAGATATGTATTAATTTGTCAAGACTTAAACTACGTATACATATATAAAGATGTTCCTGATATCCTAAACTCAAGGGTAAAGATTTTTCAAATTCTTTATCTAGAAACGATCTTACTGAAAACTATAGCCAAACAAAAGATTGATAAACCAATATCTTATCAATCACAAGCCTATAAAATTACAGCAATCCCAAACGCAAAGTCAAACTGTAAAAACTGACAAATTCAGTTGAGCACGTAAGCTTTCACGGGGTATATAAGGTCGAGTGTTACAAAAGGGTTATCACTTCCTGTCTACCTAACTGCACCCAACACCACTAATGAATATATAGAATAAAAATGGAAATATGTATATAGAATTATCTGACACACCTTTTTATATCTTCATTTTCAACCAAGAAGGCGAAATAAATGGAATAATACAGTAATTTAGCATTCTACTAATTTGTTACTTCATGCATTGTAATTAATTTCATTGCTATTTTTCTTGCAGTTTTGTTCATGCTGTGAGTTGTGTGTACTTAGTGCAACTAAGTTATTATTTAATCACTGACTTTCATTTTTTTCGAGGTAACCAAGTAGTCCAATAGGCATTATAAATAATAAATGCTCAGGTGAAAAAAAAAGTTTCTTCTTTAGGCGGGTCAAGCTGATACACAGGAGTTGCTTATCATAACGTATCACCCGGTCTCACTTCATGCTGGAATTACCTAATTTGCCAGTTATCTGAGTTATTACTAAGGTGTTTCGCATTGTGATTTTGGTTGATATGTACGCTTTTTGTTATTTTTACATTTTAACAACTACAATTATCTTTCAAAATAAAAGATACGTTTACATCTAAACAAATGTTATACGGCACAGATTAGAAAAATAATTAAAAAAATATCAGACTCGTAGGTGAAACCATTCCAAATAGTGTTTCTTAATTTCATTTAAATTTCATTAACAAAAGTAGTTATCTAATCAGTTTGGTTAAATAATGGTTATATGCTGCAGTAAATAATCTATAAAATGATACCGTTTTAAATTAAATGGTTATGTAACAAATAATTACTGAAGAGTAAATAACCATTTTATATTTAAAATCCAATTTTTAAATAAAAACAATATATCAGTAAAACAGAAATATGAGTTACTAATCATTCAAGTAATTAGGTTTTTCATACGTAATGTGTGCAACTATCTAGACAGGAGGCGCTTACCATCCCGGAACACCAGGCCTCACTTCTCTGGTTTAAGCTTACGTATTTTTCTCAGTTTTTACATTTTTTTGCATTGTGATTTGGACGTGTGCTGGCAAATTGATACTCTATATTTCAAAGGATGCAATTCTCTTTCAAGAAGAATTAAATATGGGTTAACATCTAAAGCAATCTTTTTCCAAATTTAATTCATAGCACTGATTAGAAATTGATAAAAAATAAATAAAAACACCAATCAAATATCCAGTTTTTAAGATAATATCAGATTCGTAGGCGAAACTATTCCAAAAAGGGTATTTCAATTTTGTTTAAATTTCATGAACAAAAGTAGTTATCTAATCAGTTTGCTAAATTAATGTTTACTTGCTACATTAAATAATCTATAAAATGATACCGTTTTAAATTAAATTATTGTGTAACAAAGAATTTACGAAAAATGAATTATCATTTTATATTTAAAATTCCATCTTTAAATAAAAAACATCAGAAATAAGAGTTACTAATCATTCAACGAATTAGTTATTTTATACGTAGTGTGTGCAGCTATCTAGACAGAGCCGCTTACCATCCAGAACACCCAGTCTCACTTCTCTGGTATAAGCTTACGTATTTTTTAATTTGTAAGTTTTCTCACTTTGTACGTTGTATTTTTGCATTGTGATTTGAGATGTGCTGGCAATTTGATACTCTATATTTCAAAGGATGCAATTATCCTTCAGAAAGAATTAAATAAAGGTTAACATCTAAAGGATTTTTTTCCAAATTTAATTTATAGCACTGATTAGAAATTGATAAAAAAATAAATAAAAACACCAATCAACATCCAGTTTCTAAGATAATATCAGATTTGTAGGCGAAACCATTCCAAACAGAGTTCCTTAATTTCATTTAAATTTCATTAACAAAAGTAGTTATCTAATCAGTTTTGTTAATTAATGTTTATATGCTGCAGTAAATAATTTATAAAATGATACCGTTTTAAATTAAATGATTATGTAACAAATAATTAATGAAGAGTAAATAACCATTTTATATTTAAAATCCAATTCTTAAATAAAAACAATAAATCACGAAAACAGAAAAGGAGATTCTTATAAAGCTTCCATCATAATTATATGTTACCATGCATAATATATTAACCTAACTTGTCAGTTCCAAAGTTTTTACTTTGCTACTGAATTGTGATTCGGACATGGAGTAGAATGTTTGTGTTTGATGTATATCAGTTTCTTATGTTTATTTTTCTATGCTAATTCTTTTAATCAATAGATATTTACATGGTATGTTTATTTTTGATGATTATATAGTAAAGTAGATTAGTTATAAATTTATCAGCGACTTTTAATATTGTTTTTAAATTAAATATTCGTGTAACAAAAATCAAGATTGAATTAACATTTCGGAAGTCCTAAATAACTAAGTATTGAAGCAAATTTGTTAAAAATCAAACAGACTATTCCGCTTCAGGGTTTGGACAGAGTTATGTGATAAAAACAACAGGACGCCATACGATAACTCCATCGGGCCCAAATAATCCTTCTCGCAGGTTTTTGTTTTTCATGGACGAACAAAATTGTAAAATCTATTTATATAGTTGGAAAAAAATAAAAATAACTACAGTTCTTAACCTACAAAATGTTTACGAAAAGCCTGAATGTTAAGTTACTTCAGTAGAACCAATATGAGCCACCCTATTTTAACTACAGTCAAATGATAACCCCGAAGCAGAAACTAACGAAACACCCGTAGATACGATTTAAATATTGACATTGTTGTAGCCCGTATCTTCTAACCTATTAGTACATTTATTTCAAATTTCAACGATTAAAACAAAAAAGGAGAAAGAAAAGTAACACTAGTTAACGTATTGCATAATATGTGTTCACATTACAAATAGGATTATTCCATATCACTGAAGCCGATTTTAGATTATCTTGCCTGCTATTGATTAACAGCCACGAATCTGTATAAAACTGATTGAATCCAGATCGTACACTGCACCCACGCTAAATCAAGGAATGACCATTGCCAGAAGAGCGTCAATCACGTTTTGGCAGTAATTACATGTGCCAAAACAAAACCCTCTGGTTATCTTATCGTCTGCTTCTCACAACGTTCGGTAACTTAATTACTTAGCTTGCTAGATTGCAGGGCATTATTTTTAAGCTGTCAGAAACTAAAAACTGCATATAATAACGAGATTTTCTTGACATTTTAAATTCATTGGCGTAAAACTTTTAAAAACTTAATTAAGATTTCGGTCACCAAAAGAAACATTATCAATAAATTCTATACATTTAATAAGATAACTGACAAATATCTGTGTTTAATTCCAAGCTGAATCTATTAAAGTCAATTTAAATTGGCATCATGGAGTCATCAAACACATTATTGATGCGTAATTTATATTTTTAAACAGCATTAATGGAATCAGGATAAAGTATCGTTTACAAATATCTGCTACGCGATTTTATATCGTCTGCTTAAACATAGATGATAGCTATTTAAGCTTAAAACACGGAGCATGATAATGACCAATACAACAGGTACATGACAATGATAATTACAACAAGAACACGCACATGACAGTTGGCAATATAGTCAAGAACACGTACATGACAGTGGGCAATATAGCCAAGAACACGTATGTGACTGTGGGAAATATAGCTAAGAACACGTACATCACTGTGGAGATTATAGCCAAGAACATGTACATTACATTGGGCAATCTATCCAAGAGCACGTGTATGGCAATAGTTAAAACATGGAAGAATACGTACATGACAATGGTCACAACAAGCAAATGCAAGTGCATGACAATTGTCAAAACAACGAAGAACAAGTACAAGAAAGTTGAGCTAAAAGACGCAACAACAAATAAAAAGACAACCAAATCAAGATAGGAAACGGTGATCACATATAAACACCAAATATAGAAAAGCCAAAGGGATCGTCACTAATTATATAATACATAATGCAAAATAGTTTGGTTTTATAGTAAATTAGTTCGTTCCTTCAACCATCTCGCAGATTCAGAATGAATAACGATTTTCTTTAACAATCAAAACTCATTTGCAAAAAGTGTTGATAACTAAACCAATTGCTTTGGCAAATGAACAAGATCAAGATGTTTACTATCAAAACACACATACCGGTATATGTCTAAATAACAAGTCAAAAAATCAAAACTTATAAATACTGGTAAATTAGGTAAAACACGTAAACTTTCACCATGTAATCGAAAACAAACATACTAATCCATGTCCGAATCATAATCCAGAAGCAAAGTAAAAACTTTGGAACTAACAAGTTAGGTTAGACACGTGAAGTTCCACCAGGGAAGTGAGGCCGGATGCTCCGGAAGGGTAAGCACCTCCTGTTAAGCTTTGTGCCCCTTAATAGAAAGTACCTCCTGTTTTGCTAGCTATACCCTTAACTTGTCATATTCATATATATGTAAATATCATCAGATGTAAACTTTTACAAGATAGATGATTAAAATGATATATTTCTTCCCCTCTATTTCCTACACAAAGGTGGGTAAAGCATGAGAAATTATATCATCTATGGGAGTTACGTTGATAAAATTTTGTCAGATTAATGTTTCAAACAGAAATTTCGGTAACGTTTATTACACAGGGAACGTCAAAAAAAGAGGAAAGGGTGAAATACTACTATTACTGATTTAGTACATCACATGTTAATTTCTTGAATAATCATTGGATAACTACATGAATACTATTTCATGTAGAAATCATCTGTCCTTGACAACGCATAGCAGCGGGACTATACCTAGGTATACCCAGGTATAGTCCCCCGACATCCAAGTATAGGATCGAGGCCACAAAGCATTCGTTTAATATTTTAAATGAATCTCTGAGAGCCAGGAAAATTGATGGTGAGTTTGGATCTATGGAGATCGATCAAATCAACAATATTTTGTGCGATTTTTATACAAATGTCCGACCCAAGGAGAATGAAATTTATTCCAAATGTTGAATAAAGTAAACAATTTATCTGAGAATTAATTCTCTCTCCAAAACAAAGACATATGATGTACTAAATCTATTATGGACCTCTCCCGAGGGAATTGTTCTCCTATAGTGTTGTCTGGAGAGGTATAGTGACCGAGCCGATAGGTCCATAATAGATTAATATATGAACGATTTAATTAATCACTAAGTTTTGATCCCTATTTTTAATTTGTTTCGATATGGTTTATTATACCAGCATCTATAGGTTAAGAAGATAAAAATGTAAAAGTTGCTAAAATGTACTACATAATCAAATTATTGTCAGTTATGGAGGTATCAAATGTGAGATCCTTCAATAGTGATGATATTGGATCCATAGTTTGAAAGTTTAAACCATTTACATTAAATTCCGGGATCTTAATTACATTAGTATACTGAAGACCATTTATTCATTTATATTTTAAAATTACAATCCGAAACGTAATTATTGAAAATTTCTAGTAGCCAATGAAATAAAAAATAAATAGAAAAACGACATAAGGCGTTAGGCGTTTCATACATATTATATTGTATTTAAAATACATATTGACATATTACAAACCTCGTAACACACTTTTCGAAAGGTTACAGCGCATTTTAAAAAGTATTAATCAAAGACAAACATACTAATCCATGTCCGAATAACAATCCAGAAGCAAAGTAAAAACTTTGGAACTGACAAGTTAGGTTAGACACGTGAACTTCCACCAGGGAAGTGAGGCCGGGTGCTCCGGAAGGGTAAGCACCTCCTGTATTAAGGTATTTCATAACTGAGAATTTCAAACACGTAATAATAAAATAATGTATTTAAAACTCATAAAAAGCACATTTTGAATATGTTATGACGCATTCCAGGAGGTGTAATGTTGTAATTTAAATATATGATTACGTACTAAAAACATTTTATGAAGTATTTCAAATCTAAACTATCAACAATAGGCGCCTGCTTGATGGACTGTTAGACTTTACTGAACAACTGTTAAATTGTCAACAGTTGACGATAGAAGCTTTCCTTCTACACTCTGCGTACACTTGAGAAGTGTTAGATTGTTAGACAACAATGGACACCTGCTGAAACGTCTGCTTATGCAATTTGATCAGATATAATAAACGCATATCAAGCATTGACTTGTCTATCTATCAGAAAATAATCACCTAATAGACTGTCGGATCTTAGAAAATCAAGTACCTTTAGGACCATCAAATCACATTGAACACCGGTTCATTATTAAATCTGCTTGTCACCTGGGATTTTACAGTCTAGCAGCTACTCAGTATGATCTGATAATCTACATGTTCTTAGTAAAGAAGCTTAGCAGTTATCAATTTGAAATGACAGTGGGTAGGTAAGCCTAAAAAAGAGGGTAAACAACGTATAAACAAATTTAAATAGGTATAATTAAATTTTAATACTATCCAGTATTGTAATTTTATTATATCTATGATCCTACAGACAGATTTTTGACGTCATATTAGCTGACGTCATATTGTGCAGAAAATGTTCATGCAAGGTTATCTACCGGCGGTTGCCATTGACAATCAGCTGTGTTCCGCTTTTAGATTAATGCGCCATTTTTTGTTTTAATGCGGTTTTTTTCATGTGTATAATTTAAAGATTACATGAATGTTATGAATATTGAACTTATTTTTGATTTTAATGATAAGGACTGATTGTAATTGTTTTTTTTTCTATCTATGGACCCCATAGATAGAAAAAAATTACAATCATTCCTTAAACAAACACTTTATCAAATAGTAAATGGGTACAATTATTTTGAAAATTATTATTACATTTGAAATACCTGATAAAGCATGTCAAAACTCGAGATTACGCATTCCGAATATGTAATTTCGCATTACAGGTACGAAATAATTTTAATGGATTTCAAAACAAGTTATTACGTTTTAAAACACAACATTTTACTCCTCAGATTAGAAATTACATATTTTAAATCCGTACATATACGTATTACAAACGTTCATACCAATTAAAAAAAGTTGACTGTCATACAACACTGGACATCTGCTTGATTATCGAATCATATTGGACACCTGTTAAAACACACTCCTCCACTGTTAGGTTGTCGTCAGATGATGTTTAACGCCTTGAAGATTCCTACGTAATTACGTATTTAAAA
Organism: Anadara kagoshimensis; assembly: GCA_021292105.1. Classification (NCBI taxonomy): domain Eukaryota; kingdom Metazoa; phylum Mollusca; class Bivalvia; order Arcoida; family Arcidae; genus Anadara; species Anadara kagoshimensis. The sequence goes on from CM037865.1 coordinate 50,239,878, forward strand.
TATGATATTACAATTTTGAAATTCTAATGAATTTTCCGATACCGCAAGGCATCTTTTGGGAAAAATGTTATTATTTCTGAAAAACAATTATACCCCATCAGTAAGAATATTACTGGAACTAACATGCTTAACAACAATTTTGGTTTAAACAAAAACTGCTATATTAAAATATGAATTGACAACCTTTTGTACCTTCTTCATAACTTTATTAATTTTTGTATAAGATAAAATCAGCGTGTGATTCAAATGATATTTTTAAACCTTCGGTTTTCATAACCAGTTAAGTTACTTTATGTAACAAATGCCATCCTTATTAAATTGTTTTCCCTTTTAACTATTTAAAAAAGCCCAGAGCACCCGGCCTCACTTCATTGGTAGACATTCACGTGTTTAACCTCACTTGTCAGTTTTAAAATTTTTGCTTTGCTTCTGGATTGTGATTGTGACATAGATCAGTATGTTTGTTTTTGATTAATAAACCATTTATTCTTACATTGCCAAGAATATATTGCATTCATATAGTATGTATGGGAAGTTATCACGGCATTTGAATGAGAACATATAGTATATTATTGTTCAAAGGTCAGCTTACTGTAAACCAACTTTTATTCGCGGATATTAACTTTCGCGATTCTCTTACCAAAACAATTTCGCGACTATTAACGTTCGCGATATGGTCTTTAGCTGAATATTTGGTATAAATAAAACCATTTTCATAAACAAAGATAAGAAGATGGTAATGCCCAGAGTCTTGTGTATTAACAATGCTTAAAAGGAGAAATGGGTGAAAACCCGTTTCTACTATAATTGTTGAATGTATTTTCGTTCATATCTGCTCATACTACCGGTATATAGGGTTTCATGTGATGTGATGTGAAATATGTGTTTCTGATCCACAGGGTTTCCCGTATCGTCCCTTTTGATTTTCCAATGTAGTATCTCTCTACCTCATCCTAATATCACGTTTCTTATTTATAACTTAAATCAATGACATAATAATCGTTTAATGCGAGAACATTAGCAAAATTGATAACTTTATTTAAAATCACCGATGATGGCAGTGATGCAATCTTTGTTTACAAACCCTGTTTATATGTTTCAAATGATTGGGAAAAAACGAATCCTACACCAATAGCAGTGAAGCACAGTGACATCTACAATTTAATAGCCTATCGCCAATAATATATTATTAGCGTCAAGAGCTCGTTGAAGCTTATTCTGTTGAGGAATATGTTCAGTATTAGATATTTCTATCGTGCATTGTTACTGGTGTAGTAAAGTCTATATATCTCACAGACATGAAAACAAATTGAGAATCATCGGAGGTCACCATGTAGAGAACTTGCATCGCAAACTAAGCAAACTAAGAATTTTAATACATTACAAATGTTAATACTAGGATGATAGAAGAAATGACTTTTTCTAGTTTCTGTATAAACCAAATAAGAAAAGTGTATCCCATGATAATGTTCAATCTTGCATTGAACTTTTAATTTTTCAAACTTCGACCGGATATGTTTGCAACTGTTATATGAAACCAACTCTAGACATATTTTCATAAGAAAAAAGGATTATAAGAATCTATTGTGAGTTTATCCTAGACAATTTTAGCCATAGTCTGCAAAAGCGTATCCTTTGACTCCCTCTTGTGACATTTCCCTTTTCTACATGATACTCATAATAAATTTTCATAGTCTTTCCCCCATTTTCATTACCCAAATAGAGACCATGGTTTCGACAACCGATTAAGGTATAAAGCATACAGTTAATATATTTCATTATTTCTGAATTCAAGAAAATCCCATCATGCATACCTTTGTATTAGTCTAAGTCTATCTAAGGCTTTTTCTTCTTTATCTTCGTTCCAACCTGCAAAATCAAATAAAACTCTATTAAGTAAAAAAATAATTACATTTTATCACAATAATAATATATTGTAGAGTGTAAAATGAGAGAAGTCCTCTTTCCAACGTGCACATAAACACGTCATTTTGTAAACATATCACATTTTATCACATTAATAATATAAGGTAGACGGCGTAAAATTAAAATAATCCTCTTTCCAACCTGCAAATAAATACGTCATTTAGTAAATATATCACATATTTTATTACATTAATAATATAAGGTAGACAGGATGAAATTAAAATAATCCTCTTTCTAACCTGCAAAACACATTATTAAGTCAATGATAATTATATTTGATCACATTTTTCATACTGATGCAGACCAAACTTTTTTATGAAAAAATGAAATGCTGCTTAATGTCTAATATAGTTCGTCTTATTCCCGATGAGATCGTCATCGAAAGGTTTTTTATAGAGTTGATGTACAGGTGAGCTACACTAATGATCAGTTGTTTTGGAACTCCTGTTAAATACCTACTGCAACGACAATGCAAATTTAAGAACACGCGAATTTATATGTGTTCTATCCGCAACATATTCCAATAGTCAATGTTAAAAGTTTAAAGGTCAATTAAAAATAAGAAAGAAAATTCTGTAATCTGTAACTGCCGACATAACTATCAACATAATAACAATATATATGATAAAAAAGTTAAACAGGACAAGACAAAAAAGGACAAATACAGGATAACCACATATTGATACTACTGAGTATACAATTAACTACCAGTAATGTGCCTGTAATACTAGGAAAGGGGTCACAGCCATCACAATTATTTTACAAAAAGAAAACAAATTATTCAAAACATCATAAGACATCAGTCGCACTTCACATGCATACATGAACGTGTTCATAGATTAATCCATCGAGATTAATTAAGTAGTAATCGTCGTGAAAAGCTGACAAATCGCTGATGCAACATTAAGCAACATCCAACAACAACAACAACAACCTACACGTACAGTATATGTTACATATATAATAATTTGATATTACTAATGTTAATTTGCAAAACAATATTGTAAAGAAACTGATTGGCTCTTTTCCAAAGAGGAAATGGCTACCATTGAGAGATTTTTACTTCCTCGCTTACCAGAAACCCTTTAACTAAACTACACAATAGGAATTGCTAATTAACATATATGTTTAATATTACCCCAATCAATGCGTTAAGTAACATGTTTAACTCATTGAAAATGCACACCAAACATAAAAGAAGTTTCTTATGAACCAGAACAATAGTTAATAATATAAAAAAATTAGCTAACCACTTCAGTTCCATTTAGGTGGTCATTTAGTCAGTGAATCTAAAACATTTCAGGGCATCGGTAAGACCTCCAAAATATCGTCTAGTAAATAGTACAATAAAATAATTTATTGTTGCAACGCATTCAGATTATCAGTACACAGAAAGCCTAAAACTACAACGCAGTAAATGCGTTAGATTTTAATAAGATTTTCATTGAGAAAACAAAAGCATACATTGACTGATGTTTTGTGAAATATATTCTATTTTTGTAGATATTTAAAACAACAGAATCATTGAGTGATTAGTCTTATGATTGACAACTTCCTTTCTATCAGCAGACGACAAGACAGATGCATGTGTTTTTCTGTTACATCTCAACTATTTAGATGTTTTTTGAATAAGCCATGATGTTATATGTACCTATTAGACAATTCCTCATCTATCACAGAGAGTAATGGCTTGGAAACAAATTAAAATGAACAGCATCTTGAGACATTTCAAATAATTTGTAAAATTTTTAAATTGTGCAAAGAAAAAAGATATTGATTACAAAGATCAAGATCAAGGGAAATAGAATATATTATTGTGTCTATGAAGACATGATAAATTGAATGTGAATAATTGAAACGACAAAATTGGATGTTGTAGAAATAAAAATATTTAAAGACATCAAAAGGAGAATCGGGAAAATGTATGAAGCAGAACCGCAACTTGGTTATATAGGGTTCAATGAAACATGTTTTTCATTATTTTACCTCTTTGACAGGGATTAGTATGATTGTTTTTTATTAAATATATAATGCCTGCCTTAATTATCTACCTCTCGAATTGATCGTAACGTTAAGGGTAAAGTTGCTCCAGTTATTGCTAAACACATGTGATTCATCTTCCTAATCAAAAACAAACATACTGTGTCCAAATGTCCAAATCACAATCCAAAAGCAAAATAAAAACTTTGGAACTGACAAGTCAGGTTAGACAAGTGAATTTTCACCAGGGAGGTGAGACCGGGTGCTAAATTTTGTTCTCATTATCACACAAGATAAAGTGTATGAAGAAAAATGTCAATATTGCGAAATGACAAAGGTTGACTAGAGCGTTCCATAGTTCTATGTTCCTTTCATTCTCAATTTTAATTGCAAATGTGGCGGGTGAAGCTAATTAAACAGGAGGTTCTCACCCTGATGATACAATTGCCTCATTCACGCGTTTAATTTAATTTGCCAGTCTTTTTCTTTACTTTGAGCTTTTAATTTAAACATGAATTTTAATGTTTATTTTTGATTAATTTATCAGTTTTATCAACTTTATTTTGGGATTGTGATTTAGACATGGCTTGATATGTTTGTTTTTGATGATTACAAACGGTATGGAATAAAGTAGGTGGATATATTACATGTATCATAGTCAACAAATGATCACGTTTATCTCTTTGTGTTTATCAATTAATTTCTGTTTGCAAGGTGCAAATATTTGTTCTTATACACAGCTATTCATTTTATAGTCGTGGACAGGAAATTAATTCTAAAGCAATCAAATAATTTATAGAAATGGACATAATTATTGAAACATTGAACTGTTTTGATTTCATTCAGTTTTTATTGATCATTTTTGGCCTGAAGTATAAATGTTTATTCCAGACTCAAATGACGATATCATTAACATAGATGAGAATATCACAAACAAATGAAGAAAAGTAAATACTGGTACTTAACTTTTCATAAAACAGTGTTTAGATTTATGGTCATCAAATACAAAAAAAACCAACTATCAGCTCTGCAATTACCCATCAAAAACCATATGGTCCAAATATAAAAATGCTACCTTTATATTTGAGAAGCACTTCTCTATATTTTATTATGTAACGTACTAAACAGGTATGATGGAGTTATAAATATCGAAAAACAGTGTTTTGACATGTTGTCGGGCTAAATAAAAACTTGTGATGTGTTTATGTTTTCAGAGCATGACACTTTTTATACATGAAAGTTAGTCATTGAAATGCCCATATACAATGCACAAACGAGAATGAAAAAGATAATGCAATAAACTGTATACAGCTCATTCCATAATGAGACGTCACGCCCTAATTTCCATAAAGAAACGTCACTCCAAGTGAAAAAATATTAGGAACAAAAATATAAATACAATGAATGCATTTCATTTAGAAATGATTATTTATAATCTGTGACATTGCGTGATATTAACACAAGCTTTTTCACAGCTAGTATTTTGTTGAAGCACCCATTTCTTGAAAAACATTTGTAACACGATGAGGGAGTGTGCGTTACAAATTTTGACATTCTGTTTTCTTTATCTTATACTGGTGCTTTTTGCAGACTGTCAAAGCTCTTTAAAATTGACGATTTCTGAGTATCTTCGGCTTCTTTCTTTTTAGGAAGCCCAACAAAGTCTCAATGGAACGCATGTTAGGAGGATTGCCCGGTCAGTTAGGGAAATATCATTGTTACTTTTTCGCACTTCACAGTGAAAGATCCTGTTCAAATTCATGTTCGGGAAATTATGTCATGTTAAGGCGTAGTTGTGTGCCTAAGATAGTTACTGACACCTTAAATAGTCAACGCTGCCAAACATATACAATAAATGATTTACGAATTTATTGTGAAAGTTTTTTTTTGTCGAAAAACAATTCATCTTTCTGCAAGGCCTTGATGGCTTATGCGCCTAAATTGACGAAAATTCTTAGCGATATGACTTCAATAGAAAAATTATATGACTCCCTTAAAAAATTCTAAATCGTCAACAGAGATTTGGTAGTCTGTCGAAAATCGCTGGTATTAGATAAAAAAATCAGAATGTAAATTTTTTTATCGCATGCCATCTCGTTGCGTTAAAGCTGTTTCTATAGATACTAGCTGCAAATTAGTGTAGGGGGTGACATTTTCTTGTGGATTAAGATGTAAATAAGTTAAGTATCATTTAGATTACTGTAAACCAACTTTAATTGGTGCGCAATTAACTTTCGTGTGTTTCTCGAGGACAACATAATTGCAAAAGTTAATCGTCGCGAATTTGTTTCCAAAATGCTTTTATTAATACCAAATGTTGAGCTAATTTCGATATCGCGAAAGTTAATATTCGCAAAATGGTTTTAATAAGAGAATCGCGAAAGTTAATATCCGTGAATAAAAGTTGGTTTACAGTATGGCGTTAAATAGGTAAATGATATTTTTTCTTTCAATATCAATACAGGTAAACAGGTTGAATCTTATCAAACTGTTTCCAAAGAGCAGTTGATGCTCTTAACTCCATAGTCCTAAGAATGACTAATATCTACTTGACAATAGCAAATGTCACTAAAACGTAATATTTTAAAAAATATGACATTTAAAAAGACGGACGTGCTCACTGGCACTAATTATAAAGAGAAAAAAAAAGATTATAAACCGGATCGGAAAATGATCTAATGTCTTCGAAATTTAATATTTGTTCTCCATATTTCTAGCATGGATTTGGTACTAGTAATCTTGTATGCTCTAGTGGCTCAGTATGTTTTAGTCTTTACCGATCTGAAGACGCATTTAGAAGGCTAATCAAAGCTATTTCAAGATAATTTGGTTTATTTTTATTATATGTAGAGGGTTATATGTTGCACACTCACGTCAGATTTAAAAGCCGTATAGATTAGTAATGACATGTCAACACAAACTCTACCAGACAGTTCGGCTTCGATCAATCAGATTTGCGTAAGGAAACCTAATAGTTTTAAATATGCCTTTATCCATTACACTGCTGCTACACTGAATACACAAATGTGATTTTGTTATGTGAAATGCGAGAAAAATGTAAATAACGGTTAGAGATCGCCGCCATTTGAAGTTTTGCTCAGTCACATTTGTGGCGATACACATATTCTTATTGTTTTCATGCTTGTTTTTCATTTACATATTCTATTTCAATAATTAAATTGAAAGTTACAAGGAAACAATGCATTAAAATAGATTGCTATCAAAAATCGAATGCCATCATCGTTTTACAAAAGCTAATAATAAACAAGCCATACCTTAGAAAAGCATTGTTTTGAAAACGTAGATAAAAGATACATCCCGATTTTATTTGAATTGATTCATCTTATACACGAAAAAATGATTGTTTAAAGGTTTTGTAATCATCAAAAACAAACTGATTATTCAACTAGAAAATACAAACATCAATAAAAAGACGATCATATATTCTATTTTTGTAATTCTTTATAATATGAATTGATTTCTATAATAAAAATGTAATATCAATCATAATGACAGTGGTATAATAATGGGTATGAAAACGTGATTGTTGAAAGGTAAATCCTAAGAAAAAATAAAAGAATCATTGTTCTGTATGCTTCTGTTTGAGTTGAACGATGGCTCCTGAATTGTCCTTACCAAATAAAAAGTATAATAAAGGTATTGTGGTAAACGACTTGACTTTTGAAAAATTAATTAAAATATGTGTGTATAAATATTTGTATACAATGCATATTTTTAGTGTTTTTACTTTTTTAAGAATTTAATTCATGTTAGAACTAATTGCACGGGAAAGCATTGATCTTTGTATCAAATGCTTTGGAATATGAATCTTCAAAATAGGTCTAGAATAACAAAACAAAAAACTTTTAAATGCGTCTTTTTGAATTTTAGAAACTTGTTCTGATACTAAAACAAAAAGAAGCTGTCTTTGATTTTCTATATGAACAATACTCAATCTTATACCTTGTACATAAGCAATATATAATTTAAGTTTCATTTACACTATCAGCTATAGCTCTGATCCAGCGTGCATTTTATTAGAACTTTTATAATCATTTATACAAGTGACGGATGTAGCTACTTAAACAGCTGGTACTTGTCCTCCAGTAGAACCCGGCCTTATTTTAACAGTGATCATCTTCTTTTAAAGTAAAAACGCTTACTTTAAAAAGTTGCGAAAGCTTGAAAACGTATGACCTGTTTTAGTCTGCATACAATTCTGCTTTCAATGTGAAATGTCTCATAAGCGACACAGCTATACGCTCACCATTGAAATACAAAATCAAATGGGACACATAATCCTTTTGCGTTTCATATATATATTTTTACCAATCAAATCTCTCTACGTAAAAGCTTGATCAGTAAAGTAATAAGGTTCTTAGCTTCTAGAAAAGTCTAAAAATGACAATAAGTACTATATTTGATCTGCAATCTGTATTTCATGCGCAAATTCTCTTTATCGCTTTATGTTGCTAAATTTGACATGGAATCCATGTCAAAAAGAATTTAGAATGGTCGATTAGCATCTACTGGGTAATTTAACGCTTGTAGGCCTAGATGAAATTAATCCTTTGAAACATTTTGTGAATATACTAATGAAATTTAGAACTTTAATTAAATTCACGAAATAAAGGTTAGAGGAATATGTTCAATAATGGACTGATTTTTTAAATTCGTTATTGCATATACTACTGTCAGAGTCGGCCTGTTTGTGATAGTGAAGTTACGCTTTTATCCGTAAAAAATAAAAAAAATCTAAATAAAAATTGATATTATTATTATTATTGCCTAGTCGTAACTGAAAATCTGTAGGCGCATCACCGATTGTCAAAAGGAAAATGTAGGCACTACGGAAATTTTACTTTGCAAAAATGGCGATGTTTACACCGGAAGTTACGTCCTTGATGACGTTATACGTCATATGTGCAACAAGGCCCGCCATTTGCCTGGTTTTTCACCATGTTAAATACTCATAGTGCCAATGTTTTGCTCTGTGTAGAAATATTCTACGCTAATCACGGGTGCGCATACAGATTTCCTGTTACGACTCGGTATAAATAAGTGAATATTTTCAATTCTAATTCAGATTTATTTAGTTTTCTATAGAAAAAAGCGTAACTTCACTGTCACAAAACAGACCAGCTCTGACGGTAGCATTCGCTTTCAAAGGTAATTGTTCATTTATAATATTTAAGACCAATAGGAATATGGCAGGCGCAATGTCAGGTCTAGACTTGTTCACAAAGTGGTTCTAAAATTGATGATGACAGTTATTGAAATAGAAACTACATATAATACCAGTTTTAAGTTTATACCACTAGACGACCGTTTCAAATACAATTTCTCATAAGTAGTATTTTCTTAAAATATCAAGTAAATGAAAACATCTACCTGGCAGACCAATCACTAAACGTTTACAACCTAGTATTCAACTAATGTTAAAAAATTCAATTGGTCAATAGCAACAATTACTTTTATGTGGTATACATTTTGTGTTAGCCAACGAAACAAATGGCTATAAAGAAAACGTCAGAACCCTAACATATCCAAAAAATTAGTAATTTGAAAATAGATCATTTGATAACCCTTCCGAAGCACGGTCTCGCTTCCCTGGTGGGAATTCACGTGTCTAACCTGACTTGTTATGAATGTTCCAATGATTTTACTTTGCTTCTGGTTTGTGATTAGACAATGGATTAGTATGTTTGTATCTTTCTTTAAGTATATGATTTTACTGAAACATATTCATTTACTCAATGACATTATAGTCTTAAGTGGCGCGCTTTGGCGTATTTAGCATAGATAAATTCCATTTTATGCATTTGCAACATTTACAGGATTAGACATTTCAAGTAGAGAGTAAACAATGATAAGGGTACAAATATTGACTTTACCTCATAGAGAACAATTTTAATCAAGCAAACATCAATATCTCTGAACATGTATACATATTAATGCGTATCTGTGAAATAGAAGGGAAATTTACAACTGAAAAATTTATAGTGAGCTACATCACACCTTACCTTTAACACGAAACATTACAGGTTATTGGTGAAACAGACAACAAGACAAGAACAAAGACAAACATATATTGGACAACTGATTATAAAATAACGGACGTTGGACGTTTTATGATACACATTTTCAATAGTATTTACATTTGTGAACAGGGCTTTGACAGGTTACACGGCCCCATGTACCCCGTAAAAGATTTATGTACCCTGAGCCGCACCCTTCAAAGCGTTACCAGTTGGATCTTTTTAACTTTCATTTCGTAATTTTGTGTGACTTGCGTACGCTATCGCCATGTTTGTTTACTGTAGCTAGACGTCAGCGTTGTACGAGTTACTTCCCTTTTACCGCTAAATGTCGCGTGCGTCCATGTACCCCGGCAGATTTCCGAACATTGTTCCATGTACCCCGGCAAGTTAACCAATCGCTATGCGAGAAATTTCTTTGAAGGGTGACAAATTTCAATAAATGATGTTATGATATAATTAAAAATAAACTTAGGGTAAGCACCTCCTGTTTAGCTAGCTACACCCGCCACGTGTGTAATCAAAATTGTGTGAAATAAATTGGAGTACATATAATTTGCAATAATAATGATATGAAGTTTGTCGTTATTACCACATTGAAGTTTGTTTGTTAAAGTTTTGAAATTTCATTTGTATGTACTGCATTTTTTTCTTTAAAATAATATTACCAAATGTTTTCCAGAATCTATTTTAATTTTTTTATTATGGCTATTAACGAAGTGTAACATACATTCAGAACATTTACATAATGTTTTTATTTACATAATCCAATAAAAATAAACCTTAAAATAAGCCGATAAGTTGGAAGTCTTATACGGTTTCTAACTTAATTTGCTATATGAAAATCTTATCAGGAAAATTAGAAAATACGATAAAACCAAAATGACCTTCGGAAATATCGTACGCTGAAACGATAACAGTGGTGTTTACTTGAACTAAACATAGTTTTGGATTGACGGCCAATTTGCATGAATTGTGCATGATAGATTATATTGGAGATGTAAAATGGATCAAATAATCGTACCAGACCATTTCCAACTTACATCCTTAAAATACCCTGAAAACTGACAAATAAAGTGAAACATATAAACTTCCAACATATAAGTGGGACCAGGTGCTCTGGAAGTAAATGCGTCTCGGGTTTAGATAGCTTCGTGGTCAAATCACAATTGACAATGAAAATGAAAGAAACATTGGACTATGAGGCGTCAAATATTTTCCAGGATAATTTTATATAAATGGACATAATACTTATCAATAATATTGTGATGACTGATACTAAAATGGTTGAGGGCATTTTGATAAACCTAAACTTGCAATACACCTGCGTCAATAATTTGTTTAAAAGCAACATGTTTCGTTGTATTAAAGTTCCAGTGGATTTAACAAGCTCTATTATAGCGTATTATGATCAGTGGGAGAAGGTAGTATATTGCTGCAAACAAAAGGAACGTTGGTAATAGAAAAATTAAAGTTTTTACGTTTGTCATACAGTTTCAAATGTAGCCTTTTCTTTACGTCGTAATTCATATTTAACTCTAAAAATGAAGCATAACTTAAAGAATAAGTCGTATCCTTTATTTTAAGCTCTTTAGGATAGATGACTAAAACATAGTCTCCAACGGTTAGAACGTCATCTTTGAACATCATCTTTTTATCTATATTTCGGGTTGAATGATTTGACGATAACTTTCTCTCAAGATTTAATGAGTTTATACATAAATTCTGCCTCATAAAAATAACCACATGGTGTGGCAAAGGGTGTTCCAGAAGGTAAGCATCTGGCCTCACTTACCATTTGAAGTTCACATGTTTAACTTGATGTAATATTCTTAAACATTTTTTCTTTGCTTTGGGCTTGTGATTTGGACATGGATTGGTTAGTTTATTTTCAATATATGTAATATGCATCAAAAATTTTGTAATGATCGACTTCATCAACCATGTAGGTTATAAGGATTAAATCATTTCTCTTTTTGTTTTGATTAATCAATGGTATTCTTATAACGTGAGTATAAAACAATATTTTGAATAGAAAATGTTCACATAATTTGTATTTGTTCTTATAATATTTCTAAAAACGACATCAACAAAATCTGCTGGAAGCCATGTATAATTTCCTCTTTAATTTGCTATATTTAAACCCCATCTATCAAATTGAATAATCTGATGATATCATTACCTTTGTAAAAACAGATGTATATTGGAAAGCGGTAGGCTTAGTAATGAACAATTTTTGTAAAGGTCGTCAGAACTACGTCGTCATTTCCAAACTGATGTAATATTTTGCCGATATAGAATAAACGTAATCGAAAACAAACATACAGATCCATGTAATAATATGATTATTTTCAAAATACATTGTTGCTAACCATTTAATTGTGTTTTACTCGCCTACTATAACCTTGCAGTGGAAGTTTGGGATTATGTATCCCGTTGTGATCCTGTAATAAGTATACATTACATAGACGCTTATTATTTGTTACAAAAGAATATCTATAAAATTTGTCATTACGTTTCAGTACGCTTTTATTTATTTCAATTTTTTAAAATAATTAAAACGTCATCGCGTCAATAAAATTGTACTTTATACTGCCCTTAAACCGATACATTTAGATAACCTAATATTGGCGTTCTTCATTTTCTGAAATTTTTCTTTGCATGAAACGTAGCATTTCTCTCTTGTCAACAATTTTATTGTACTGAAATGTTACAATGTTTCTGCTTACAAGTCTGTTTGCTTTGAAAAGGTTGAGGCGTCTAGTTCATCAATTTATTGAATATTTTAAAAACGAAGTGGGCGCTTAAGATAACATGCTTTTATGACTTGATCCAGTGAATGAAAAACTATTTAAATAAAAAAGAAACATATAAATCCATTTTTTTATTTAAATATTTCTATCATATTGATGCATGTTCAATTCAAAGTAGTTGCGGAAACCTGGCAAAGTCATATGAACGTCCAAGAGGGAGTTGGAGCCGGGTGTATAAATGAAAAATAAAACAAACGAAATTTGAACTTATAATGAATACATTATATTGATTTTTAACATATGCATTTATATATGCCAACAAAAAGGTAAAAATCTGATTTGAAAAAATCTATGTTTTCTTCTTCATTCTCAACATTGAAACCACGTCTATGGAATTAAATAATTTGATCAAATCAACAGTTAGCAACAAAAAGTATGCTTGGTACTGAAAAAACTGAAATAACTGAAATGTCATGAATTCTATAAATTAGACATGGTATAAAATTTTGCAACTACGTGGTATCAGGAACTTCAAACTCAAATTTTTTATAATTAATTTATTATCATACTTGTTCTATAAATGGAAACACAAGAAAAGCCACTATATAGTTTTCAACCTTATTTGATATATGGAAACCTCACAAATAGGATTGCATAATCTGAACAATTTAATCCTGGAGAGATCGTTTGCAAAGTCTGGAAATTTCTGTGTTTATTACAAAATAATACAACATTTTAATGAAAAACAAACAAATTTGAATTACGTATTGTTAATGTACTTAAGCCAAGTCATAGCTAAAAATCACCATGCTTTTCCTTGATCACCAATGAAATGTAGTTCGACAAAACACCCATAGTTTCAACATTTTTCTCTTTGTAGAGATATTTACTGATGCGCATCATATTTCCTGTTACTAGACTCGAGTAAGTAAAAGTGAAAGTTTTATTCAGGTACATATGATTTTTGAGCATTTTGCAAAATTCTGTTTCAAATACAGTTACACCGAGAATTAATTTGCGACTTTACACAAGATGCATTATTAGTGAGGGCACAAAATAAAAGAAAACAATATTTGGCAATAAATGAGTACGGAGAACCTAGTTATTTCACCTTCTGAAAAACCCGTCAAAACAACAATATCAGGTATTACACATGAGGTAATGCTTTACGGGTATATCTATGTGGTAAACAATATAATAGAGTATTTATAGCTTATCCTTTCAGCTGTTATGGATCATGCATCCGGCTCTGATACTAAAATAACACAATTTATTTTCTATTGCGTCGATAATGTTGTGCTTACCATTTATTATAACAGAATATCCGGTGAATTCATTTATTTGTTTTTACTTTTAAACGTCAGAGTTACATGGTGTGTTTTATGTCTTATTTCAAGGTTATCGATATAATGTGAAATACGATAGGTATTTTAAATAAATTTATGTCAAGCACAAAAGACCGTTTAAATTTTCAAAACACATTCCTGAATCACTCAATAATCAATTTGTTTTTACAGAATAACGGATAAAGAACGGATTCAATAAAATAGCAAGTCAAGGGATTTTCTTTTGAATTACAAAATAGCAGATAGCAAGCATTTGATAGAGTGAGTTTGGCCTTCGTCTGGGACATGGATGGGGTTTTTTTTTTTATCAGATATCAGTAATTTAAATTATAGAATAAACACAATTTGAAAGACGCCAAATGCATCAAATGTGGTGTATTATGGAATATATCATGAATGGGTTATTTTGAAGTCAGGAATTTTAGCAACAACTAGGCTAATGAAGTAAAAGAGTTCCATTGAAAATCTACAAAATACTAACTTTTCTGCGGCTTTGTATGGAGTAGGGTAAAGGGAAAATAGTTACTTTGAAAAGAATATGTACCAAATAATTGTGTTATTGTATAATTAAAACAGTTAACTAAATACCTTAAAATTATTTCCAAAATCAATTCAAGGTCATAATACCTAGTTTGCTATGCTTTATTACTCTATTTAAAGATGACTAAACATTACTTTGCAAACCAGCGTCTCTAACTGCATCATTGACAATAGCTATAAAGGTAATACCATGCCAAGGATAACTGAAACACAATTATGTAATGATATGTATATATACCTTATCCAAAATATAACTCTAATTACTATTGAGTTAATGTACCTGGTATTAGTGAGAGAAAATGTGTGTTTTATTTGCCGAAGAAGGGTGTTCAGTTAGTAAACAGGGTTTCCTATAAAGGAAAAGCTTTTGGGTATTATAAACGTACATGGTAAATTATAACTCATCCCGACTTTTGGGCTACCCTTCATTGTACCCCATACCCACCTACGTAAATAGTAAATTCTTGCGTCATCAATACGTCATCCATTTTTTCAAACATTTTACTATTGTAAACATCCGGATAAAATTATTTTAGTGTATACATACAAGTATAATGCAACGACTTGGCTTATGAAGTACATAGTAAAGGAATTTTTTATTTGTACCCGTCCATTGAAAATCGTCAAAATATTTACGTTTTTGCTGCTATCTCTTGAGAAGGATAAACAGAAAATAGTTAATTTGAAATTTTGAAAAAATATATACCAAATAATTATGTTGTTGCATATGAAAACAATTAACTAAATACCTCAAAATCTTTTCAAAATCACATAGCTAGCTTAAGTTTTGCTTTGCTTAAATATCCTATTTAAGATTACTAAATTATTACTTTGAAAAACTTGCGTCCCTTTTCTACATCATTAGCGATAGCTATAAAGGTTAATATCATATCAGAGAGAACTGAAACGCAATTATGTAATTATATTCAAGCTAAGCAGTCATCAACTGATAGTTATATATAGCTTATCCCGAAAATAAAACCACCAATTACTCTTTAGTTTATGCACTGGGTATATTTGTATTAGTAAGAGTAAATCTGCGTTTAATTTGTACCCGTTCCATTGAAAATCGTCAAAATGTTAACATTTTGCTGCTGTATCTTAAAAAGGATAAACAGAAAAAAGTTATTTTGAAATTTTGAAAAAATATATACCAAATAATTGAAAATCTTTTCAAAATCACATAGCTAGCTTAAGTTTGGTATGCTTAAATACCCTATTTTAAGATTACTAAATTATTACTTTTTTCTGCATCATTAGCGATAGCTATAAAGATTATATCATATCAGAGAGAACTGAAACGCAATTATGTAATTATATTCAAGCTAAGCAGGCATCAACTGATAGTTATATATAGCTTATCCCTAAAATAAAACCACCAATTACTCTTTAGTTAATGCACTGGGTATATTTGTATTAGTAAAAGTTAATGTGCGTTTAATTTGCCGAATAAGGGTTTTCTGTTAATAAAGAGACTTTTTTGATGATGTTCAATATCAACTATACTCTAAAAATCCTGTGATGCATAATGTCATGCTTTAAACAGCGTACTGGATTATTATATGCTTGTCGAAGTTTAAAATCACTTTATCTAGCAAAAAACGTTTTTGTTCTGAGATTATCGAACACTTTCTAAAACAAACCTCAACAATACAACGCAAGAAACCGAGCAAGCAAATTCATGGTAATATAGATCCAACTGAATAAAACACTTATAAAATACATCAACGTATTAAACCACTGGTAATTATCATTGAAAAAGTCACTATATTATCTTTTGTAAAGGTATTTTATATACGAATATTATAACTTTTATTATTAAAGCTTACCTTTGAAGTTGGAACTCAATATATATAATGTCTTGTATAAGATTAATTGCTTTGACTTTTATAAACGAGGGTTGAGGACAGAAAGCACATAGTTTATAGTAAATAATTAAGAAAGAAGGTTCCAGACCAGACACATATATAATAAAGTAAACCAAATTGCTAACCACCTCCGGTTTTATCGTAGATTTGATTTAGTAATAAACAAGAAATACGTGACAGTTACATGTAGTGAGGCAATATAAAAGGTAATTTTGTATCAATAGAATACCATTGCGATTGATTTTCAAATTAAAACAAATAGTCGACTATATAGCTTTTTTATTATCTGAAGATACCGATCTATTTCAGACTATGAAATTAAAAAAAGCGAGTATTTTTCTGAGGAACATGGCTGATAAATATGTGATATGGTAAGCAAAATTATTAAAAATAATGATGTATTACACAAAAACAAGCTTACCAGTCCATACTGAAATCACAATCACAAACCATAGTTAAAACTTGAAAAACTGCAAAAATAAGTAAAACATGTGACTTACAAAAAAGGGATGCTCTAAAATAATAAGCACCTCCGATTTAGGTAGATACACCTAAAACATGTGAAATTTAAAACGAATGGAATGTAGAAATATAAAACGTAAAACATAGGAACTCTAATTCCATTCGGTAAATGTTAAAAATATACAGAATTCTATGTTAGGTGCGTTTTCATTTTACCAGTATATCAAACAGGGAATGTAACATTCTGTTATTCTTTGTTCTCGAAACTTGTACATTGGTTAATAACAATTGTCATGCTCTGTTGAAAAAATGTTACAAAACATCGAAATAGATAAGTACTCCATCACGGCCAATGCAGCTAAAAACATGGGAAAATAAATGTTAATAAAAGAAACAGAACAGCAAGGCATGACAAGGATAGAAAAATATGTAGGGTCACTGATTATAAAGTCAATTGACTAGCACAGGAGTAAATACCCTATGATGTTGGTAGAGTTCCAGTTCAGATGCCAAACTATTTAACTTTTTTGAAAAAAAACCCCAACAAAATTCTGTATACAAACATCTTAAACTATAGCTAAATCTTAAATTACCAAATACTGGACCAACAATCCCTTTATGTTTAACATGAAAATGCCACCCCACGTATATGTCATGTATGTGTGTTAACAAAATAAATTTGTATACATATTTTTTAAGTGATTCTGGATCAAACTGTTATAATTTAATTTGAACAATCGAGGCAATTAATGTTGAAATTACATCAATAAATTGACTAAAAGACGCACTTAGAAACACTCCTTGATTCTTATTACTGACATCATATTAAATAGAATTATTGACAATAAATTGCATTGATCTCTTTGAATCTCCGACATTTATATTGATCTACACATAAAGATGGCTAATTAAACACAATCAAATTATCATATCTTCAATACTTTAACAACCTCAAGTAGGTAAGGACAATCCTTTTATTGTGCTTTATAGAATGTATGTGTCACTAATCCATTCAATCACGCAGGTGCTAACATAATCTATGCAAATTAAGTAGGATAATTGTATATTATTACACATGAAAATTTGACAGACCATTTTTTCAATAAAGATGTCAAGTACATAAATCCATTTTTCAGTTTTCCATTATGATACCATATATTGATATTATTCTACAGTGCTAAGGTTTAGGGATGAGAATTTGTTGTCTTTAAAATGAATATACCTTCTTATTTGAAAATACATAGTAAGGATTTCTTTAACTGACCACAAAATGTTAACTTTTTATGACACAGGATGCATTGTATGCTAAATATCAATGAAATAAAATTTTCACAACATATCATTCTACAATTTAAATAAATAGATAAACGAGTGTGCATTATAATGTAGATAAAGTTAATATTTGAACAAATTATGACTTGTCAGAGTAAGATACATTAATTACCGATACAAATCAGTATCTAGCTTTATATCCAATACATCAAGAACAAGAAACAGCAAAAAAAAAAAAAAAAAAAAAAAAAAAAAAAAGTAAATAACTCAACACACAATACAAATACAACAGAGAAAGAGTCAAGTAGAGTGGTTAAAGTACATTTGGGGGTACAAATCAACTCCTGTATATTATTCATCAAAAACAAACATACTAATCCATGTCCGAATCACAATCTAGAAGCAGAGAAAAACTTTGGAACTGACAAGTTAGGTTAGACACGTAAACTCCCAACAGGAAATGAGACCGGGTTCTCCGGAAGGGTAAGCACCTTCTGTTTAGCTAGCTACAACGTGAGTATTAAAAATTGTGTGAAAGATAGAATTCTAACAAATCCAACCTTTAGCGTACCTAGGTCTTATGTTTAAAAATAAGTATGTGTATTCGTATTGACATTGTATTTTACAATTTAGATCTTCAATAACTATAACAACCTGATAGAAACGTCTTGACTCAATTAAAACTTAGTGGAATTGTCAACACAGAAATAATCAATCTCATATATTTATTTGTTATTGTTCCTGAGATATCACAAACATAATTGTGTATTATTGTCAGACATATACTCTCGTCTATATAAATTTGCTGCTACTTAAAAACTAAAAACTAACGTATACTCCCTCATTCAAAGTATTTCCTTAGCTAAAATGGGTAAAATTTATTTTGGTCCTTTTTGGTATCTTTTAAATATCTTGAAAACAATTTTGGTTACATATTGTTTGTTCAAACACTACTGATGACGAATTGTGTTCTGAAACGGCCGTCTAGTGATGTAAATTAAAGACTGTATAATATGTAATTTGGTTTTATAATTTTGGTCAAAGCACTACTGATGTAGAATTGTATTCCGTAACGGTCATTCAGTGCTTTAAAATAATATATAATTTGGTTTCATGCTTTTGGTCCAAGATCTACTAATGAGGATTCGTGTTCCGAAACAGTCGTCTAATGATGGTATAATATGTAATTCCATTTGTTTCTCGCGAAGACTTACTTATTTGTCATTAAGTTATATAACATTGCCCCCCACGGCAATCATATGACTGTCAATGTTTTATTTTGCATTCTCCGGTTCAGACAATTACACTAAAACAAACATTAACATTGACGGAGGGAATCGTATCCGGTTACGATACGAAGCATATTGGCACTTCATTAGTGGGGAGATAACATGAAATACAAATGTAATTAGTTATACAAAAGATCAAAGATCAAATTGCAATGGAACTCTAAAATAGCTCTATTAACAACAAATTAAGTGATTGGTGATTCATAAAAATTATGACATATTAAGCATAGCATATCATAAATTCTAAGGTACAGTAAAATTTGTCCCAAAGACAACCTCTATATTAGGTTCGCCTGCTTTTAAAGACCAGTACATTATTATCAAATTCCTATCTTGTTATTTGAAGGGCTAACTGACCATAAAGGCCACTCCGGTTATCCTATCCAATTTACCATTGATATATCGATCCATGTTCAAACCTTAATCCCAAACGTAACGTAATTGTCTTTAAAATGGCGAATTATGTAAACTAAGTAAAATAGGAGGAAGTGAGACCAAGTGCTCGTAACCGCATACAGTTAATATGATCATCTGCTTGCAGATAAGTTTGCCGTCTGACGAGTTTGATGTTTAAATATTAAACAACTATCTCGACAACTATTTCAATTTCTATTTTACCATGTGTGTGACCCTAGGGATATTACGATATATAATTCATTTGCATTTTGAAATATTAAATTCTATATTAATAACGTAAAAATAGCACCGTCCGTTTTCTGGAAATCGAAAATATTAATAAAAAATCCGTATCATTATCGTTACAGAGTATAACCTAGACACTAACTTGTACAATGAAAAATTGTGGAGGATACGCATCAGGCAAATATAGAAAGCTCTCACCGACAATGAGAGTCTCGCGTGTTCACGTCTATTTTGCAGTTAATGAATAGAATTTTAAGGCAATTTTACAAACGATAAAAATATACACTATATGTGACAGCCAACGAAGCATTTCAGTGTAGTAATAAAGTCTCGTATATTTAAGACTAATGATTATTCATTTAATAGTTTAGTTAGAGGAATTTGAGAAATTGTAAACCTACACACAACCTAATACTGATTTATTTTACAAATCCAGACGGTAATTTCACACCCATGCCTATACAACTTTACATTTTTTCACATGGCATGAAATTAAACTAAATTGTTATTTACGGTAAGGGTTAAAACATTAATAAACAAAATAAATCTTTATTAAATACAAACAAGACACCAAAGTGTCATAAAGTTAAAATAACGTGACAATTAAATTAGCAAAACCATGATGGCAACTAACTATATAGTAGCCTTTGAAAACAGGAAATAAAATGCCTGCAATATATCCAATTTACCAGACGCATAAAACATACTAGGAGAGAAATTGTTCCTTTTTCTTTAACAAAGCATACGGTTATAAACAATGAAATCAACTGTTTCATATTGAGAGAAAATAGAAATTCCAGCGAGATGAGTTTAGATCTAAGCGACTTGTTAAGAATAAATCTATATATACGTATAAATGTCGGAAAAAAATCCAAGATTTCTTTCTGATTGGCATAGGTTTATACCACATAGGTATAAAGAGATGCTTTCAAAAGATAATTTTAAAATTAAGTATCAAATACGAACATACCGATCTATATCCAAATTACAATCCAAAAAGCAAAGTAAAACCTTTAAAAACTGAAAAAATAACCTAAACTGGTGTGATCTTCTACCAGCACAATTAGGCCAAATAGCACAGCAGCTACTGTCTACCTAGTTACACCTATCGCATGCGAAATCTAATTTGCGAATAAAAGGAAAATGAAGTCACAGAACGTGAAAAAATACCCGGTCTAATTTTCAGATACAGAGACATCGTATCAAATATATATGTATTTGTTTTCCTTTAGGTCATATATGATATATCTTCTGTAAAGCATATAATTCCATTTATTAAAGCTTATGAAAGGATAAATGGCTGTTGTAACGTAAAAACGGTGTCGTGTCCTTAAAGTTTTTCATTGATACCTAATATATTTTACTAGCTATTGATTTATTTCTAGAATTGGTTAGTTCGGATTCTGAAGTGCTATTACCACAGTTCATTGCAAGAACCCGCGACATTTTTACTTGTTTTTCTCGTATTATTATTATTATTATTATTATTACTAGCATATTTATTTATCAAATACAAAGGTATCTTGCAAGTCTAAGCTTGTCAAGGCACTCGAACAATTTTTTGGCCGTCATCACAGTTGTGTATTGTTGATGTCTCTATACCTGGTTATATTCTATTCCCAAAGTAACATGTGTCTTTAATTCTCAATATTGATTTTACAAGCGATGGACGTAGCTAGCTACAACGGAGCTGCTTACTCTTCTGGAGCACTAAGCCCCACTTTTCTCGTTGGAGTTATCGTGGTTTACTTAATTTTACAGTGTTTTATATTTTTCACTTTGGTTTTGGTATTGTAGTTTGGGCATAGACCGGTATGTTGGTTCTGATACACGAATCGTTTTCTACGTTTTTAATATGTTTAAAGAGGACTAGAAACAATGAGTTGTATCATATCCAGCCCATCTACAACTACTCTTAAAAATAACTGGGATGCATGAAGTAGGACATTGTAAAGAACTTTAACGACATTACTGAACATCATGTTAATATTATTTTGCAGTTTCTGTCCAAATTTCATTATATTTATTCTATCTATATTTATCTTATTTTATCCGCATGTTTTCTGTGTTGTTAGTTGCATTGTCTACATATATTTCAACCACAAATTATTTACATACTTCATTTTAATTTTATTTGCAATGTTTTATACACAATAATCGTGGTACTACTATCATCAAAAACAAACATACTAATCTATGTCCGAATCATAATCCAGAAGAAAAGTAAAAACTCTGGAACTGACAAGTTAGGTTAGTCACGTGAACTTCCACCAAGGAAGTAAGGCCAGGTGCTCCGGAAGGGTAAACACCTCCTGTTTAGCTTGCTACACCCGCCACGTATGTAATCAAAATTGTGTGAAAGGATCATGGAACTATGGGGCGTCGAATATATCCAAGGCACTCCTGGACACAGAGACATTAAACTTATAAACAATACTGTGATGACGGCCATAAAACTTTTGGAGGGCCTTGAAAAGCCTAGGCTTGCAATGTCCCTGAGGCAACAATTTATTTGCAAGCAGCCTGCTTCGTTGTCCAAAGTCCCTGTAGTGAGAACAAGCTCTACCATAGGTAGTGAGAACAAGCTCTACCATAGCGTTTTATTTTGGAATTAATTTATGAGAAATGCTACATTTTCCCTTATTAATAGTGGATAAAAAATGCGGTAAAGATGTTCAGGATCGATGATAATTATTATTATGTTTTACATGACAAAAAGAAACAAAAGTAAAACATACAAATTAACCCACTGGTATAGGAAAGTGTTTATGGAGTTTCCGATATAAAAATTCACGCATGTACAATATATTGAATCAATCTCAGTGGAGCGGTATTGAGAAATAACCAATCTCAGTTGAGCGGTATGGAGTAATAGCGTTTTACGCTCCAGTAAAGTTTATTTAACTACACTGCCGTCCATAAAAACTTTATAGTATATATTTGCCATAGGTTAACATTATAATATTCATATCAAATTTTGTTTATACAATTGAAATACTGAAGTTTTTCCTGTATTTGAAAGTGATATCTTAACTGTATGATCTAAATATGTTATATCTATGTAATAAAGTTTTATTTCTTGAAAATCAATGAAAATCAATTTTGTTGAAATTTTCGGGAAAGATATAAAATTTGAGAAAACTATCAATTTAAAAAAAACCACTATTTTAGCTGAAAGTTATTCAGCTTCAAAATTACAATGTTTTTTTAAATTTTATTTTCTAAAGATTTTAAGTTTGTTGTGATAGGACTAGTTTTTAACTTGTATGATAGTTTATGGTGGGTAGTGTAGTTAGAGGCACTGTAATTCCTAAGCCGCTGTCCCCTCTTTCACAGTAGAAATGTACTACGTTGTTTTTAGGAAGCTACATTAAGATACACCAATCCAAACATAACCATAAAAGGAAGTAATGATAATATAGTAATAAAACTATTTGTCTGATAATCTTTCTTAACCTCTACATCAATAATCTAGAAGGAATGGTCAGCGTATAAACAACAAATATTAAATACTATGCATGTACCCACGCAAATATAAAAATAAAAGAATTGTTAAAATATAGGGTAGATGCGTCTTTAAATACACATTACATAAGTAAAACATAACGATTTCACCTACAGTTTGTCTTTTCTGATTTATAGGCAGCACATGACATTAATTTTTCAGTCAGCTTTAGAATTGGATATCAAAGTAAAGTCAAAATCGTGTATTCGGACAATGGTTTACATAAGGTCAATTATATGATATGATGATATAGAAAGACGAACAGTGAAAGTTATATCATTGCTATTGCGATTTCCTCTAGGAGAAACAAAAGGATGGAGACAGACAAATCAAGACCCATAAAGACCATAGAATAGCATATTTATAAACATAAAAGTGTTACTGCCCTTGTCAGTTAAGATTAGAAAAGAAACAGGGTTAAAGTTCATCAATCAAAGACTCATTGAAATATCCAGAGAAGACCCAACAAGCAATGGAAATTGCGTTATTTCTCTTATAAGCTCTGCCACAAGAAATAAGGGTTTGCAGATACACAATCAAATGTCCAGGAAAGACCCTACAAGCAATGGAAGTTGCCTTTTTTCTTTTGTAAGTTCTGCCAGAAGAAGAAATAGAGGTTTGTAGACAATCACAAACTCATTAGACCTGTCCAAAGAAGATTTCACAAACAAAGGGAGTTACATAGTTGTTCTTGTCAGTTCTACCGCATAAATAAAAAGAAGACGGAAGACAGACACTCAAAAACTCATAAGACCTTCCATAGAAAGACCTGCAATAATAGATATATTACAAAATGTTTGGTATGATCATCATACAAACTAGACAGGTATATGTCTTCTTAGGCAGATCGTCGCAGCACTTTGTCACTATTGCCCAAGCGCAAACATATCAGTACATGTCCAAATCACAACCACAAAAGGATAGGAACAAAAGAAAAAAAACTAGAAAATTAACTTTAAAATGTGTACTAGCAACAAGGGAGGCAGGTATAATGCTCCGAAAAAGTAAGCACCTCTTGAATGGTTCTTTTTGCAGCATATAGACCTATTTATAGACGTGTTCCGGAATGTGATTCAAGACAGTAAACTTTGGCAAAAAGTAAACGAAATAGAATCTGTTGGCGTAAAGTTACAGTACGATTATTATTACTGGACCTGTTTTATTTTTGCAGGACTAGAAATCGTTTTCAGAATAACGGAACAAACTTTCTCAACAGTAGTTCTCGCACCAATATTGTGGAGAAATAAAATATGAAAAAAATAATAAGAATAAACTTTAAGTTAAAATAAGATATCTTGATGTAATACATTTATAGCTGTTTAGGTACAAATAACATTTTATTCCAATGCTAATTTTACAACACTAGACGACCATTTTGGAATTCAATTCCTCATCAGTAGTGCTTGGGTCAACATTCTGAAGCATTTTTATCTTTTCTTTAAGTAATAGGTTAAGTAATAAGACAGTGATTGTCAGTTAATAGAATTTATTTTCTTTATTCATCGCCAAGAGGTATAATATATATTAAGTATCAAAATAAGGAAATCGAAATTATATCAGAGAGGATATAAATATAAAACAAATATAATAAAGAGTAAATAATAGAAAAATAAATATTAATAAATGTCTGGTAAGAAAGCACATCAAACGACAAAATTGGATCTTGTCTTATTTCGGAGATAACTTTTTATTATGGCATACATATTATGGTGATACTTTTCAATGGTTAATGGACATACAGCAATACTGAAGACATTTTATTGATGCTTAAACAAGAACAATATACGTACAATGTATAGTGCGTCAAGTTTGACCTGGTCGTTTGACCTTTAATTTGAATATTCAGACATAGCAATTGCATAACTTAGGGGCTATATAAAGATGACATGTACGTAAAGATTATAATACTGGGTATCGGGTGTTTATGGTAATGAAACCTGTTATCTTACCTAAATCACACAGTCTGTTTGCCCAATCTAATTCAAATGAAAGGTCAACCGGCCAGGTCAAACTTTACGTACTTTATCTCACATTTACATTATGTATATTTATAATTACATCAGCTTTTTTTTTATTATACCCCGTAAACTAGTTTTAGGGGGTACATAGGAATCACTATGCGTGCCTGTCCGCCGGTTCTCGTAAAATTGTGTCCGGGCCATATTTCATAGCTGCTTTGGACGACTGTCATAAAACTTCATTTGAATAATCTTTATTGTCCAAAGGTGTGCCATGACATTGAACCAAGGTCAAATCAGAAAGTCAAGGTCGTGGGTAAAATTTAATGTAGGAGGCGGGGTATTTGGCTCTCAAAAAAGTTCTAGTTAGTTTTTATTTTGATATACAGTATATATAGGGTAATAAATTCTATATCATCAGATAGTTGATTCTATAAGAATGTGCTTTTCTTTAATTTTCGACTAAGGAATTATTGTACATATTGTGATTTTTTCAGCCTTAGTTCAAGACACTTACACTGTGCTCTTTGTAAAACTGTAAAGGGTATGTGTATTGATGTTGTAACGATTGCTATTAAACAAGAGCAACGTCACATTTATAAGAACCAATATGTGTATATTCTGAAAAAGGAGCAGAGCAAAAGTTCTTCACTTATTTAAACGAAAATACTATTTCGATGATAACTATTTTTATCATAAAGTTTCATGCTTCTGTTCTTGGTGTTGATTTGAGTTGAGTAATGATAGTTAACGTCCCAGTCAAGAATATAAAACTTATATCGAGACGTCGCCAGCCAGCTATAGGCAAAGGTGCAGAACGTTTGCCTGTGCGTTGTGCTTATGGCATTATACAGCAGGATACTTTTATCGTGCCACACCTGACGTGACACGGAATATCGTTTATTTTAAGTCCCCATCCGAAAGAACCATGCATTTCGTTATGCCTAGTGCTTTGCGAAAGAACCGTCACTATCCACTTTCAAGTCTTGGGTCAGACTTGGTTATGTTTCGAACACAAGACATCCCATTTACGGAGCGAACACTCTACCAACTGAGTATATTTAAGCTAAGATTCCATTTTTATGATTACTGTTCAATATCATTAAATTTCATGCTTCTGTATTCTTTATGTTGCTCTTAACAATTCAATATGTGAAATAAATTTAACTCGGGTGTAAACCCCATTTTTGAAATTTATAAAATGCAGCTCGAACGATAAATTATTTATTACTAGATGTAGGAAGGTGATTTAGTTTTGTTGATTGTTGAACGATTTTAATACAGCCTATCGACTGCTTAAAACTTAACATATTGTACACGTTTTAATTTTACAGCACTAGATGGTGGGAATACAATTCCTCATAAAATGATCAAATACAAAACTTATTATGTAGTGTTACCAGTAAAAAAGAAAATCTCCATGTCATTATAACAATATACTTTTTATCTGATCAAGTAATATGTCTACTTAAACTGTCAACAATTTACATGCTTATTGTAACTAATTGCATGTACAGAATCCAAAATCGATGGTATTACATTGTTTGCATTACAAGGTAAGTGTCGATGTAGTCAGTCATAGAATACGGTGTTAAAAGGCAAAGATCAGACGTTATGAAATCCGTAAAACAGCTTTATGAATAACAAATAACATTATTTCATATATTTTGGTCATTTTGGTATCTTTTCAACATCTTGAAAACAATTTTGGTTTCATAATTATGGTCCAAGCACTACTGACGAGGAATTGTATTCCGAAACGGCCGTCTGGTGCTGTAAAATCAGAACTGGTATAATATATAATTTATCCATCATAGTTTTTTGTTGACAAAGAAATGAAATTATTATGATTACTTTTCACGAATTGCAAAATTCTTTCATATACTTAACAAAAAGAAACTTCACTTTCATTTCTTACAATTCAATAAAAACAAAGCAACCGTTTTATCAATAATATAGCTGTTGCAAGTACAAAATTAGCATCGTTTTGGTGAAGGAATTCGTATTTCTCTGTTCGTCGTCCTGAAGATAATGCCGTTATTGGGTGCCAATCCTTTCATTAAACAATAACAGGAAAGATATAATCAATCAACATGCTAAGAACAAAGGGGAATCAATTATAATTTCGAGTATAAAAAGGGGAGAGATATGACTTATGTACAGTTATTCGGTGCTTTAAAACCTTGCTCAAGGCACCATTGGTTCGTTGCAAAAAGTACATTTGACACAAATAGTTAGCGGCTTCCATTACAGTTATCATATACCACTTTTAAGTATGACACTGTAACAAAATTAGAATTGCAAAGCAAAAATTGAAATGCAGTAAAAATAAATATAATTTATGAAATCATGTAAAACTCTGATGTATACTTTGTTTCATTTACATACTGAAAAAGACGTTTTGAACAAGATCAAATGGATACGTATCAAATAAAGAATACGTGCGATGACAGGCGTGAGATTCTTTAATGTGAAAACGTTAATGAACTTGATGCAGATTTATTCATAATCATTGTAAATATCCACCGTTATATATGATATATTGACAGGAACTGTCATCTTGGGCGCAGTTTATTTCTTCCAATGAATAGAGTATCGGCAGTAATCAAGACCATTTGATATAACATATTTTGATTGATGCTTTCTTCAATTGAATTAATTAAACTTATTGGGGAGTATAAGCACAACGACAAGTTTTTCTGACCTGAAATTAATCTTTCAGTTACAGTTTTCATTCTTCAATTCTCAGGAAAAACTATTCATTTAATACGTATCAATTTGACAACTTCTTAATATTGGCCTATTTATTTTCTGTTGCATTCAATTTTTGGTATCTTGATCTTGATTATATACAACAGAAACGTTTTGTTTGCAAAAGCATAAAAATATTTAAAAAAAGTTATAACTTTAATTCGAAATATCAAAAACAAACATACAAAATCGCAACCCCTAAGCAAAGTAAAAACTGACTTACAAAGTTAAACAAATGAACGTTAATGGGGAAAGTGGGACCGGGTGCTCCGGTAGGGTAAGCACCTCCTGTTTAGCTAGCTACACCTGCAATATGAGTAAGATAGAAGTAGTTTAAGACATTATTTCACGAATGGTGTCCTCTATTGATATGTAAAGAGAAAACATGTTCATTTTCTAGCTAGGTAACAGGAGGTGCTTATCTTTTCGGAGCACCCGGCATCATTTCCTTGGACCACTTTCAAAATTAGTGGAGTTATTTATCTTATATTGTTAAAGGTTCCCTTTACTCAGGCAGCACATTTTACTAGAAACATAATTGTGTCACAATTCATGCTACTATAAATATATAGGAATTTATGATCGTAAAATAAAATGTTGTTAAAAAAATAAAAATAGAAAAATGCTTCAAACTAATTGAATTGCAAACGAATGTATCTTTGTGATACTACATTAGTTTTTAAGCTGCATTTTTTTATTATCTAATTCAAATTCAGTAGTTCAGTACATTATATGTACGGTCTTCACATTTCAATTAATATAAAGCAGGAGTAGGGAATTGAATAACAATGTCGTGTAAAATAATAAACAAAATTACTCCTCTTCTCATCCCTCGACAGTTTAAGGTTTAACTCGCATTATTTTTAAATTTTCTGTATTAATCACTATCGTAAAAGATCGTGATAATAGTAAATAGACAGTTTGTAACATATAAAATAAATTGTTAAAATAGTTATATTAGACTATGAGAAAGGAGTGGTAAGGGTTTTATAGTTTGGCGATAATATCCATTATTCGTAATACGTGGTAAATGTTGACTACTGAAGGATAAAAAGGAATACTTGTCTTTCCTACTGCGATTAGAATAGATGTATTTGTTTTACTCTAGACTATTTGATGGTAATTCAATATCGATATTTCTTTAAATTAATCATATTGCAACAATGTTCGGAAATGTCATCGAAATTTTATACAAGACTATGAAGGGAGTGGGATTATTTAACAACAAAGCCCTACACGATACATCAATATGTCGGATAGTTGTGTACCGATTTATCAATACAGAAGTTCCTTCTACGTACTGCTGATGATAGTGAAGTACTTTTCATTCTAATATGAATAAAATTTGAATTACTGTTTAAATTTTAACTTTGCTTTGGAATCGTAATTTTGACATGAATTAGTATATTTGCTTTTGATTTCAAGACTATTTAATGTTATTGCAATAAAGATGAGGTTCTCTAGTTAAATTAATCTTAGTTATCGCTGCATTGGCAACACGTGGGCATAAACTTTAATTTCGGTCTGCCCACTTAAAACTTGTTTGGAGACTTTAGACAATGTTTTGTTCGTAGCAATGTTTCTTCTTTTTCCGTTATAGTTATTTTGTCTTTTTGAAGTGGCTGTTGGCATTATCCCGTCTCTCCATCTTTACGATTTCGGTTTTGCATCACAACACAAATGCCATAAATCATCCTTAAAATTGCCTTTGAAACAGAGACTATTGTATTTGGTCATATCATTTGTATTCTGAAAGTTTGCGTTTTGCGTTAAAAATAAACTAAACTGAAATAAACATCAATAAAACTAGCCTCATTATCTTGTCATGTAAATTTTATAAAAGACCATGATGGAAGTGGGATTATTTCACAACAAACCCTACACGATGCATTAATATGTCAGATAGTTGTGTACCGATTCATCAATACAAATACAGAAATACGTAATAAACATTCCTACTACGCACTGTTGATAATAGTGACGTACTTTTCTTTCTAATGTAAATGAAATTCTGTTTAAGATTTAACTTTGGTTTGGGATTGTAATTTTGACATGAATTACGAGTGATAGTATGTTTGCTTTCGATTTCAAGACTATTCAATTGTATTGCAATGATGATGACAATTCACAAGTTAAGATAAGCATAGGTATTGCTGTATTGTCAACACGTGGGCCAAGAGCTCTTTTTTTAATCTGCCTCATTTAAACTTGTTTGGAGACTTAAGACAATTTTTTGTGCGTGACAATGCTTCTTCTTTTTCCGTGGAGTTATTTAGTCTTTTTGGAGTGGCAGTTGGAATTGTCCGTTTTTCCATTTTTAAATGTTATGTTTTTCATCACAAAACAAATGCCATAAAATCAGCCTTAAGTCTGTTAACTCAAAGACGCATAGCGCCAATTAGTGTAATATGAATAAAACTTTCCACTTTCCACAACATTCACAGAATCACCTTGTAGTAGAATAAATGCGTCATTTCTTTGGGTTCCGATTATGCACATGGTTGGTAATTGCCAGGTGGGGTCAGTTTTAGGCACTATTGAAATGACATCCTATTTCACTTATAACTTGTTTTCTTTGTTATCTCGATTTTTTAAAACAAATCGACAAAAATTCAACGAAGAATTTGTGTAAACCTTTTCGCCAAAAGCTAATGGTTTTTGAGTCCAGCCATAACTATAGATGTAAAGTAAAAATCAAAATATAAGTGTAAAAAGTAGTAATGTTTTCTTAGAAGCGATAAAGAAGAAAGTAAATCCAAAATATAATTAACATTTTAATAAGATAAAGAAATATTTAGCGTTGTTTTATACATATTTTTATTGTTATTTTACAAACCAGAAACACTTGCAAACTGTTAAAGTCAAATTAAGTTCAAGCGATGACATGCATTAAATTCACTAAAGGTCTTGAAAGTGTAAACGTTAATGAACTTGAAATGGATTTATTCACAATCGTTGTAAATACCATTGTAAAAGCGTCAGGTTTTATGTAATGTATTGGCAGTAAGGGTCATCTTTGGCACGATTAATTTCTTCATACGAATGGAATCTAGGTCTTAATTAAAACTACTTGACATAAAATAAAAAGAAAATCAATCAAAGTGCAACAATGTTCGGAAATGTCATCTAAATTTTATAAAAGACTATGAAAGGAGTGGTATTAATTGACAGCAAAGCCCTACACGATACGTCAATACGTCAGATAGTTATGTACCGATTTATCAATACTGAAGTACGCAGTAAACATTCCTACTACGTACTGTTGGTGATAGTGACGTATGATTGAAATTTGAATTTTTTGTTTTAGTTTTAACTTTGGGATTGTTATTTATTGGTAATTAAATGAAAATGAGCTGGGATACCGTTGTATTATCAATACGTAGGCAAAACCTCATAACAAGATCTGCCCACCTTAAACTTGATGGGGAAAGTAAAACAATTTTGTCAAATATCTTACCAATCGTTTAGTATCTTTTACTATTCCTTTTTTGACGTTGCGTTAATTATACCCCCCGCTTAAAAAGTGGGGGGTATATAGTGATAGGGGTGTCCGTCCGTGTGTCCGTCCGTCCTTCCGTTACACCTTAGGGGTCCTATCTCTTATTCGCAACTCCTCCTAAACCCTTCAATGGATTTTCATGAAACTTTCACACAATCTTTGTGATATAATGTAGATGTGCACCTCCTATTTAAAAATTTGATCTGATGGATTTTGGGAGCGGGAGGTATTTTTTGTAAGCTTGTGGCTCACAGTTTTTCTAGTTTGTGTATTGGAGTGGTGGTTTGCGCGATTCAGTCTCTACATCCTTAAAATTTCTGCTTTTGTTTCGTTATAAATTATACATAAAATTTGTATTCTTAAACAATATGCAATGATAGAAGGAAAATAATTTGACAAAATTAACTTTCTCAATATTACTATCTACCATCTTAATTTTTTAAAAATTTCATTTGTCACGTAGCAAATAAAATGTTCAACGATAAATTTGTTTATACTAAACTACAAGACGCTAATGATAGTTTTTGAGTTTAGCTAGAACTTTAGTTGTAAACAAAAATCAAAATATAAAGGATAAGTAGACTTCATGTTTTCAAAACTGAAAAATAAAATAAATATGAAATATAATTAAAAACAAATTAATGATTGTTTAGCGTTGTTTTAGAAAGATATTAAATAATCGCAAATTGATAAACTCAAATAAAGTTCACGCAATAACATGCATTTACTTCACTAAAGAGGTCTTGAAAGTGTAAACGTTATTGAACTTCTAATAGATTTACTCACCACAATCGTTGTAAATACCATTGTAAAGGTGTCAGGTTTTATGTAATGTATTGGTAGTAACGGTCATCTTTGGCACGGTTTATTTCTTCAAATGAATGGAATCTAGGTCTTAATTAAAACTATTTGACACAAATACACCGGAGAATAAAAAAACTTAATCAATCAAGCTCCAACCGTACCAGGAAACATAAACAAGGCATTGATGTTCAAATTTGCTTTTACTTTTGACAAGAGTTGGTTTTCAAAAGATTATGCATCTATTTCTAGAATTTGAAAAGAAGTTTAATATTGTCCCGATGTTATTGCATTAGGAAATATAAGCAAGGCAAGTTTTTATCTTACTATGTGCAAAAGTTATTTAAAGAACACAACTTTAGATAAATAATCGATTTCCTGGAATTTGAAAGAAAGTTTCATATTGTCTGGTTGCTAGTGTTTCAGGAAATGTAAAAAACAAGGCATACTTGCTCTTACTATTTGGCAGGAGTGGATTATCGGAAGAATACCTTAACACATACTCTAGATATAGTCTGGAGTTCTGAATTTCAAAACAATTTTTTTCGATGTTATAATTGATGATTGATCGGGCTCTGTTAGGGTAAATTCATATTTGCATTGACTATTGCACAAAACCTATAGGTTTTATATGCCTTTCATTCGCATATGATAAGTATCATGTCTTTTTATTCAAAATTGTTATGAATACATTTGACGTGCCATTGTTTCATGTTCTTTCATTCTCATTTTTCATTAGAATATATCATTCTGAAGCACGGCCAAATTATCCTGATGTACATGTAAAACCTAATTTGCAAGTTTTTAAAATTTTACAATGCTCTTGAAAGTTCAAACGTTATTGAACTTCTGATAGATTTATCCACAATCGTTGTAAATACCATTGTAAAAGCGTCAGGTTTTATGTTATGTATTGGTAGTAACGGTCATCTTTGGCACGGTTAATGTCTTCGAATGAATGGAATCGAGGTCTTAATTAAAACTACTTGACATAAATATACCGGACAATAAATTATTTAATCAAGCAAGCTCCAAACATACCAGGAAATATCAACAAGACATTGATGTTCAAATTTGCTCTTATTATTGGACAGGAGTGTTGGTTTTCAAAAGAATACTTTAGTACATATTACGCATCGATTTCTGGAATTTAAAAAGCAGTTTTATATTGTCTGGATATTAGTGTATCGGAAAATATAATGAAGGCAAATTTGATAGAGTTGGTTATCAAAACACATATTGTAGATAGAGTCTGGATTTCTCAATTTAAAAAGAAGTTTTATATTGTCTGGATGCTAATATATCACAAATAAAAAGGAAACAAAACATACTTGCTCTTACTATTTGGCAGGAGTTGGTTATCAAAACAATACCCAAACACACTCTAGATACAGTCTGGATTTCCGAATTTGAAAAGAATATTGTCTCGATGTTATATCTGACGATTGAACGGTTTTGTTGCGGCATATTCGTATTCGCTTTGACTATTCCACAAACTATATGGGTGTTTTTTCATTCAAATAGGATAACTATTATGTCTTTTTATCCAAAATTATCATGAATATATTTGACGTGCCATTGTTCCATGTTCTTTCATTGACAATTTATATTTGAATCGTGGCGATGAATATCAGTCTGGAGCACAGCACGACCACATTGTCCAGCTGATGAATGTTCACTTGTAAAACATATTTTACGAATTTAAGCTTTTATTATGTTTTTTCACTAAAGGTTTTGAAAGTTTAAACCTTATTGAACTTGAAACATTTATTTACTATCGTTGTAAATACCATCGTAAAAGTGCCAGGTTTTATGTAATGTATTGGCAGTAACGGTAATCTTTGACACGTTTAATGTCTTCGAATGAATGGAATCTAGGTCTTAATTAAAACTACTTGACATAAAATACCCGGACAATAAATCTTTTAATCAATCAAACTGCAGCCGTACCAGGAAATTATATAAGACGTGGCTGTTCAAATTTGCTCTAGTCGGTTTTCAAAAGAATACTTAAGTACATATTGTGCATCGATTTCTGGAATTTAAAAAGCAGTTTCATATTGTCTGGATATTAGTGTATCGGAATATCAGTGTAATATCAACGAAGATTTAAAGAGAAAAAATCGGGACCTTGAAAATGAGTTCGTTATTTCCAAAAATTCGTTATTTGCAACTTCGTTATTTTCGATGTTGACTGTATAATGAATGCAAATTTGATAGAGTTGGTTATCAAAACACATATTGTAGATAGAGTCGGAATTTCTCAATTTGAAGAAATTTTATATTGTCTGGATGCTAATATATTACAAATAAAAAGGAAACAAGACATACTTGCTCTTACTTTTGGCAGGAGTTGGTTATCAAAACAATACCCAAACACACTCTAGATACAGTCTGGATTTCCGAATTTGAAAAGATTATTGTCTCGATGTTATATCTGACGATTGACTGTGCTTTGTTACGGCATATTCGTATTCGCTTTGACTATTCCACAAAGTATATGGGTGTAATATGCTTTTCATTCACATAGGATAACTATTGTCTTTTTATCCAAAAATATCATGAATACATTTGACGTGCCATTGTTCCATGTTCTTTCATTGTCAATTTATATTTGAATCCTGGCGATGAATATCATTCTGGAGCACAGCACGACCACATTGTCCAGCTGATAGATGTTCACTTGTAAAAGCTATTTTACGAATTTTAGTTTTTATTATGCTTTTTCACTAAAGGTTTTGAAAGTTTAAACCTTATTGAACTTGAAACATTTATTTACTATCGTTGTAAATACCATCGTAAAAGTGCCAGGTTTTATGTAATGTATTGGCAGTAACGGTAATCTTTGACACGGTTAATGTCTTCGAATGAATGGAATCTAGATCTTAATTAATACTACTTGACATAAAATACCCGGACAATAAATCTTTTAATCAATCAAACTGCAGCCGTACCAGGAAATTATATAAGACGTGGCTGTTCAAATTTGCTCTAGTGGGTTTTCAAAAGAATACTTAAGTACATATTGTGCATCGATTTCTGGAATTTGAAAAGAAGTTTCATATTTTATGGATGCTAGTATCAAGAAGAATTTAAACAAAACAAGACAAACTCGTCTTTCTGTTTGGCAGGAGTTGATTATCAAAAGAATACCTAAACAAATATCATAGATAAAGATTCGATTTCTGGAACTTGGAAAGAAGTTTCATATTTTCTGGATGAAAGTTGTTATTTATGATTCCGCCTGTGTTGCTTGGAGTAGAGTGGAGGAGTAATGGAGTTTAATGCCCCAATCAAACTCTTTTATATGTCCAACCGATGAGTTCATGAATGGCGGAAGACGCTGGAGGGCTTCAAGAAAACAACCGACCACTGACCATCGACTGATAAGCTTTCGAACATTAAGATCTGTCATGAGCAGGATTCAAACCTAGACGGGAGAGGTACTGTAATCCGTAATCGTGCGTTTTAGACCACTCAGCCACCGAAGGTCCCTATGTGTTTTATAAGAATCAATTCTAATTTGCTTTGACAATTCCGCAAATAGTTATTGTTTTTATATATTTTTATTCACATATAAGTCAATGTACAATTATAACTAAACCTGTTTTAATGTTTTAAGCATTTTACGCCTATTTCGGATAAAAATTCCTCTTAAGTACTGCTTAGACCAAAATTGTAAAAAATCAAAATAATTTTTGTATTTTTCAGATGTTAAAAAATTGAATGGCTAAAAATTGATTTTACCAAATACATCTGAGGTGGTTTTTAAACAATTAAGCATAGCTTAGTTCTTTAAGAAATTTTAAAATTTGCAAAGCAAATAATGACATATCCTTGAATAAGTCTTTTTATATATTAGTATCATACCAAGGGCAACATTTTCGACCCTATTCATCGTGATGTAGGAGTTAAACAGGGCGAAATCAATTACTGATCTGAAGTGCCACCTGATACTTCCAATGTATGCAAATTTCTTTTTAATAGCGTGGGTCAAAGTCATCAGCATTGCTCTTGTTTGTGTATTGCTTGATCATTTCTAAATTAATTGATTTTCCAAATTATAGAACATGTTGATCAGATGTGACTCTATATTTGGTTAGAGTTAAGGAAAACATTGCACAGCTGTACATAGCATTTTTTTCAAATAATGAAGATTAAAATTTGTTATTCGAAATTGTCAGACGAGCCATATTTGAGAATTGTTTCGGAGTGTGACTGAAGCGGAACAAGAACACTTAAGGAATAAAACCCAAGATTGCTTCCACATCATTTTGGTTGAGATATGTGTATAAAATTGAAACGAAACACTAACTACGCGCATAGTCAAACAGCTGTACAGAGAGATACATTATATATAGACGGTTGTTAAATTAAATTTGGTTTTACATTCAATATAAAGTGACATAACTTTTCACTTTTGCATAACGCTCAAGACAATATGCAGAAAGGGTTGTTTTGCGTGCTACGACTACCGCGACACTGTGAATCTGTTTTAATATCTTTTTTCCGATTACACTGACTTTTGTTTCTAAAGGACGATTTCTTGGTGAAAGAAAAGTCAGTTCCTATTTTCAATTCTTGTTCAGACTCGATCATGGATCGCACAAATACGAGAACCGGCATTGTTAAAACATCATATACCAGGCCATGTAGCAACACAAAAATGCGTTTTTGTGGAACGTTTTGGAAACCGTTTAGGTCGAAATTTTCCGGAGAAACGTCATTTTTACGGAAAAATGTGAACTGAAGCGATTCCACCTCCAAAAAAAAAAAAAAAAAAAAAAAAAAAAAAAAAAAAAAAAAAAAAAAAAAAAAAAAACCCAGAAAGGTTATGGGGCATTACGTGGTACACTGGCTAGCCCAATTATATGAGACACATAAATATGCATTTAGATTTTTCAACCAGTGCCTTATAAACATCTACAATTAAAAGAATGTCTTAGTATGTTGATAAACGGAGATAATTAAATAATTTAGGCCTTAATAATAATTTTAACTCTTGATTATAGTATAAGAATTAAAATACAAAAATTTATGACAACAGCTTATCCAACCAATGTTTACAGCAGAACAGGTCCACTGGCCTTATGACAGTTTCAAAATACCCAGTGTACTATTTAAACAAGATCATTATCTCAAAATATAAACAAAACATCGAAATTCACCTTCATTGAAACTGCAATTTTATGATATCATTAACCACACTTGCTTCCTTACGTTTAAAGCGAGACTGCACGCTTGAATCGAGACAGTAAAAGACACTGGAAAACACAAGCGTAACTAGTGATCATCCACAAGAAAACTAAAATAATTTCTCGCAATTAGTCTACCTAGTAGAGATTCAATCCAAGCTGTGATTTATAAGATCGTGTTTTTGACCACTGCGACATTCAGACCCTCGTTGCTTTTCAAAGTAGCTTTCTAATATTCTGCTCAAAACTCTTAGGAAAAATAAAAACAAAACACGAATAAAAGTGGTTTTATAATAGACCGAAAGTAAAACCTGTCAATTCAAAGGCTTCATGGACGTACATGTATTTGAAACAAAAGATTCTTAAATAAAAGATTTACAATACTTAAGGATAATTGACTCACAACATGCAGTCTATCCAAGTAAAGAGAAAACAATTGGTTTAATTAGATAAGGGATTGGCAAATTATTTGTTGATGGTTATGTTATTACACACGTAGGAATTTAGACTTTTATCAGCTCTCATACAGATACTTCATAATTGTTTGAAGAGTCCCTACCTTTTTTATAATAATACTAATACTAATAATAGTAATAATACTAATAATGATAATAAAACTGACATATTGTTAAGAAATTTTTGTCAACATTTTCCAATAATCATGTCAATATGTAAATTGATTAGAACTCCATTCAGTACGTGACAATTCGAATGGCAAAGTAGTAAAAGACATTTTAAATATGCGAGAAATGACATTTATCTTTGATAAAGCAATCTGAAACAAGAACAATCAATGACATCGTGAGTTTTATGGACTTTTGTTTTTTCTTCTGTTTACATATAGTTATCCTGAAACATACAAATGACGATTCATGATCAAATCACAGTCTGAAAAGCAAAATAGCTTAAAAAACTAGAAAATTATGCTGAAACTTGACTTTCAGGAAAGAAAGCCGGAAATCTCCGGAAGATTTAACAACTCGTGTCTATCTAGATACCTCAGTCATTATAAAATATATCATGAACGAAAGGAGTAAGGAATTTTATGACGTGAAATATAATTATATAATTTTAGAAAAAGAGACATCAAACTTATCAACAATATTGTGATGTCCGCCATTTAACTTTTTAAGGGCCCTGATTAGTCTTGGGTTGCAATATTCCTGACAAAAACTTTAAAGAGAAAAATAAAAATATTTATGATTTGCGTGTATGTATAAACAGACACATTGACATGTTCACAATATAGTTAATGGTACAATATTAACAAATTTAATGTGAACATCTCTATTTAAACATGATAAACAAGAAATGTGGTTTCCTTGGTTCCTCTTAATAGTAAGCGGGTTGTCAGTTAACATTTTTTATTTTTTATATAAGAAAAACTTTCAAAGTTTTCAATTACATCAATAGAATAATCAGAATAATGACCCCCGCCTGACCCTTCTAGTAGTAAAATAGTAAAGAAGATCCTTGTTTTTTATCCAATGATTTATATCATTCAAGAGCATTACTAATAGTTAATCCAACGTCATCATTCAGCAATCCAAGAACGTGGTTTCTACGAAAAGACCGAGTAAAATTGTCTGTTGATTGTAGATACTACTTTACCATTAATAGTGGACTTTGTTTAGTCTTTGTTCTAAATTTGATTGTACGCCCCATATTAATGATAAGGCTTTGGTCTTTGAAAAAAATAAAGATAAGGAAAGAAGGTTAACCCTTTGAGATGAAAATAATTGCATTTATTCATATTTATCAAATTGGACATTAGCTATTGTCTGGTTAGATTGTACATCAAAAAAAAAAAAAAATAAATCAAATTATTTCTTCCAAAATCTCACAAAATCAGATGACGTCTAATCGGGTAGCTCTATGATGTTAATATGTGATTTATTGAAAATCTATGGCCCTAATAATGTCGAATTATCAGGCTATATTTTTAAAACGTTTAGCAATCGTACGAAGGAATCTGTGGTTTAGGCATCAAATAAAGTCAATTTACTTTAATCAAGGTCGTTATTTATAAAATAATGGAGGGATCATTTGTATTTGGATGCAACAACCTAATGTCGCCAAGCTACGTAACATTTTTTACTAGGATCTATCAATTATAGATTCGAACTTTGGCGGCGTGATATAGATCGCGTGCTTATGTACAAAGGTTAACAGTAAAGTGTATAATCAAAAACAAACATACTTATCCATGTCCGAATCACAATCCAGAAGCAAAGTAAAAACTTTGGAACTGACAAGTCGGGTAAGACACATGAACTTCCACCAGGGAAGCGCGACCGGGTGCTCCGGAAGGGTAAGCACCTCCTGTTTAGCTAGCTACACCCACCACGTGTGTAATCACAATTATGTGAAAGGTACATGGAACTATGGGACGTAAAATATATCCAGGGCAATCCTGGACACAGAGACGTTAACTGAAGGTCAAACAATTGCGTTGCTCTACAATATTGGCAGAATTGATTGGAACCCCCTTTGAATAAAACAAATGATTTATGAGGAAAGATTTCCTATCAAAATTATCTGAAAAAAACCTTTATAGCCAAAAACCAACATACCAGGACATCTTCAAGTCACAATTAAAAGCAAAGTAAAAACTGTCAAAATCAGTTAAACACATATACTTTCATCAGAGAAGTAAGACTGTGTGCTGCGGAAAGGTGAAAATCATCTTCTGTTTCGCTAGCTACACCCGTCACGTATGTAATACTGAGAATGAAAGATACATAGAACTATTCGGTTTCAAATATATTTAGTATAATTTTTGATACACTTTTCAATGACATTATGATGACGGTCATAAAACTTTGACCTTGATAAGCATCGACTTGTAATATTCATTTTGAAAGCAGCTTGTGTCTTGAAGAAAGTTCCTGTAGTAGGAACAAGCTCTACCATAGGCAGTACATAGTACGTAAAGTTAATCATACATCAAAATACATATTAGGCAGCACTAGATGACCGTTTTGGAATACAATAGTAGTGCTAAGACAGAAATTGTAAACCAATTTTTTCAAGGGGTTGAAAATATACTCAAAGGACCGAAATATATTTAACCAAATTAAGCTAAGAATATAAACTTAATAAAATATGTGTATGATAACGATCTATGTTGGCAAAACGTGTTGATCAGTACGGGTTAATTGGAGTTCATAGATAAAACAGTAAAATTAAAGACAACGACATAAAAATGTCATTGTAAGTGCTTAAGGTATATGAAACTAAAGCGATTAATCAATCAAGCAAGCAATCATTTAATGAATGAGGACTTCATTGTTTATTATGCTTGTATAGAAAGTATAATAAATAACTTAAAGATAAATAAATGTTAAGAATAAAAAAACAAATATACCAATCCATGTCTAAACCACCATCACTAAAGATAGTAAAATCTTTGAAGCTAGAAAATTAGGTTACGTGAACGTTCACCAGGTAAGTAAGGCCGGGTGTTGTGGAAGGATAAGCACCTCCTGTTTAACTCAATCAAGAAAATAGCACAATGCAATTTAATGAAAGCGACAGCAAACGAGACAAGACAAGAAAAGAAAGGATGATGCACATAAGGACCATTAAAAACAAAACTCATTTGATTTTTATTACTTTTATTTTTTGTGGCTCTAATATCTCAAGTCTTTTACTGTCTTGTTTGGTTGTTCCTTGGTTGCCAAAAAACCCCCAAAACCCATGTTTTAAGGTACACATTTATATCAATTTTAATTTTACGCATGGTGGAGTAACCAGCTAGACCAGTGGTGCTTACCTTCCGAAGCATCGGATCTCACTTCTCCGGTTAAGATCTACGTGTTTAAATTAATTTGTCAGTTTTTTTAAAGTTTTTACTTTGGTTTAAGGGTAGTTTTTTGCATATGAAACGAAATGTTTGTGGTTAAAATAGGAAATGTGATAAGAAGTTATTATACAGACTAATATAATGGTTAATGGAACGTATACAACCTTCAATCTCAGTAACCCTTTCTTTTCATGTTGACTAAAACGCTGAGGAGAATCAATGACCAATCGTAAAGCTATTCACGGGTTTATGTATTGTAATTACTACCCCTCTTTACTCTACCTATCCAAATAGCTCTTTTCTTTAACTATCTTTTTTAAAGATCAATACACAAGGGGTTGGCATCTGCACTTATTTATTATCATAGTACATATGTACTTGTATATTAATCGAAATAAAACAAAACTAAAAATATGATACGTTGTCATAAGTTTTTAAAGGAATGTTGATTTATTGTTTATTATTTTCATAAAAGGAATTACGAACACAAATATTTTCTTATAAAAAATTCAGTTTGAGTGTTCACTATTCAAATGCTTAGGGTAATAATTTGAAGAAGAAGGTTTTAAGATAAATGTGGTGGTTTCGGAATCCTACAATGGTATCACTTCACTGGACGTTATTTTTCCCTGAAACCCAGTACCAATCCAAAGTTAGTAGGGTAATTTTCAGTGGTTATATTCGCCGTTTCTGTATTGTTTGCCCATCTTTCATAAGGTACCCTATCCAATGTCAGTAATGTAATTGTCAGGTGGTCGGCGTTTTGTATTGTTTGTCTGTTTCTTCAATTAGCTTTAATTGGTTCGCACTGTTTTTAACAAACGGTTCCGTACGGTATGTAAAAATTTAATTGATACATGTTGTCATTTTGATTTTTGTCACCCCGACTGTTCTTGTATAAGAAATCATTTAAGTCAAGCTTGTCACATGACGTTG
The DNA here is from genome assembly GCA_021292105.1 of Anadara kagoshimensis. NCBI lineage: Eukaryota > Metazoa > Mollusca > Bivalvia > Arcoida > Arcidae > Anadara > Anadara kagoshimensis. The sequence continues at coordinate 50,282,444 of CM037865.1, forward strand.
CTTACATGAATAAATAAACGTCTTCGATGAAACCAGAGATAATAACGGTTTTGGTAGATATTTTTGTGACAAATTTTGCTAAGGTCAGTTTTGTTTTATAGCTCATAACTCTTTCTAGACTCTCACTTAATACTTTTCCATAAAGTTTTTATATCCACTCCTTTATCGGTATGCAGTGTGGCATAGGTTTACCTTGTAAGGCACCTTGTAGATACAAACTTTGTGCTATATTGAAGACTTCGTCATAACTTAACTTATGAACACCTTAAATCAATAAAACTGATAATGATGAAGGGTTTACGCGATATTTTCAAATAGCGTTCTCATAAGCTTATCTCTGCAAAACGTCATCTTTATCTTTTAATTTAATTGCATAAATGTCAAAAATACCGTTGTACATCCCGATAAATTGTCTTATAACACATGTAAGTACAATGAAGCACTCTTGACTATAAGTGTTGTCAGACAACTACCAACATACCATTTTTGTTCAATAGAATAAATCTTAAGGCACATCCTTTTAATTTGACAAAATACTTAAAAGGTCATCTATCTCCATCCACATTGACCATTTGAAGAAAAATATTTTATTGCTTCTAACATTGCTTGTGACATTCCCTTTATACAGATACGTAGAGAGGTTAATCAATATTGCTTGTTCAGTGTGTAATTGAGATTAATGATTCCGATTAAGTATGGTGACCATAAAATGACCACTCACTCTGTTTTTATACCCATAAAGGAGTACCAAGCCAAATGTTTTGATTTATAACTACCACGTATAGTTTATTTTAACCACTTGATATCATTTTAATTAATAGTGTAATAAACCATAATATCATTTATAGTATCATTTATACCATATAGTTATGGAAGACAGCTCAAATGACGCCACAATCTGGAAAACTCCGGTTCTTTTTACCATAGAACAGCACATTTTGAATATCAATAATTAAATTCTGAAGTTATGTTCAAAATGAATCTCAACAGTCTCTTACAAAATCCAAAATATAGATTGTTGTGGTATTTTCCCCAAGATAAATTACACGTTGGTAGCCAGTGCAGTGTGTAGCTATTACTAGGAACTGTTTCATTTAGATATACATTGTACGTGCCCGCGAATTATATAATATCACAACGATTTATGCATTAAATGTATCATTATGAAGTTTCAGCTTTCAATGTGGCAAGCGGCTGTGAAGATTAATTTCAAATTAAATTTTGGGGTAATGTTTTGTATTCACTCTTCACTACTCTGGGCAAAGAAGTCTTAATTAGCAGGAATATATTCTCATTAGAGATGCGTAAACCGCAGCTGGTTTGTCAAAATGATGCCCAATCGCAATTAAGGGTTCATGTGACTCTTAACAACATCTTAATTCTATATCTTTTCACAATTTGTAACTCAAGCTGATAACTGATGTTCATCCGTATAATAATATAGAGCCGTTTTCAATATTTGGTTAACATTTTGTACTTCTTTATTTCACAATTTGTCCCCATTTTCAATGTTTCTTATTCTTTTATAACATAATATATTTTTTCTATGATATTAACGTTTAAATTAAAAATGTCTGAGTTTTGCTAAAGTATTTCCCGAGCACCCTTAAACAAACAGACGTCGCAAGGATAATCGCATTTCGGTAAAAAGAATTCGGCACTTGTGAAACTTCGTTAATCATGTATCACAGAACACTGAAATTATTATGCAATCTGTTATAGATTTATATATGGTAATATTATTATTTATGTATATGATAAATAAAAAATACAAACATTATGTAATACTGATTTGCCATGTTTTCTGCTCTACGTATTTTAAAAATGTTGTTAGACTGATACATGCCTTGAAAGGCGTGTATTCCTATTTGTTCGATATCTACCATGGATATTTTTGACGTCCCAGAGATCTCTGTTGCTTCCATTTTAGTACACACATGACAGATATACCAAGATGAACATGGGTTGTTTATCCTTCCGGACCACCCCGCCTTATTTGTTTGGCGGAAGTAATCAAGTCAAATACCAGTTTCGTTGTGTTTACTTTGTTTTGGGATTGTGATTTGGACATGGTATGTTTGTTTTTGATTTATCACGTTTAAAAAGAGTCGATATATAACTACTCCAAGATGTAGTACCCCCTGATGTTATACACAGTAATGTCATTTTTTCTGGCTGACTTGATATCGATCTTAATGGTCCTGGTGTGTAATTTAGATTAATGATTCTGCTTAAGCATGGTGGGAGTAAAATGACCATTCGATTTTTAAGATCAGTGTAAGGAGTTCGAAGTCAAAAATCTTAAATTTATAACTCCCAAGTATAGCTTATTTTGATCACTTCAGATCAAATTTAATGAACACCAACAATCTCTGTCTACATCATTTCACCGATTTGTAACTCAAGTTTACGAACAGGAAAAAGAAACTGACAAGTGTTTCTGCCTGAGATGAATTTAATTGTTAAATCAAGTAACCTATCTCCAAAGATGCTAGGAACTCAGATAGCAAGAAAGACGGAGTTAGTACGTTTTAATGACAACCAAACATGGCTTTACATGGACCGTTATTTGATTGAATCAAAGTATATAAAGCGCATCAGAAAGAAGTTATATTTTAAGTACGTGATGCAACTTCTGCAGCACACTTGGGTCATCAAAACACCAAAGCGTCGCATGAAGAATTTGGCTTTTTTTCTATGATTGCACAACTATACGCTTTGTATTTATGGTCTTTGATGAAAATATGTCCAACACATTCAAAAGTATTGTAATAAAGGCAATAACTAACTCTATCCAATAATAACTCTATCTTCAATAGAACAGAAGGTATAAACTTAAACCAATGTTAATTTACACTGAAGTTTGCACTAACTTAGCTGCAAAAATGGTAAAATATATCTAATTTGTAGTTGTCTGATCAGCATTTATTTATTTTTGTCAAATTGCAACAACGCGTGTGTATTCAATTATTCCCCATTTGTTGAAAACAAATAGCTTACCATCTTCGATATGTTTGAAGATGTTCATATAGTCGGTCACTATATAACTTCGAACACCGTAGAACATTCCATAAATTTCTTAGCAGGCAACGACTAGATCCCCCTAGCCTTGCCAATTAAGCAGAATGGTAAATGAAAAAGATAATTATATGCATGTATGCTTTTCTGACCACCTCAGTATAATAAGCTAAACAAGAAAGAACCACTTTGAGAGATAATGGTCTACGAGCAAGTTGCTTACAAATAAATTGATGACGCAAGTATATTGCAAGCCTTGGGTTACCAATACCCTTAAAAGGTCATCACCATATTGAAGAGAAGTATGATGTTTCTGTATCTCGAATCATCCTGGATGAATTTGACTTCCAATTGTTCCATGTTCCTTTCATTTCTAATTTTGATTACACACATGGCGGGTGTAGCTGGCTAAACAGGATGTACTAACCCTTCCGGAGCGCCTGGCCTCCCTTCCCTGGTTAAAGTTTACATGTTTTACTTAATATTTTTACAACAAGGATGGTAGTTTGGACATGGATTGGTATGTTTGTTTGTTTTGACTGCTAAATATGCGTAGTACTGCCTTTTCCTGTTTTGATAACAATCTTTATCACCCTACAGTATAAAGCGTGGAACATTATCTTATATCTCCATTATTACACTTGAGGAATAATTGCTAACTGAACCATCCTAAATCAGAAGTAATGAAGCCTACATAAAATTTACTTCCAATGAATTATTTTGCAAAATACATAATCAACATTGATATTCCTTGATAAAGTGGAAATCGACTCTGGCCAAACAAATTACAGTCTTAGACTTAACTGCTAACTGTTTCCTATATCTTCATTTAATTATTTTGGAGTGGATGTTAATACCTAATTGCCTTAAGGGTGCTGTCATTAAAATGTGTAAAGGAAGTGCACAGACAGGAACAGATCAGAAATAAAAAGTAAAAGACCCTTAAGCTAGTTATCCTTAATTCATTTAATCAAGGGTCGTCTAAAGTACATGTATTGTTTTCTGCCCACATATTGTCAGGGATTGGTAAAAATGACGGATGTTTGACATCTGGTTTGAAATCTTTTTTGGAAGCATTATCGTCATTAGCAATACATATGTTTATTTCACTTATATTTATAAGATGATGTACGTTATTTATAATAAAACATTTATAGAAACGAAACTGGCAAGCTATTCTTTAAGGAGAGATAGAATCGTTTGCTCGGGAAGGGCAACTTTGCCAAACAGCTCCAGTTGCCATTTCCCTTCAAATGTCCATTATAATTAGACTCGCCCGCAACACGAAAATTGTTTTTGCTTTAGATTTTGGATTTCTTTAATATACAATTATTGTCTTTTGATGAGGTGGATATGGATTATACGGAACTGATCAAAGTGATATTCACCGGGGCCGTCATCACGATAACAATGGTCGCAACCTTTGCATACCCAGAGACGCATGATATCTCTTGACGTGATAATTTTCGGAAAGTCCCTTTTTCTAATTTGTCCGCCACCTTTTGTTATTATTAAGCGTTTAAGTGGTCCGCCAACTATTTATCGACTTTTTGAGACATATAATAAAACATTTATTCAATTTACTCTATTGGTGTCCTTTTAAAAATGTTTTAAGTAACATGTTGTGAAATTCGAGCGTATACTCAAAGGAATATAACTGCTTTCCCTCAATATTATATAAATATTTTGTTTTGATTTTTGATGCGTTTGGTCGTTGCCAAAGGATGTTCCCGCAGGCATTTTTAGTCTTTCTAAAGAAGGTGTCATTGAACTTAAAAAAGAACTGTTAGTATTCTCAATGTCTTCTCCCTCAAGATAAATATTTCCTGAATCATTTATTTGAGTTTTAAAAAACATAACATGAATGAAACTGACAAGTTCATTACACTTATAATACCGCACCTTAAACGGACTTTTAATGTAATTGAAAGTAATTGTGTCGTTATGCTGTCTATCAAGTAAATTCTAACGTTTATGTCACCGTAACAATCCCACATCTCATAAATAGTAATCATTTCCGATTTCTCCATCAATCAATATTTCTTAGCGATATTAATAAAAGTGCGACGTAGTTTAAATTGAGCAAGTAAGTTGTTTGTAGAACACGTGTTTGTCTATAGTTAGCAATCGTATCTAGGCTTTATCTTTAGAACGTTGTCCTAAGTTTTCTATGTAATCGATTCCGGCAGTACCATTCTGTCAAACTGGTCCTATCATAACAGACTCAATATCATCACAGAAACATTATTTTGCTAAAAGCTGAATGTTCTTTAGCTAAAATAGTGTTTTTATCTTGAACAAAGAAATTTTACTAATTTCTTTTTTATTTTCCCCCAAAATTTTAGAAAATTCCAAGAAAATTGATTTTCTCGGTAATAAGAGTGTGATGTCTGTCTCGGTATCAAAATGAGATTTGTTTACGGTCATCTATGCTTGCAAAAGAAGGGTGCTTGTAAACGTTTTGGATTTAACTATCTTACAACAACTTGACTGATACTGTAGAGTACCTTTCAAATAACATTCCTGGTATTTGAAAACCGCAACCTGGTTGTAAGATAAGTGGGATTGATAAAGTATTTGAAATAACGCAAACTGTATTCCATTTATCGTGTCCGGTGCGCATTAACATTCAAGAATTTTGCAGTCAGTTGACAAAATATGTTCATATCATGTCTTGATTTTTTTTATCCGAGGCATGAATTGTTTGTCTATAAAATAGTGAAAGTTCGTAGGTCTCGTTTGATTTGCTGTGGCGGTTACTTTGATGCGCTACTTCTTGTTCATATACTGGCAATATTTTTGTCATATTTATAATCTAATTCGATCCTTCTTTGTTGTATGTTAATAACTAGAATACTATGATCCATTTGTAAAATTTCGCAATAATCTGAGACTTTTTCGTCTGGAAACTCCTACGGTTTTGGAATATTAATACATGTACTGGTTTTTGAATTTCAAATTTTAGAGAGAAGAATCCAATTTCCAATAAAATTCAGACTTTGGTGAGACAGAATCAGAAAAAATATCGTATGGATTATAAAGTGAAAAATGAGAAATCTACATATTGTCTGTTTGAATTATAAAACCTCTTTTTTCTTTAACTGTAAAGCCGTCTTTCAGAAGCAATAAGTAATATCCATTACAAACGAATCCAATGAGATATACGTGCTCTACGTAATGGTTAGCCCATTCAAAAGTTGACGCCTCGAATTAAGACATCCACGCTGAAATGTTCCATATAATATACAAGTGTATATTTCACCAATACAGAAATATCTTCAGACTTTAGAACATGTAAGAGCAAAATACACATTTAAGAATAAGCCTAGGCTTATCAAGGCCCTCAAAAAGTTTTATGGCCGTCATCACAGTATTGTTGATAAGTTTGATGTCTTTGTGTCCAGGATTGTCCTGGATATATTTGACGTCTCATAGTTCCGTGTTCCTTTCACACAATTTTGATTACACATGTGGCAGGTGTAGCTTGCTAAACAGTATGTGCTTACCCTTCCGGAGCACCCGGCCTCACTTCCCTGGTGGAAGTTCACGTGTCTAACCCCACTTGTCAGTTCCAAAGTTTTTACTTTGCTTCTGGATCGTGATTTGGACATGTATTAGTATGTTCGTTTTTGTTTAATTCTAATTTGAAGTCCATCATTTCCTATTAGTAGTCAATATTTCAGAGTTGATATTGTACAATAAAATAATTCTTTGTCTCGTTTTAAGAGCGATGTTCCCCTTTCCAATTATATAATTAACAAAAAAATGTAATTATACTTGTAAAATACTACGAATATATTTGAATAATACATTGAAAAGAAATATATGATAGTACTGATTGATTTTAAGCACACATTGATGACAATCATTCACAAATATATTCGTTATGCTATTTTAGTTGTCTGATTTAATAGTCGCAAAATAAAAATTTGAAAAATTGCTCACCATTACATGTTTAAACACATTGAATTGGTTGTTCAAAGCCCCGTTAGCCTAACCAGTTGGGTATTGAAAATTTGCATCTTGTGTAGAAAACAAAATAATGCTAAAATAATGGAAGCAACTGTTTTTTATCAATAGGATCAATACAAAGTCAATATTACATATCTACAATTGATATTTTTATTTTAATAACATTTTGAATTTCCCTTAATCATTTGTTTACTTAAATTTGAAAAAACCCAACCTGCTCAAGGTCTGTTGGTTTTGGTCAGCACTTTGAGCAATGGAGATGTTGACTATAATGAATTACCAATTCAGCCAACGCAACCTGCCAATGGTTCATTGTTTTGAGGGATCTTATAAGTATAATCCTAGAATCATTTAGTGTTGTTGTTTTATTAAATTGCTAGTCCGTTTCTTGCATGTCAGATGTACAAATCATTATATTACGATCAACAGTATTGACGTGTCCCTAATGATTTTATAAGGAAAAACAAGTTCGCTATATATAAATTTTATTGGCCATAATTGGCTACATCTGTGACACGGCATTTCCAATATTGACCACCGTCAGACAAATATTGTCACATGTTGTTTATACTACGGTAACTGTAGAAGCTCAGAAGTCTGATACACTCAGTTCAACCTATATGACAAACGTGATTACTTCCAATTTTTGTATTGTCGATTTTCCTTTTCTACGCAGCAATATACATGCGTTTCATGCTTATGGTGTATGAGTTTTACAAATAATACACTGTGGTACAGCTTGTTCCCACTACGGAAACTTTATACAACGAAGCAAGTTGATTGCAAATAAATTGTTGACGCAAGAATATTGCAAGTCTAAGCTTATTAAGGACCTCAAAAAGTTTAATGGCCGTCATCACTATATTGTTGATAAGTCTGATGTCTCGATATCCAATATACTTTGGATACATTTGATGTTCCATATAGTTCTATGTTTCTTTCATTCTCATTTCTGTTTTACATGTTGCAGAAGAAGCTGTCTAAACGGAAAGTGCTTACTCTTCCGGATCACCCGGTCTCACTTTCCTGTTGGAAGTTCACGAATGAAACTTAATTTGCAAGTTTTAAAATTTTACTCTGCTTTGGTGATTTGGACATAGATGGGTGTGTTTGTGTTTTATTTAAATAATATAGTATAGCTACAAAACTATGATATAGGCTCAACTTTACCTGTTTTAACATAGCGAAATGATACCTAACACGTCTATGTTTCTATTAATTTTGTTGCTTTTCACTCACGTCCACTATCAATCACAAAGACACAAATTAAGGTGCGTATGTCAAATATCAACCAGCAATAATGTTCAAGTCATATCTTAAATTGAAAATGGCGTAATGATTGAATTCTATCTCATCCAGGTAGTTTCCAAAGAAAGAAGGGGAGGGGGTATTAGATTCAAACTGCGCTCCGTACAGACGTTTCCTGTCTTGTCCGGGTTAACTAATGAAAACTATGAAGCACTTTTTCCGAAACTTGGTGTAAAGCATTAACTTCGATAGAAGATGTTCTTATCATTAACCCGAGTTGATTTGCTTATTTTCCTGGGAGTTATGACCCTTTGTACATAAGTGCTATTCATAAAAAGTACCTACTGTGGGAGGACATAATTTAATGAATTTGCATATTGATTTTAATTACCGGCAAGATATTGAAGCATGCACATGGATATGCATTTGACAGAATCCACTGGACCCAGCCAACCGACGATTTAACAAAACAACACTAACAAAACACAAGGTCGACATGCACTCTCGATCGACTTTGGATCGGCGCTGAGTATAATATTATTATAATAATAACCAGGACGAAGTTGCACAAAGCTTAATGAAAGTTAAATATGGATTACACCATAATTAGCAAATCAAATATCGTTGCGCTAATTATAGTCTAATTAACAATTAACTAGTTATGCTTTGTGCAATTGGGCCCAGGTATTTTCACATTTGAATAATTCACTCATTTTATTCACGATGGTGTTGTAAATCATTCAACAAAAAACGTACACGTATGAGAATTACTTGTTTTTGTTGTTCCACAAATTTGTAATCATGTTAGCGTTCGTGAATCCTTTAAACTGCATTTATATTTCCAAGACTTCTACTTAGAAGAATCACTGCATTATCTCATTTGACATGATATAGAGGAATTTATTCGGTCATACATCAAGACTGACATTTTGATAAACAGAAAATAAAGATAATGTCGGTAACATCTAAGCACTGTTCGGAGTTGTTTGTTATGATTGCAACTGACATTTAAGTACATCATCATTATAATTAGCATAGATTTAATCTACAATTTAAGAATTTATTAGTACAAATAAAAATCTCTTGGCCTGAACAATATTTGAATCAATTACAATACGTCGGTGCTCTAAGAAAACATTCCTTGAGTGAAAGGATGTCTTCGGTTTTTGCGAGCGATTGACCCACAGGAATATTCATGGTATGGCTTTAAGATTTTACCTGTGTAAGGCCACTGTTATATAAAATAGTGTTTTCTGTCACTTAATCGGCGATAACGTTTACAGTTTAAATCCGTAGTAAAAATGGCTGTACAATGAATAAATACACTTTAAATCGAAAGTAAATTATTTTTGTGATTTACCGATGCCCCAGCAGAATTTTCAACTCGTTGTTCCAGATTACAAACAAACCTACAGCCGTGTCACTCTTGTTACATATAACAGTATACGACAACAAGCACGTTGTTGAGACGGCATGTTATATACGAGACTTTCACTTTGTTTTGTCTTGTTATATACATGTAGTAGTATATAATAATATCGATGCTTAAACAACTTGGTTTAACATTAACTTTTGACGAAAAAAGGTATTATAATTTATTCACTTACAATTTAGTTAAATAAAATTTAGTAGATGTGTTTTGATTAGGAAATGTTAAAAAAAAAAAAAAAAAAAAAAAAAAACCGTGCGATGTATGGGATTCGAACCCACACATTAAAAAATAGCATTTCGTAATATCTTAGCAGTCCACATACTTTACCACTGAGCTACCGAAGCTTACGAACGTTTTGTATACGCTATAATATATGAGTGACGGACAAGGATAATAGTTTTTTTTAAGCGTTTTTCAATTTTTCACCATGATGGCAGGCATGCCCGTGGATAATCTTTAGGTCAGTGAAAACTAAAATACCTACCTACATTTAAATGTCGGTTTTGTTTACGGGCAGGCCTGCCATCAGTATAAAATTGCAATATATATGCAGTCAAATGTATGGAAATAACCATTTTTGCTTTGAATCATCGTTTTCATGCACATATAGAAATACTTATCCGTAACTAGAGATATCTTTTTTGACATGAAACTTTAGAACATACTTTATTCTATAGATAGGAAGTACTTTTAACCAATATTTTATTAATGTAAATTTTGACATGCATGGAATTTTCCTATGGGTCATTTCCTTATATTTTCCGAATACATCCTTTATGTGGAAAAACATCTCGATTTCTTCGAAAGGACAGTGAATATTGCATTTGCCCCCAAAACACGGTTTTTTTTAATATGAGGAGTCTTAAAAGTATAGTATATCTTGGAAAAGAAAAATGTGTTCTTGTTTCGGAACCTGGAAAATTGCATTAATGACAGAATGGTAGAGATGTTGTTTCATTCCCCAATCAAGATTCTTTCACTTATATCGAGTCAGTCATTTAAGGGATTGTGGAGGTAACAGGATTGTCGGGGAGAAACCGCCTACCTTTGGTATGCGAACTAGCAAACAGTTTCACACTAGGACCTGCCCCGAGTGGGATTCCAACCTGTGGTTTCACAAAATATAAAAACGATATAATTCGAATCATCAAAAATATTCAGTTTTAGAGATGACTATAAGTCACACCATTCATGTTGGTCATTTATTCGTAAATTACATTTATCACGAATATGACCTACAAAAACGTATTTCGCGACAAAAAATTTCCACGAATTTCATTTTCCTTTCGCGCACATTATTCTAGTGAGTCATAAAATTTTGCGGGTTTCGCTAAAATGAAATGTTCGCGAAAAAGTCGATTAACAGCAAACGTATACAATAAGTAAATACTGTAAACGTATTTATTTTCGCGGTCGTTTGTTTTGCGCGAAAATTAATACCGAGCGAAAATTATATTATGCTTATTGTGTTATAGTGCATATTTCACAAACGCGAAAATTAAACTATGTGGATATATCTATGTATTCTTTACCGCAAAAATAAATACACGCGAAATTAAATACGTTTACAGTACTCATTTGTTTAATAAAGATGCAATATAAGTCGATAATTGATTTTATAATGTTTTAAAATGAAATAAAAAAGAACTGACAGATTAATATATAATATGCCAGTGTCTCTTATTGATGTAGATGAGTCCAAAAAGTTCATATTGTCAACAAATCAAGCTCAAGGTAAAGATACAGTACAGACCTGTCGAAAGTTTAATACTGGGCTTACGAAAAGCTACCGAGTAGCCGATATATATATGAACGGGTAGTAGTCGAAGAGTTGAGTTGAGCAATGATATTTAACGTCCCAGTCAAGAATATTTCACTTATATCGAGGCGTCGCCAGCTATAGGCGAAGGTGCAGAAATTTTGCCTGTCCGTTGCGCTGATAGCATTATACAGCAGGGTTCTTTATCCTACCAAGCCTACAGTGACATGGGACCTCGTTTATTTTACGTTCTCATCCGAGAGAACCGTGACTTCATTTCGTTTCGTAATGCCGAGTGCTTGGCGAAAGAACAGTCACTACCCACTTTCAAGTCTTGAGTCAGACCCGGTCAGGGTTCGAACCAACGACCTCCCACTTACGGAGCGAGCACTCTACCAACTTAGCTACCGCAGTGGTTAAACTAGTAGCCGAAGAGCTGGCTGCCGAAAAATATATTGTAGCTGTCGGGATATAGCTAACGAAATGCCAAAATGAGCTGTCTATTTTGCACTAATTTGTCAGCTTAGCGTTAAACTTTCGACAGGTATGTACTGTATCTAAAACGTCGATGAAATAATGATTTGTTTCTAAATATATTATCCGTAAATATACCATCGTGAAGTATAAGCCAAGAAGGTCAATCTATGGTCCACTTGAATGAAATGGTACACGATCCTTAACTGTATGGACAGTACAGATCTGTCTGACATTTTGATAAACAGAAAATAAAGATAATGTCGGTAACATCTAAGCACTGTTCGGAGTTGTTTGTTATGATTGCAACTGACATTTAAGTACATCATTATAATTAGCATAGATTTAATCTACAATTTAAGAATTTATTAGTACAAATAAAAATCTCTTGGCCTGAACAATATTTGAATCAATTACAATACGTCGGTGCTCTAAGAAAACATTCCTTGAGTGAAAGGATGTCTTCGGTTTTTGCGAGCGATTGACCCACAGGAATATTCATGGTATGGCTTTAAGATTTTACCTGTGTAAGGCCACTGTTATATAAAATAGTGTTTTCTGTCACTTAATCGGCGATAACGTTTACAGTTTAAATCCGTAGTAAAAATGGCTGTACAATGAATAAATACACTTTAAATCGAAAGTAAATTATTTTTGTGATTTACCGATGCCCCAGCAGAATTTTCAACTCGTTGTTCCAGATTACAAACAAACCTACAGCCGTGTCACTCTTGTTACATATAACAGTATACGACAACAAGCACGTTGTTGAGACGGCATGTTATATACGAGACTTTCACTTTGTTTTGTCTTGTTATATACATGTAGTAGTATATAATAATATCGATGCTTAAACAACTTGGTTTAACATTAACTTTTGACGAAAAAAGGTATTATAATTTATTCACTTACAATTTAGTTAAATAAAATTTAGTAGATACTGTGTTTTGATTAGGAAATGTTAAAAAAAAAAAAAAAAAAAAAAAAACCGTGCGATGTATGGGATTCGAACCCACACATTAAAAAATAGCATTTCGTAATATCTTAGCAGTCCACATACTTTACCACTGAGCTACCGAAGCTTACGAACGTTTTGTATACGCTATAATATATGAGTGACGGACAAGGATAATAGTTTAATTTTTAAGCGTTTTTCAATTTTTCACCATGATGGCAGGCATGCCCGTGGATAATCTTTAGGTCAGTGAAAACTAAATTAAATACCTACATTTAAATGTCGGTTTTGTTTACGGGCAGGCCTGCCATCAGTATAAAATTGCAATATATATGCAGTCAAATGTATGGAAATAACCATTTTTGCTTTGAATCATCGTTTTCATGCACATATAGAAATACTTATCCGTAACTAGAGATATCTTTTTTGACATGAAACTTTAGAACATACTTTATTCTATAGATAGGAAGTACTTTTAACCAATATTTTATTAATGTAAATTTTGACATGCATGGAATTTTCCTATGGGTCATTTCCTTATATTTTCCGAATACATCCTTTATGTGGAAAAACATCTCGATTTCTTCGAAAGGACAGTGAATATTGCATTTGCCCCCAAAACACGGTTTTTTTTAATATGAGGAGTCTTAAAAGTATAGTATATCTTGGAAAAGAAAAATGTGTTCTTGTTTCGGAACCTGGAAAATTGCATTAATGACAGAATGGTAGAGATGTTGTTTCATTCCCCAATCAAGATTCTTTCACTTATATCGAGTCAGTCATTTAAGGGATTGTGGAGGTAACAGGATTGTCGGGGAGAAACCGCCTACCTTTGGTATGCGAACTAGCAAACAGTTTCACACTAGGACCTGCCCCGAGTGGGATTCCAACCTGTGGTTTCAAAATATAAAAACGATATAATTCGAATCATCAAAAATATTCAGTTTTAGAGATGACTATAAGTCACACCATTCATGTTGGTCATTTATTCGTAAATTACATTTATCACGAATATGACCTACAAAAACGTATTTCGCGACAAAAAATTTCCACGAATTTCATTTTCCTTTCGCGCACATTATTCTAGTGAGTCATAAAATTTTGCGGGTTTCGCTAAAATGAAATGTTCGCGAAAAAGTCGATTAACAGCAAACGTATACAATAAGTAAATACTGTAAACGTATTTATTTTCGCGGTCGTTTGTTTTGCGCGAAAATTAATACCGAGCGAAAATTATATTATGCTTATTGTGTTATAGTGCATATTTCACAAACGCGAAAATTAAACTATGTGGATATATCTATGTATTCTTTACCGCAAAAATAAATACACGCGAAATTAAATACGTTTACAGTACTCATTTGTTTAATAAAGATGCAATATAAGTCGATAATTGATTTTATAATGTTTTAAAATGAAATAAAAAAGAACTGACAGTAATATATAATATGCCAGTGTCTCTTATTGATGTAGATGAGTCCAAAAAGTTCATATTGTCAACAAATCAAGCTCAAGGTAAAGATACAGTACAGACCTGTCGAAAGTTTAATACTGGGCTTACGAAAAGCTACCGAGTAGCCGATATATATATGAACGGGTAGTAGTCGAAGAGTTGAGTTGAGCAATGATATTTAACGTCCCAGTCAAGAATATTTCACTTATATCGAGGCGTCGCCAGCTATAGGCGAAGGTGCAGAAATTTTGCCTGTCCGTTGCGCTGATAGCATTATACAGCAGGGTTCTTTATCCTACCAAGCCTACAGTGACATGGGACCCGTTTATTTTACGTTCTCATCCGAGAGAACCGTGACTTCATTTCGTTTCGTAATGCCGAGTGCTTGGCGAAAGAACAGTCACTACCCACTTTCAAGTCTTGAGTCAGACCCGGTCAGGGTTCGAACCAACGACCTCCCACTTACGGAGCGAGCACTCTACCAACTTAGCTACCGCAGTGGTTAAACTAGTAGCCGAAGAGCTGGCTGCCGAAAAATATATTGTAGCTGTCGGGATATAGCTAACGAAATGCCAAAATGAGCTGTCTATTTTGCACTAATTTGTCAGCTTAGCGTTAAACTTTCGACAGGTATGTACTGTATCTAAAACGTCGATGAAATAATGATTTGTTTCTAAATATATTATCCGTAAATATACCATCGTGAAGTATAAGCCAAGAAGGTCAATCTATGGTCCACTTGAATGAAATGGTACACGATCCTTAACTGTATGGACAGTACAGATCTGTCGAAAGTTCAACACTGAGTGAACGAGAAAAAAAATCGAAAGCTCGGCTGCCAAGATATGAATGAATAGCTACTATTCGAAAGCCGCCTAGAGGTAGATAGCAGCTGTTGAAAAGTTGTTGACATATAGCTAAGGAGGGACCGTGATAAGCTGTCGAATATGTCCTTCTTTGTAAGCTTAATGTTAAACTTTCGATGGGCCCGTACTGTAACAGTGACGTTTATCCTTCCGCTCTGCAATGATATAAGTCCTTTTAGAAATAGGATATTTGAAGGCTATTGATAATTCAATAGGTAAGTAAAATGGACAATGTAAGCATTTATCATTTCCTATTGACGTCAATTACGCCAATGCTATTACCTACACAAAATAAGGAAAGGCATGATCAGGCATGAAGCTTACCTATTTTGAGTTAGGGGCCCAAACTCGCTTTTGAAGAAAAGTTGCAATAGCAATACAAATCAAAAATCTCTAACTTTGGGGAGTCAGACAGACAAATTTCTAGGGTTCATGGGCTACTGGGTCCCTGTGAATCTCAATATCTGATGATTATGACCGTCATCACAATATTGCTGGTGGAAGTTCACGTGTTTAACTAAATTTTCCGAGTTAGAAAGTTTTTACTTTGCTTTGTGATGATAAGCACTTAATGTCAATTGTAATTGTGATCATCAAAAACAAACATACTTATCCATGTCCGAATCACAATCCAGAAGCAAAGTAAATTTTTTGGTACTGACAAGTTAGGTTAGACACGTGAACTTCCACCGGGTGATCCGGAAGGGTAAGCACCTCCTGTTTAGCTCGTTACACCCGTCACGTGTGTAATCAAAATTGTGTGAAAGGAACATGGAACTGTGGGACGTCAAATATATCCAGGGCAATCCTGGACGTAGAGTCATGGATTAGTACTGGATGACATTTTAATGCTATTCCAAAGCAGGGATGGAGTTTTTTGTGATAAATGATCTCAATATGTTTTATAGTTCATTTGTTGTCCATGTTTTTTTAGTTTGTTCTTGGTTGCCATGGTTATTGCTAACAATATAGTCTCAGCTACTAAATCTTTTTTAATTTCGTTTTAATATTTGCGATTGCAATTAAACTAAAATAAAAAATTCAATTAATAAATTCAAAGAACCTGATATTTGCTGGTGCATTGATCGTATTAATTTGTTTTAAAAAAAGCAACAAAAAAGAAGTTGTGTTTTATGTGAAGACTGTCTTTACAAATATCTTTGCTCATTCAATTCCGATAAATATTATATAATTTCATATTAAATTATGTTTGCCCACATTCAATAAAATGAAATTAAAATGCATTAATGATTGAAAACACAATTAGCACACCGCCATATAACCCATTTGATAATTTTAAAACAAATATTTGTTTTGGGATAATTTGATTTGATCACGCTGTTTCTATGAAACGATAAATATTACTAATGAAAAATAATATAATTATCATCAATATGACGTTAAAACAAGACATGGAAATATGATTAATTGTTAGTATCTTTATAGTTAACAGCTAAAAATACATCAGAGATCAAAGGTACAATCTGGAAACATATAATTATATCAAAAATAACTTTTTTGTTATTTCTTTTGATCAAATTAGCCTCTTTAAAGCAGTTACGATCAATCGCAAATCATTCTATATAGGACACATTCATTTTAGCTACATGTACCTTCGACATGTAAAATATGTTAACATTTAAATTGATAACCATTATTTGATTCAACAAAGTAGCCTCTTTATAATTATAGCAGTTACGATCAATCGCAAATCACTTTACATTGGACATATTAATTTTAGCTACATGTACCTTTGACATGTAAATTTATGTTAACATTTAAATTGATAACCGCTATTTGATTTACAAATAACATATTAAATTTCATATAAGATTTACAAAATATCGTATAAAGCCTTAAAATTAATAACCAATATCATAGAAAAAATTCGTGTGAATGAAAAATAGTAACTTTCAATGTATATGGATAAACTGTGAATATATTATCTCGCAATTCCCAATGCTAGGTACTTTGGAGTACAGCTTGTGTGAATATGTGAAAGATTTCATGCTAAAATATTGTTTCCCCTATAATTCTACCTTACTCAAACGGCTAGATGCGTCTACCTACTGGCTATTGAGTAGACAACAGACAGAAAACAGACATCTAATTATTACTAATGAAAAATAATATAATTATCATCAATATGACGTTGAAACAAGACATGGAAATATGATTAATTGTTAGTATCTTTATAGTTAAAAGCTAAAAATACAAAAGAGATCAAAGATACAATCTGGAAACATATAATTATATCAAAAATAACTTTTTTGTTATTTCTTTTGATCAAATTAGCCCTTTTAAAATTACGGTAAATCGCAAATCAGTTTACATTGGACATATTCATTTTAGCTACATGTACCTTTGACATGTAAATTTATGTTAACATTTAAATTGATAACCGCTATTTGATTTACAAATATCATATTAAATTTCATATAAGATTTACAAAATGTCGTATAAAGCCTTAAAATTAATAACCAATATCATAGAAAAAATTCGTGTGAATGAAAAATAGTAACTTTCAATGTATATGGATAAACTGTGAATATATTATCTCGCAATTCTCAATGCTAGGTGCGTCTACCAATTGGCTTCGGCGTACAGCTTGTGTGAATATGTAAAAGATTTCATTTTAAAATATTGTTTCCCCTATAATTCTACCTTACTCAAACGGCTAGATGCGTCTACCTTCTGGCTATTGAGTAGACAACAGACAGAAAACAGACATCTAATTATTACTAATGAAAAATAATATAATTATCATCAATATGACGTTGAAACAAGACATGCAAATATGATTAATTGTTAGTATCTTTATAGTTAAAAGCTAAAAATACAACAGAGATCAAAGATACAATCTGGAAACATATAATTATATCAAAAATAACTTTTTGTTATTTCTTTTGATCAAATTAGCCTCTTCAAAGCAGTTACGATAAATCGCAAATCATTCTATATCGGACATATTCATTTTAGCTACATGTACCTTCGACATGTAAATTTATGTTAATATTTAAATTGATAACCGCTATTTGATTCAACAAATTAGCCTCTTTAAAGCAGTTACGATCAATTGCAAATCATTTTACATTGGACATACACGTAACTTCGACATGTAAAATCTGTTAACGATTAAAATATAACCGCTATTTGATTTACAAATATCATATAAAAGTGTCATATAAGATTTACAAATGTCGTATAAAACCTTAAAATTAATTAAATAATTACCAATCAAAACCAAACATACCAAGCATTGTCCAAATCACAGTCTCAAAGCAAAGTAAAAATTTTGAAACTTGACAATTATGTAAACACACGAACTTCCACCAGGGAAGTAAGGCCGCGGCTCTGGAAGGGTAAGCACCTCCTAAAAATCCTACCCAACTCAACCGACTACGTGAGTCTAGCTGCTGGCTATGGAGTACAACTTATGTAACTTAAAGGTTTCATAAAAATATATTATTTCACTAATAATTCCACCCTACTCAACCGGCTAGGTGCGTCTAGCTACTGGCTATGGAGTGCAACTTATGTGAATTAAAGATTGTATACTAGATATCCCTTCACTTATAATTCTACCTTACTCAACCGGCTGGGTGTGTTTAGCTACTGACTATAAAGTACAACGTATGAAAATCAAAGATTTCATACTAATATATTGTTTCACTTGTAATTTCTACTCAACTCAACCGGCTAGGTGCGCCTAGTTTCTTTAATTAAAGATGTCATACTATAATATTGTTTCACTTATAGTTCTACATAACTCGCAATGTTGCAAGTGCGTCTAGCTACTGCTTATGGATTACACCTGTGTGAATTCAGAAGTTTTATACTGACATAATAAATAAACATATAAAATTAAATCACAGTTGGTAGAGTTTTTAAGATTTTCATGTAATGTGTAAAGTTCTGGTCGGTCATCAGACAAAAAACATCGAAGACATCTCTTCAGAATCGTTGTATTCATTTCGGGTATCAAATGGGAATTCGCCAATCTTAACATTCAGAAAAACTCAATCAACGAAAAAGGACATTGTTTAAATCAATTTTAAATCACAAATTTTAAATGCATTTAATTTCGGAACATCTGCTATTACATCAATAAGCCACGTGTTTTCGCTGCTTTTCCGGTTCCGGTTTATCGACAATACTAACTTTGAGACAGTGGTACTTAATCGAATTTAATTTTTTGACCACAAAACCATATCATTTTGTATATAAAAAGTTTTAATTTTCCTTATACATAAAAGAAAACTTTTCATTTTGAACCAATTTTGGCTCGTGAGGACTTATAGATTTAAAACATAAATGACCACATATGCTTTAAGCTATAATGTTCTTTTAGACTTTTTATTTTGAATCATTTTGGGTTGATGGGGGGGGGGGGGGGGGGTCAAAAACAATCAAAACGTAGACTTACCAATTGATTGGGTTATTCAACACCTCAAGGCTATTAGAAATGTAAAAAGTAGACTTATCCCTATATGATTCGGTTATTACCAATTTTGGGTCATAAGGATTCATTTTTTTTAAACTAGACTAACCCCTAAATAATTCGGTTATTCCAAACCTCAAGGCAATTAGAAAGAAACAGAAAACCTTTCATTTGGTTTGTGAGGGGACTAAACATCTAATAAAAGTTAGACTTATCCCTATATGATTTGGTTATTCCACACCTCAATCAATTAGAAAGAAACATATATACATATATTAAAACCTTTCATTTGGTTTATGAGGGGATTAAACCTCTAATAAAAGTATGACTTATCCCTATATGATTTGGTTATTCCACACCTCAAGGTTATTAGAGGAAACGGATATACATACATATATGAAAACTTTTCATTTTGGTTTTAGGGGTTACAAAATAAAAAAGTTAGACTTACCCCTATATGATTCGGTTATTCCACACCTCAAGGCTATTAGAAAGAAACAGATGTAAATTACACTAGTCATATCTTAGCAGTGTCTAAAACGACAAAAATAAATAAATCCAAAGTACTGTCCACAAATTATTAAAACACTTTAGACACTGTTCTTTTATTATCCAAATTAGTTTGTACTCATACTTAGAAGTTGGCGGGTGATTGTTGAGTTTCTATTAATATTGATTATGAAAACGTGCATATTACTGATATATTTACCACACCAATGTTTGACTATTGCGGATATAAATGGAATAGATGAAGGAATGGATATACACGCTATAGTGCAGCCCACGATATGACAATGAAAATTTCAGTCTCTGATAGGCTGATCAATCAGGATCTAAAAGGATAGATTACGCCTCGTGTACATCACAGACCAGTCGAAAGTTTAACACTTGAGATAACGGAAAAGGAGCCGTAGGTCGGATGTAAAGTTTAACATTGAGATAAGGATTGCTTGGTTGAATGTTGCTTAACGTCGCACCAGCAATTTTTCAAATGTTTGGGACGAGAACTATGGATAGATCACGCCTCGTGAACAAAACAAACCTGTCGAAAGTTTAACATTGAGATAAGGATTGGTTGGTTGAATGTTGCTTAACGTCGCACCAGCAATTTTTCAGCTGTTCGGGACGAAAACTATGGATAGATCACGCCACGTGAACAAAACAGACCTGTCGAAAGTTTAACATTGAGATAAGGATTGGTTGGTTGAATGTTGCTTAACGTCGCATCAGCAATTTTTCAGCTATTCGCGACGAGAACTACTTTATTAATCTCTATGGATTAATCTATGAACAAGTTCGTGTACGCATGTGAAGTGCAAGTTTGTTGTATGGTCTGCCTTGTACTAGCGCGAACTCAGGGCGACTTTAACGTGCTAGCTCACAGAATTAGTACGCCACAGACAAGCGTACCACTACCCCAATCACACTATACTGATACCAGGTGAACCAGTAAAGGCCAACGGTAAGGATAGTTCATTTTGCCATATGTGGTCTGAGCGGGGCTCAAACTCACAGCGGTGAGAGATCCTGAATTTGTAGACTGACGTCTTATCCTTTAGGCTACCACAGCCGAGATAACGACAAGGACTCGTAGGCCGGATGTCGAGTGGCCGAGGTACAGACGAGTGGTGGCAAAAAGGCCTAAGATATATAGCAGCTGTCTTGATATATAGATAACGAGGAACCTAGATTAGCTGATGATTCGATTTTGAGTTGAGTTGAGTAATGGTGTTTAACGTCCCAGTCAAGAATATTTCACTTATATCAAGACGTCGCCAGCTATAGGTGAAGGTTTTAAAATTTGTCCTGTGTGTTGCCCTGATGACATTATACAGCAGGGTTCTTTAGCGTTCCAAGCCCACCGTGACACGAGACCTCGTTTATTTTTAAGTTCCAACCCGAAAGAACTGACTTTTATTTCGTAATGCCGAGTGCTTGCATTGGCAAAAGAATAGCCACTACCCACTTTCAAGTCTTGGGTCAAACCCGGTCAGGATTCGAACCCACGACCTCCAACTTACGGAGCGAGCACTCTACCAACTGAGAGCTGCCGATTCGACACTAGTCCGTTAGCTTAGTGTTTAACTTTTTTCTGACAGGTCTGTACTGTATATATAAATGATTTTTTTGATGTGTAATGTTCATTATTTCTTCTTTTGTAAACTCATTTTCATCTCTGTTTGCTCCCGTGGTTAATACGCTACTCCGTAATTAAGTTATATCAGAATATAATAAAGTCGAAATTTATCTTTATCTCATATCGTGCTCTAAAGAAAGTAATTACGAGTTCAATTACAAATTAATATGGATGATGTGTGAATGTTTGTATAAGACCGTAAGGCCATGTAGACTTTGGCGATTCATATTAAAATACAACTTAGCAATCTCCACTAGCCAATTTAGATTGAAAGAACATGGGAATATGGGACGTTAATTATATCAAGGATAATTTTGAAAATTTTACCCTATTCTTATTCGATGATCTATTTTCCTCGAAATATTGGTGTAAAGAATTTAATATTACTAGTGAAAAATAGATATTTATATTTTATATAGAAAAATAAGTGAGGGAGACTGAACTACGGAGTAAATTAAAAGTTAAAACGCATGTTTAAATATATCGTTTGTTGTATTGAATGATATGAAATCTGCCGATGCTACCAAGGAAATGACACAACCAACGTTAATGAGAGAAACAACCAAATTAATTATGACTAATGATTATAAATGTGCCTACTTTGGACGTGCACTGGGTATAATGACAAAACGAACTCCAATTAAAATAATCAAATTACAGCACAGACATATCGAAAGTTTAATATAAAGGCTCACGAATGGGTATCGAATCGGCGGTTAATCTCGGTCTCTCGTTACCTATAGCTCGGCAGTTGCTATATATCTCTCGACAATTTTTCCAACTACTAGCTATACATATCTCGGTCACTCGACAGCACAATTAGGACTACTTTTCGTTCGATCAGTGTTCAAGTAAGTGGCCGAACTATAGAAAGGTTTTTGACGAGAGATAGATAATAGATGCCGAAAAGCTGTCGAGATATAGCTAAAGAGCAGTCAAGTTGACCGGTCGAGAGTTAAGAGTTGAGTAATGGTGTTAAACATATAGGCGAAGGTGCAGAAATTTTGTCTGTGCGTTGCGCCGATGGCATTATACAGCAGGGTTCTTTAGCGTGCCAAGTCCACCGTGACACGGGATCTCGTTTATTTTTTAGCTCCCATCCGAAAGAACCGTGACTTTTATTTTGTAATGCTGAGTGCTTGACGAGAGAAAAGTCACTAACTAATTTTAAGTCTTGGGTCAGATCCGGTCGGGATTCGAACTCACGATGGAGCGAGCACTATATACCAACTCAGCTACCGCAGTGGTCGAGTTGACCGGTCGATTTGGCACTAAAGCGTTAACTTAGTATTAACCTTTCGACAGACCTGTACTGTATATGAATGATTCCATCATGGTACTAAAGGGGATACAGTGACATTAAGTCGTGTTAAAGTGATTAATCTACAGTGATTATAAGTACATCAACTTCATTAATTGTATTTAAAGTGTAATCACACAGCAATTACTTCTACAGCATTATAAAACAGGAAAATACACACAAGACCAAAATATTCTACAAGGAACTCTAAATGCAATCACTTAATCTTAATTAATTACATATTATAATTCAATCCTATCCTTCATTTTA
The DNA here is from genome assembly GCA_021292105.1 of Anadara kagoshimensis. Classification (NCBI taxonomy): domain Eukaryota; kingdom Metazoa; phylum Mollusca; class Bivalvia; order Arcoida; family Arcidae; genus Anadara; species Anadara kagoshimensis. The sequence continues at coordinate 50,305,769 of CM037865.1, forward strand.
ATCATTGCTGAGCTAGTACTAGGAACTACACGTAAAAATAGAAGGTCTTCTTGTACACGGCTTTATTTCACACATACACACTAGTGTGCAAAGTCTGTTTGTTTGTCCGTCAGTTCGTATACACATTTTTGTCTGCATTTTATTCAGTTACTAATATTCATTTCATATCAGATTTAATTTGTAACAATCAATTCCATTGGGTAATGAGCGATTACGTACGTGGTACCAAGTACTGTCGTGTATAGATCGAGCAGACAATACGCGACCTAACGTTGGATCTAGCGTGCAATACACAGGTTTACGCCCCTTTAACAGAACGCCCGCTTGGTCATTGATCGGTTTGGTTCAATGAAATAAAAGATATAGTTACTTATGTACAGGGCACTATGAAGATGTATGGACAGTGGTCGTCGGGTCATAATTTTGCCCTTGACCAGTCTATAAATCTTCATAGTTAAGGATCCATTTCTAAACCATGCACAGATGTTAAGCATCAAAAGAACCCATGCACCTGCGATTATCAGTTTAATCGGATGTATTTTGCGGAATTAGTGTCATTTCCAGACCTTTCATAGATTTTTTTAATTTAAAATGTGGCCGTAAGTACAAGTTTATTCGGATATTTGTTTAGTTATGTATGGTCCATTTTTCAAAAACTATACACATATGTTAGGCATAACTTGAACCCATCAGCTGCTATGCATTTTTTCTACCAACAATTGGGGCATGGCCATGGGGTATTAGCTTCCGGAGCACCAGGCCTCACTTCCCTGGTGGAAGTTCACATGTCTTACCTAACTCGTCAGTAGCAAAGTATTTACTTTGTTTCTGGATTGTGATTCGGACGTGGATTGGATGTTTGTTTTTGACTTCAATCAGAGATAAGTTAAATTTAGTAAAACAATCCAAATATTTAAATTAACTGTGGATTCAATTTTTGGTTTTACATCACTCGCTGATCAGTAGCTATTTGCTATTTCTGAGTATACAAGGTTATTGTAAGGAATTGTAATATAATGTGTTTACAGTACAGAGCTGCCGTACGTTTAACACTGAGCTAACGAATTAGCACCGAATCGAATACTCAATTGATTTCTAACTGGCTATATCTTGGCAGTTGCTCTCTGTCAATTGGTAGCAGCTTTCGGTAACTAGCTATCCATACTCAATTTGACCCCTCGTTGGCTATAATCTTGACAGCTGCTCTAAATCTATTGGTAGCAGCTTTCAGCAACTAGCAATTGACCCCTCATTGGCTATACATTGTATCTCGACAACTGCTCTCTATCTATTGGTAGCAGCTTTCGGTAACTAGATATCTACATCGCGGCCAATCCAATTCCGAGTTTCGACTCCTTTTCGTTAGGTCAGTGTTAAACTTTCGACAGGTTTGTACTGTAAATTATTACATCACTCTAAATCTGCACTTTGATAAATATTTTTCCATCGTTCAAGTAGTACAGACCGCAGACGCACCAATGCTTTGTGTCTTGCACTCCTTTTTAAATTACGATGCGTGATGTGTCGACAACATACTTTGTAGCCATAGACTAGTCACCAAGGAGCAGCTTGGTAAAATGAAAGTACACAAACTATAAAAACTAATATGTACAGTACAGTCCTGTCGAAAGTTTAATACTGAGCTTTCGAAACGGAATCTTACTCGACTGCCGAGATAAGGATAGCTAGTGTCCGAAAAGCTGCTGAAAGGCAGATAGCAGCTGTCGAAAAGCTGCTGAGATATAGCTAACGTCCCAGTCAAACCTTCACTTATATCGAGACGTCGCCAGCTATAGGCGAAGGTGCAGAAATTTTGCCTGTGCGTTGCGCTGATGGTATTATACAGCAGGGTTCTTTAGCGTGCCAATCCCACCATGACACGGGACCTCGTTTATTTTAAGTTCCCATCCGAGAGAACAGTGACTTTTATTTCGCAATGCCGAGTGCTTGGCGAAAGAACAGTCACTTCCCACTTCCAAGTCTTGGGTCAGACCCGGCCGGGGATCGAACCCAAGACCTCCCACTTACGGAGCGAGCACTCTACTAACTGAGCTACCGCAGTGGTCAAGATGAAGAGATAAGCTGTCGATTCGACATTAATTCGCTCGTTTGGTGTTAAACTTTCGACAGGTCTGTAATATATAAATACGGCTGACGTAATCAATTTCATTTCCGACTCCCTTACTATTTATTTTCCTTTGCCAGTGAGTAAGATGTCAAGAAGTACAAACTTTTGTCTAAATGACGTGCTTGCCAAGAATTGACAAATAGACTGTTAACAGCCATTGTCTACGTCAGCATGTTAATTTGAATAAGAGCACGGGGAATTTGGTGTGTGTACCAAACGCACTTTATATAGTTCATCAAACTCAATCAGACATTGGTGATTTCAAGCCATAAATTATATCATTCACAGAACACACATACAAAACGCAAAATCGGACACGAACAAATCTTCACCAAGACTCCAGAAACTAAGACTGATAATAATAACAGTACAGGCATGTCGAAAGTTTAACACTGAACAAACGAAAAGGAGTCGAAGCTCGACTGTCCGTCTAACGGAGACTCTAGACAGCGATCGATAAACTACCGAGACATATATAAAAACTATCGAGATATAGCCAACGATGGCCGAAATAAGCTGCCGAATCGACACTCATTCGTAAGCTTAGTGTTAAACTTTCGACAGGTCTGTACTGTATTTAATCATCATTAAGAATATAAGAAATGCAGCTTTTATATATTTTGTTTAAAGATTAACACAGTACGGCATTAACAAATTAATTGTTTGAAATATTCATTTATTCATTTATCAAACAAATGTTTTGTTTGATTATCGCTGATTTCGTCTATAACGGAGATGTCGAAAATGGGAAGCGTCCTTTTGCGCCAATTACATATTTTAGAGGTAGCATATTCGCCACTAAATTAAATTTCTGGTGTTTGAATCCCGTCAGAATCTGAAGATCTTTCGTGCCAGTCTACCTGTACAGTTAATTCATATTATGCATATTAATAGGTAAAGTATAGTGTTTCAAATACCATAGTATGTAAATGCAAAGCCACAGAAATGATGTCCGAAAGATCGGATAAAGGAGGAGAGAAGTCAAAATTAATGTTTTTATCTCCATCGCACTATCAATAAAGTGTGGGAGTTGCAATTGGGTACCATATTGGCACAAAAGGACTAAGATTTAAAAAAAATAATAAAACTGATATACTGGCGCAAATAGGTTGTGGCGTAAAAGGGCGCTAAAATGGCGCAAACGGATTTCCCCCTCGAAAATCACACATAAGTTAACTTACTTAAGAAATAACATTCTTAAGGTTTTTGAGTGTATCTATTCGGTATTATGAAAACAGCAAAGCCAATAGGTTCATATAAAGAAGGTCAATTTCGATTGTAAATATAATGTTATAATGAAGAAAAAATACAGTCAAATTAAAAAGAAAAATAATTCAATGAAAAAATTCCGAAAAGAATATAAAAAATAATATGTACAGAAATGACGAATCCTTAAAATATCATGAAAAAACGAATCCTAATGCAATTGAAGAATAAAAATGAAATTGAATCTGATCGTGATCTAATACTTATAGATCTTAATCTAATATTGATGTCACAGTGTGAAGCTTTATTGAAGTCGTGTAACCTTACTCCTTGGAGGCTTTGAATTGGGTTGATTCTGAGACAACGATCCGCCGCTTAAGATCTCAGAAAAAACATGAATGAATGAGAATACGGGATGCATTTTAAACTTCATTAAATCCAATCGGATATTAATGACAGGCTTAAGTCATAAATTATATAATTCACTGAAAGAAGACAAAACGTGAAAACAATAAGTAGATCTAAACTTTTATTGCATAAAGCAGTTTAGCTTAATGCACTATAATATAGCGCCAGACACTTTTGACAGCTGAAATACTTATCTATTTCATAAAAATATAATGTACTACTTTTGAATGTGTTATATATAAAAAAAATCAAAAGTAGCACATGACAAAAATAAATTTTTTGGTCTTTTCATTTTTCTCATTTTAACGTCTTTAAATAATTGGATTTTCACATTTTTGGTCCGAATACTACTAATGAAGAATTTTATTCCAAAAAGACGGTTTAGTGCTGCAAAACTAAAGCAGGAAATATTTAAACTGGTTTAGCAATCAGGTTTAAATAGCATAATATGAACCTGCAATATATTTTTCAGAGGTTCAGAAAAGAGTTGACTTGGTTAACCTTTATGCAAGGATTTGACAAGCCCATCCACCTTCTGGGTCTGGCTTCCATATTGCGCATTTTAAATACCAGCCAGTTAACGTTCTAGTGCTCTCTGCTTGCAAGGCGTTACTAGTATATATATGTGTGAAATCATTCGTTTTGTTGTTATTGAGGTGCGTTTATTTATGTATGTCCTTGTTATTCAGCTACCGATTTTCTAAATTCCGGGATAAATATTAATGCTTTGGCGACAAGTAACCAGGGAATATGCTTCATGAATAATCCTTTGAACCAGCATACGATACGTCTAGAACTCAGATAAGTTCTTACTTTGGAAAGAGCGTGATTGTGAAACGCGCATTGTAGCAACTCCTGATGAAGCCCAATCCGGGCTTGTTAGATTTTTGACGTCATTAGGAGTTGTTGCAGCGCATCATATTGACAGAAATAGTAAGGTATGTGCATAATGGGAAGTCACGTTATTATTATAACTTATACCGAGACACTTCCAGCTAAGGGTGGATATACAGAACGTCCTAATGACAACATACGTGTACCGTGTTTTTTTCTTGTTGGATGTTTAAGTAATAAAAAAGTACCATTTTAGTTCATTTTCTAGTACATTGCATTGAGTGCTTGACAGAACAAAATTCAAGCCCCATGTATAAGACTCGGTCAGTAATCTAGTCATATCCCATATACGGACCAACCAAGAACACCAACCACTGATCTACGGCAGTCGGAAAATTAAGACAGGTTATTAGGTTTAGTTAAAAAAAACAACTGAAAATAAAGTGCATTTAAGTTTTTTCTATCATTAGTCTTCATTACACAACAGCATAATTACATTACATAATTTCCTCAAACGATGCAATAAATTATGTAGAAAACCGTGCTTTTGACGTCATTCAAACGTATATATCACATATATTACCCAACATTTTTGATTTAGGTGTATGCGCGTTAATTAAGTAAATATATATATATGTTAATAGACGCAGATTTATTTCAACTTTCATTTTGAACTTCTAGACTCTGGGCTGTTTCGGTTCAAACACATTTGTCAAGTAATAAATTAATTGTGACCAAAACAGTTTCTCAATTTAATTTAGCATGACCTACAAACACAATTTTTTAAATTTGTTTCTCACATAATTTTATTTTCAAGAATAATGTGTATATTTCTGTAAATATAAACTAGTATGATGTGTCAAACTCCTGTGAAGTCTAATTTTGGATGAAATGACGTCAAAGAAGGCGGGGCTAAAAGTTTTAATGGTGCTGTTTTATTCACTTATAAAACCAGATGATGAGAAATGAAAACCAGTAGTTTGTAATACTAAAATGATAAGCCTTTTCCAAATTCTAAGCAGAAATCTTAACGATTAATATTGTAAATATTAAGAAAAAGCTTTCCATTTGTTGTGGTTTACGGGGATACAAGTCTTTGGCAACTCTACCCTGATCTTCGCAATTTTATGAGAATTGTCATGAGAATTGCCACTTTCAACATCTTGTTTATACAAAGTAAACCACAACAAACTGAAAAATGTTTCTAAAATATTTGTCAGCAGACACGCAGTAAGTACACACAGTTTAAAGTACAGTGATAAACCCGAGCTAAACATCTTTGAGATTTAAATAAACAGAAATATTGCTCAGTTCACAGCAAACAGATACACAGTTTAAAGTAGAGTGTTCAGTCCGAGCTAAACATTTTTGAGATTTAAATA